>BSBK01001078.1:50000-552500 GCA_027943335.1 Chamaecyparis obtusa
TAAGTATTTAATTAACCCTCATTAATTAAATACTCTCATATTTAATATTTCACTATTTAATAAGATTAAATCATACAATCATTTAATTAGTCTCAATTAAATCTTTAATAAATTTTTAACACAAAATCATGTCAAACCACATGACATGAAGACATGAAGGCAATATCGACTAAACCCAAAAACCATAATCAAGCACAAAAGGAGGGTACACAAATTCACGTCACCTTGAGGAATTTAGAGGTAGCAATACGATACTTGTCCACTATTTAAGGACAATAAATGACATAGGTTTGGATTTAGACTTGGATGCTATCTCCCCTCTCTTACCATTGAGATATTGCAGAAGGGCATCCTCATCCTAGCAACTCAGGGAGGTTGATGCCTAGTACCTGAAACCCTACATAAAAGATGAGCATGTACAAATATGTATGTATGTATGTATGTATGTATGTAGTACAATGGCAAGAATTGGCTAATTGTGTGGATCTAACAAGCAAGTAACTACAACTCAATCCCTCAACCACATCAAATAGAAATATAAAACATACACACCAACCATACATATGCAAGTATGGGGTTAGTAAAAACTATAAACATAAATAACATCATTATATGCAAATAACTATCATCATCTTACTAACATGATATAAATCAGATGATTAAAGTATCATAGCAATGAATCATTAAATACAACTAAAGATCTAATATAGATAAAAAGTGATAAAAAGGGTCGTCATCATAAACATAAATGGTAGTAAAGAAGTGGGAATTACAAGTTGGACATGAATATATCAATCTTAGTAGACTAGTTGTACTAGGATTTGCAGGTTATGAGAGTGTTCCATTAGGTAGGAGTGTAGAAACATCATTTATAGCATCAATGAGAATGGCCATGGTCTTGTCAAATTTGAAAATTTTATGACCATGATGGTGGCTGTTGATTGCAATTTGAACCCTGGTAGATACCTTGAAATGTATACTCTATAATATTTGAAGTTAATTATATGAAGGTCAAGTCTTTGGAAATGAGGAGGTTTAAATTTATAAGTATGTAATTGTATATAAAACATTGTAAAGACCCTACTCAAATTTATTCATTGATATTCTTGTACCTTCATAGCGTGATAGATTCAATTACCCACGCCATCGAGGGATATTAATATTGGAAGGAGTGACAAAGAGAATAAGCCCAAAATTAATAAATTTCCTTCACATTTGGTCCAATAATGTTTCACATCAATCACTAATAATAATATTCATAAATTTGTATTAGTGGCTGAGCTTGAATATTCAAAACTTGCATATATGCCAAGGCTAGAGAATTGATGGTCTTCAATACATTAATAAAATTGGCCACCTTTTATTTTTAATGGTAAAGAAACTTTCATGTGAAATTTATTATTAACAACTATCAATGATTCCAACAAAAGTAGCGGCTAAATAAGAAATATCCAAATCACTTATAATAATATTAAAAAATGGTACCCTATATATATTTTTTGATCGGTAACAATATTTGTATTATATTGAAAATAGAGAGATTACATCATTAAGATATTCAACTTTCATCCTTGAGCCAACAAGCTATTACAAACGAGAAAAAACATACACCTCAACATGAACCATTCCTAACTACATTCGTATTACAGTCCGCTATCAACCAACCCTTACATTATAAACAAATACTAATAAGCATGGGACTATAAACATAACATTTAAACATATATATTATACATTTTTACACTCTTTCCTTTGGACCATCTGGTTATAAATCTTCAAATACTTCTTCTTGCCTTCGTCCACCATCCACACACAACCCCTCACCTCTTGCATTTTACCAAAATAAACTACCATGTTAAAACATAAACTGACCCCACGTCCACCAATTCTATACTTTCCCCCATAAAAATTTAAATAAAAAAATCTACAAAAATTTCTTACCTCCGCAAAAAACCCAAAAAATGCATTATCATCCACCCAACTATCAGAAACAAACCTATTACCTCTTCAGACGATTCACATTCCTCTGATTTTGCCCACGTCTAGGGATAAAAATTATGCATTTTCTCCACTACTTCCTGATGGATTTCATGCAAAGAGATTTTTTATTTCACTTTATGCCAGTCCTTATCCCTCTCTCTTCTATATTGGGATTTATCCACCCTTCCCCACCACCTTAAAAAGGAACCAAACCAAAATTCTTGGCATCATCCTCATCCTCAAAACACTCTCTAATATCTGCTCTGACACCTGGGACTGCCCACTCCAAAATGGATTCCAAACCAACTAAGAGTTCCTCATCAAACAAAGACATTGTAATCCTAAAAATGTCTTCTATGCTTTCACCAAGATCCAAAACCCATGCTATTATCATGGATATCACAGCCAAATTGACCCTCCACTTATTCTTTCTTGAAACTGAGGGCCTAATACTCCTAACACTGCTTGAATCATATTTGCATTGTTTATTTTTAGCAAGCCATGCATTCTCTCTACACTTTCCGGTCCTCTAAAACCTTTTTGTTGTTTTCTATTAGTTTCTATAGAGAAAGTAGATTCCATCTCTACCACTGTAAACTGTGAAGCTCTCCACAGTCAAAAGTAGAAACCAAGAAAAAATAAAAATTGCTCTGTAATAAAACCGCTTCTTTCCTCTATCTCTTGTAGATAAAAATGCCTCCAAACGCTTCCTATTTCATATCATGATTAACACTCCTTGACATCCTACATCATCCCCATCCCTTTTTATTTCCCCAAACACACACCGTTGTCACCTTTGAAAAGATTTCCATCCTTACACCCTCTATTGCATTCCTTTGATCATTAAGAAATAATAAGAAAAACAAAAAGAGTTTCAATCTACAAGTTTTTAAATTACTTAATCTAGTAGCAAGCTGTCTCAAGTAACATCATTTTTGCCTACCTATGTGTGGTGCAACACTCATTAATTCAATATCAATTTCAAGTCATATGCTAAAATCATTACCCTTCATTTTTACAAAATCCTCTTCCCTGAAGTTACATAGTCTAAAATCTTCACAAAATATTTCATTTTTATTATCCAATGAGAAAACCCATTTTGAAAAATGTCCACTTCAATATTTCCTTCCCTAAGCGTGTGGCTGTCATTGAACTCCTAAAAATTGGATAATTCCATTTTAACATTTAAAAAATAATTTTGAAGATGCCATTCCTGTGAATAACCCTCCTTAATCATATCTATAACCACCCTAGAATATCCCTCTAAATGTAACGTTTCTGCATTAAAAAATATACCCAATTTAACTACTAATAAGGAAACCTTAGCCTCTACCACATTATTTGTCCCATCATTCAATTTCATCACTGCATAAGCCATTATCTCTCAATCACTGTTTCTAGCAATAGCCCTTTCTCTAGATGCACTAGGATTTCCTTGTGAGGCACCATCAAAATTTATTTTCACCCAACCTTTGTCTAGTTTTTTCCGTTTCACATTTTTCCTAATCACACAACCTTCCACTTTATCTTTAGAATAATTCTTTAAACAAATTCTGATTCCTGGCCACTTTTTATTAACATCCCTACCCCATGAAGTGAAAACAACTAAAGGATTAATATGAGAGGTGACTACACTCATAAATTCTTCTATAACTGAATCAATTTTGTGCTTCACTCTTTCAAGAGATTCCTTCTTGCCTTGGAAAATTCTCATGTTCCTCTCTTTCCAAATCTCCCAACTGACTATAGATGGACAAATAATCCACAATTTTGAAAAAGTTGTCTTCTTCCCCAATATTGGCCAACCTTTAAAAAGCCTAGAGATGGAGTTATGCAAAGGTCCATTCCATCCAACTTCCTTAGCACCCCTTTCCAACAAGATTGAGAAAACTCACAATTTACCAACAAGTGATCTGCATCTTCACTTGATCTCTCACATAAGACACATTTTGTTGGTCCTATAAATCCATATTTCTTCCTCCTTTCCTCAGTAAGAATTCTACCATGCGAATCAATCCAAGTAAAAGATCCAACCTTTGGAAAGAAATCCCTATCCAAACATAGTTTATAGGGCCACTCATGCCTATAATCATAATGAAAAATCATAAGATAACCAAATTTTACTAAATAGAATCCAATTTTGGCTGCACACCAAATCAGAGTATCACTCTTACTCATCACATGTGCTTCTCTCTCAACAAAAATCTTATTTATTGCTGCTACTTGCTATGGATTTAAACCTAAATTTGATATATCCTTTCACACCCATTGAGGACACAAGGGGTAATTCTTTCCTCCATATAATTTATAAGTTGATTACCCCAAAGGCTTGAGAAAAATTTTATGATTCTTTGATTTTCCTCTAAGTCCCCTAGGACATGTAGACCATTCCATGAATCTTTCTGAAAGGAGACTGATCTTCCATCCCCAACCTTCCAAGTCAAATGATTCACAATAACCTCCCTATAATCAACAATGCAATTCCAAACTATTGATCCTTTGGGAGGATTGCTGACCGTAAGAATACGATTGCCATCCTGGGAGTCCAAATATTTTGCTTTCAGAATTTTTACCAACAACATTGAAGGAGTTGTCACCATTTCCCAAAGTAGTTTAGCAACTAGGGCTTTATTCATTAATTACCAATATCGTAAACCCACACAACCACATCTTTTAGGCTTACAAATTTTATCCCATGCAATTAGAGAGATTTTGTTTACTGGTTGAAAACCATTCCAAAAACATTTCTACATCTGCTATTATAAATATCTCAAAACCTTAATTGGAACCTTCATACAACTCAGAAAAAACTAGGATAGCAGATATAACTATTTGGAGCATCAATATTCGACCAACATAAGTCAGGAACCTCCCTTTCCATCCATCCATTTTCTTCATACAACTGTCTACTAAATCCTTCCACAATCTGGCTTTACATGCCCCATCAAATAAAGGGATGCCTAGATATTTTCCAGGTAGCTTACCAGTCTTCATATGCAATATATTGGTGATCTATCTTTGTAACTAAGGATCAATATTTGAATAAACCTCTGATTTATACCAATTAATATGTTGCCCTGATGCCTCACTATATTTATCTAGATTTCTCTTAATGATTCTTGCTTCTGATAGAGTTGATTCACCCATTAAGTAGGTATCATCTATAAATTGTAGATGAGAAACTGCCTCAACCCCACTTGCAATTTTGATTCCCTTCCATTTTCCATTGGTCCTATTTTGAGAAATTAACCTTCCTAAAACCTCTTAAAGAATAATAAAGAGAAAGGGGGACAAAGGATCACCTTGTCTGATACCAGTAGTTGTCTCAAAAAAACCCTATAGACTTCCATTAACAAGAATAAAGAGCCTCGGGGAACAAATACACCCTTTGAACCACTTTAATCAACTAGGGCAAAAGCCAAATTTTTCCAAAATAGACAAAAGAAACTCCCTATTCACATTATCATAAGAATTTTTGATGTCCAACTTAATCATTATTCTATTTGTTTTTGTTGTTTTGAAAGAGTGAATAGATTCACAAACCACTATCACACCTTTAAAGATCCTATTAGGAGAAAAACCACTTTGTTCCGATGAAATAACCAAATGAAAAGCCTTCTTTAATCTATTTGCCAATACTTTGGTGATAACCTTGTAAACTGTGTTGCACAAGGAAATCAACCTAAAGTCATCAAAAGTATATTTTCCCCCTTTCTTAGACACCAATGTCAAAAAAGTGTTATTAAAGTCCCTAAAAATGAAACCATCCCTTCTAGATTCATCCACCACCTCCCATAACTCATCCCCTATAACATGCCAAACCTTCTGGAAAAACATTGCTGGAAATTCATCTGGTCATGGGGATTTATCACCTCATAGGTTAAAAAGGGCTACTTTCACTTCTTTTTTAGAAATAGGCTTCATTAACATCTAATTTTGTTCCTCCTTTATACATTTTGGGATAATATTCAAAATCTCACCATCTATCTTTACATCTTTTAGATTCTTTGCAAAAATCTTATAGAAATAAGTGTAAGCCTATCCCACATCTCTCTTGAATTAACACAGTCCTTAACATCATTGAATTCAAAATCAATGAGGGAAAAATAAATCTCTATCATAATGAGTTGTGTTCTTGCATTATCTATCATAATCGAGTTCTGTTCTTACTTTTCTCTCATCTGATCAACTATCATGGGTCCAGGAGGCGGTGGAGTGTAGTCGTTATCCAAAAGATTTAGTGTAGATTCTCTTATCCCAGATAGATACAATCTCATCCTGATTTTCCATGTCGAGAAAATTTCCTTGTTCAACTTAGGTACTTCTCTCCTATACTTCTTCATATCTTTTTCTCAAGTCTTTTAAACTTATCTCTTTGGAGTACTTAGCTCTAATACCAATTGTTGGATTACAGAGAGGAGGGTGAATCAGTAATCCCTGATTGAAAATACCTAAAAATATTTTCTCTGATTAACTCAGTGACAACTCAGTAAAACACACTTCATTATTTACCGACAATAGTAAATAAACTTTAACAATCATTAAATCATTCACACAATTCATTCAACACATTTAACACCACTATTTAACATGGAAACCCATCTGTTGGAAAAACCATTGTGGAAATTTTCACCCACTAAGAAAATACTCTTCTAAAGTATGCTTGGTTAAGAGCCAATCCAATTAAAGATTACAATACACACTATTAGGTGTGACCTGATCAAGGGATTTACCTCAAATATTTTAGGATCTTCACACTGTTAGGGTTGGTCTGGTTAGAGGGCTTCAAAAACTCTTTAAAATGTTACCTTTTGCAAGGATTTTTACAATAAGACTGTTAAGTCTACTCTATTAAGAGATTTCTCTATTACAAATGCTAATAAGAAATAATAAATATATTGACCTATAAACTTGCAACTATCTTTTCATAACCAAATCCTTTGTGTGCTTTTCTATCTTCTCTTAAATTCTTCACTTTGTTAGAAATGGGGAATACTGAGAGGGGGGGTGAATTAGTATTCTAAAAACTTTATCTTTTTCCCAATTATGGATATAACAGATTATCTTTATACATGCATAACATAAGAAGCTAAAAAATATGCATAGCAATGGAAATAAAAAAATCATAACACATGATATGTTCTCGAGGAAACCCTGGCCAAGGGAAAACCCCGGTGGGGATGGTACCCACAAAGATCCACTAATCAAAAGTATCCTGTTAAGGATGTTGACCCTGTTAAGAGTCTATTACAAGCATATAGTGTATCAGTCCTGATTAAGGGACTATAGGCCTTGTTAGAAGCCTCAACCCTGTTAGGAGTTGTCAATACAAAATTTGATTACCAGATGAGCCCACTGCCCAAACAAGTAATGTAAAATGTATACTTATTACAAAATAGATTAAGGTATATAACCTTATGCTACTTGCATCAATATCTTTTCGCTACTCTTACATTCGCATCATATCATTACAATATTTTCATTGTCTTTCACTCTTCTTCTTGCAATTACATATTACATATATACAAGTTATTAAAGATAATAACTTTACATGGTTGGATTCCATATAGCTTTATCCAAGAGTTAAAATCTAGGATCTCATCCCTTTATATTTTTAAGTCATTATTTTGATAAACAAAATAATCCCTTAACTCTTTACCAATTCTACCTTCATATTATGTCATGTCGGCTTAACACTATCTTCAGTAAAACTGTCATAACTAATTCCATACATGTTGTAATGACTTGCACTCTAAGATGGGTCATCATTAGTCATCATAGAGTCTATGTTCAAGTGTGCAAGCACTGAACTTACTCCAGTCAATGTCACAAACAAAAATTGTATCCTGGTGCACTGGTGAAAACACTGTCTTACACTTAGACAAATTTGCAATGCGCTCTGCTATACTTGCTCTCAGACCTATGTGATCTTTATGTGGATCATATGTTGCCATAATGACAACATTTATGTACTCACTTCAGCCAAATTGCCAACAATCTCCCCCTTTTTCATTGGTGGCAACATATGAGAAAATTGGCTAAGTGTACAAGTCAAAATCTCAAAATTGTATCAAAATTGTGGCCATAGTATAGAATATGTATACTATCCTTATAACTCCTCAAAAATATAAATTCTAATACAATTCTCCCCCTAAGAGTATCAATCCTTATCAAATATATCAATTTCATGCTCTAATATCTCTCCCCCTTGGACAACAATGACAAAATAAGGTAGGGAGGATTACAAAATTGTATCCCAAAAAAGATTATACCTTCATTTTCTTATTGCAAAGCCAGTAGGCTTGCAACACAATCTGCAAAATTAGCTTTCATAGCTTCTATCTCCTTTTCCCATGAATTCTTGATGGAATCTGCCACATTGAGTAATGTGCTCAGTCCATAAGCTGCTATTTGACAAGCTTGGAGGTTGTCAAATTTGAATTTCTGAAAGGATGTCTTAGCTGTAAGACATTCTTCTAATTTCTCTTCAATGATACTCAACTTCATAGAGATGTGTTCTCTCAAAAGAGTGAGTCTCCTCATTTTTCTATTCCTCTCATCTTGCAATATTCTTATTTCATCATAAAACTTCCAAACTTTCTTTTCAACATCACATACCTTTACATTAGGTCTAGAAAGAAGGTTACATTCATTCTGAATCTTAGCTTCCTTCAACTTGATCTTCTATTCCTCTTCTGCTGTCAAAATCTTTGGTTTTGTACAATGTATGTACAATGATTTTCCTATCTCCAAATGTTTCCTCAAGTTCTTGATACAAATATCAAGACTGCTAATATCATTCCTGATATTCTAACTTATGTTCAAAAGCATTTCATCTTCATAAGCTGCTTGAGCTCTCACTTTTGCAATATCGGATAGGTCAGTGAATTCATTGTCAAAAGTGCTCATTACCTTTTTAGCTTTCTCCAAAGGGTCCATCTCTATGATTTGTGTAGTTACAATGCTTTGTAACTTCTCAGTAAGGTCCTTTAGACTCCCTTCAAGATTTTTCACTTTCTTGTTCTTGCCAATGATTTTATTCAAAGAAGTGATTAGTTCCAACTGATCATCATCATCAACTTCCTTTCCTAAATCTTCAAACAAAGATCCAATTAATTTATTCTTTCCAATCTCAGGAGTAAGATTGATGTCTTCTGTGGTAGGAATGGGTGCTTGAATCTTAGTCTTCTTAGGTTCTTCACTGATAGATTGGGTCTACTCTGCTTCTTCAGTTCTATCTGGTTCATCAAGAGTTGAATTGTCAACAATGTTTGATAAGTTCTTGAATACATTGTCATCAGTATCCAAGGTGATGTTAGTACCTTCTATATTCATAGTTTCATCTTCAATGTTAATAGCTGAAGGAGAAGGAATATCCTCTTGTTCAGCTTCAACTACTTACTTTGCTGCAACCGATGGCTCTCCAATATTTTCTGCCATGACCTTAATTATTGCCTGCTTTGTATCTGAATTAACTTCTTCATATCTACCTCCCATAATCAAAATGGTTCTCCTTTTGGTTCTCAAATGGGTGCTTAAGGGCTTCAATATCTACTCTAGGTGTTCATCATCTCTCACATCACAAAGCTTCTTCACAAGATTCTTTCTGATATTGGTGTCTTCTTCAGTTGCTCTCTGCTTTCTATTTAGTAGTTTGGTGTACAAATCATCAGGTATTTGACCTTGAATAGAGTCAAATTTCTTGTTTGCCAAAATCATATGCTTCACAATAGCATTCTCCAAATTAAGTCTATCTGAATAACCATAAAGACTGTAGTATTTGTTCATTCTGGTAAAGTATCCATTTTCAATAATCTGCTCATTAAGCTTTTCAACTTTAGGTTTCCAAGCTTTCTTCTTAAATATAGTGTCATCATCTTTTATCTCTACAATTTCTCTTGGTATTGGTTGAACTAAAGTCTTTTGTCTCTTTCCTGGTCCAGTAGTAATTTCTTTCATTCTCTTGCTAGCTGTGGAGGAAGTGGATCTAGTTGTTACTTCTTCCTTTTTTGGTTCCTCTACTTTCACCTTGACTTGTGTAGGTTCTTTTTTTGATGCACTAGATGACAAGGGTGGTACAATCAAGACTTCTTTCTATCCAATATCCATGATTGTTGCTGCTGTCTATTTTGCTATTAAGAATTCTTGTTCTAACATTCCTGTATCTTTTAGTATTCTCCTGATAGTGCTGTCAACTCTCTTCTTAGATTGTTTCTCTTCAATTATAGCTTTTACTGAGTTGAAGTTCTCTTCAAAAGTTCCAAATCTGTTGCACTGAGTGTCCAATTTACTTTTAAGTAATCTGCCAACATATTTTTCTATTTCAGCCTCAGATATCTCATAGCCAAGAGGGTCTATGAACTCAATTCTAGGTTCCACTACTTCAATATAGGTAAAGTCAGTGTCAACCATAAAACATATATATTTCTTATACTTCTTCACAAGTGACTATGGAATGACTATGGAATTCTTGATTTGCTAGTTACCATGTTTTGAAATGTCTTCACTTCTAACATAGCACTCTCATTTACTTTGTCAATAACATGCCTCAAATATACTGTATTAATCCTTTGCATAGCAGTTTGTCCATCATTCCAATCATGTGCAATGGTGTATGGAAATCTTCTCAATGAGTGGAAAAACATGTATGTAATTAAGGATGAAAATCTAAATTGTGCATACTTAGATTTCTTTATCTTCTCCAAGTTTTCAAACAGTTGAATTCTTATAATTTCACACATATCAACTGGAACTTTGTCAACACACATTAAATAGGCAATATGCACCATTCCAGCTACCATATCATCTTCTCTAGAATTTGCACAAAACTTAGTTGTTAGGTACTTGCATAAATATCTAACATCATGTTGTTTGATCTTGCTAATCACAATTCCTCTACCATTGTAGGATGAGCCTATGTTGTCTATGACTATTTTTCTCATTTAAAGGAATAGCACCAACTTTAGATAAACCTATGACTTCATGAATCAAGTCAGCTGTAATGTCTATCACTCTATCCTCTAGCCAAAACTTCCCATTGTGAATTTTTCTCAGTATGATCTTAGTGCATTCTTCATTGTCAAACTCATACTTCAAAGCATACTGAACAATCTCATTATCTTTCAAATGTTCATATCCTTGTTTTAATGACATATCCTGATTGTAAATGTTCATATGTTCATTGGTAAAATCACTATCACTGACAGTTTCTAACTTGCATCCAAGATAACTTCTCACATTTTCTAAATGCAAAACTCCGTCTGGTACAGATGATAATGCTAACCTAGGATCATCTTCTTCTAGGGGTTCTACTGGTTCCCTCTTCATTCTAGGTCTATTCTTATCTCTAATATTGTGAATTAAGGATACATCCATGACTACTTTAAATTCCTTATACCGATTCAAAGATCTGTCAAGATAAATACCTCAAGTTTGCGATTTTAGGGCTTTCGTAGATTTGGTGCTCAAATCTTTCACCAAATCACTGCAAAATGCTTCCAATCTCTATTATTTGCTCTCCTAAACACTTCAATTCACTTTGATAATAAAATAACATTGATCATAACCTTTTATTACTTCAATCTCACTTAGATCTGTCATTGCATTCAATTCTTTTGCCACTTCTTTCCAAAAAGCTATTTCTGTTATCTTGCAAAATTTAAAACTTATTTCGATCTTGCAAAACATAATATTTTCTTTTGCACTCTTAACCATAGCATTAGTACATCATAAAATACCTTACAGTAACTGCACAAGACTTAATTCATCAAAAATCTACTTCTACACTAATTCTAAGTTCCTAATCTACTGTAATTATCATAAATTAAGTGCTTTGAGTTAGGTCGGGTAAGGATTCATTCTTACCACTTGATACTTCACCTTTTTGATTACCTTCAATGTTGAATATGTTTCCTTGATCTGTGCCTTTAACAAACTTCACTTCATCTGCATTACTACAACAACCTTTCTGTCTGTTACCTGCATCTTCATTTCTTCTTGCATGATTTCTAGGGTTAGGGTTAGGATGAAAAACTTCATTGTTCATTCTGAAAAACCTTGTTGTATGTCCAATCTTGTTACATATTTGACAAACAATTCCATTGTTCCCATATCTTGGTCCTTGCTGATTGATTTGTGATCTGCAGTTTCTGGCAATGTGTCCAATCTTGTTGCATCTATAACATACTACTTCATTTCTTCTGTTCATATCTTTAGTAGGTCTTTTATCTGCATTGTTAGTATTTCTAAACATTATAATACCATAATTATTCTCAATAACTTTAGGTCTTCTACATTCAATAGTTCTATGTCCAAAACCATGACAATTATAACAATAACCATTAAGAGGTTTAAATTATTTACTTGTGCAATCTCTCTTCATGTGACCAATAGTATTACAACCAAAACATCTACCTTTTAATTCTCTTTGCATACCTTTTGGTGATTCTTCTTGGTTTAGTGGTTCTTCCCTTTTAGGTGGTTCTTCTCCTTTAGGCATGTCTTCAAATTTGTTGATCCCATCTGACTTTTTCTTATCTATGCTTTCAAATTCTTTCAGATCTGGTTCCTTTCTTTCATCACTTGTTCTAAATATATTAAATCCAAGTCCAATCTTATCATAGGATGGTTTTCCATAAGATACTTGTTCATCGATCTTCTCACTATTTGAATATAGCCTTTCAAGTTGTTTGGATTGAGTCAATTCACCTTTCACAATCTTTTTGTATTTCTCAAGTTCTGCATGTTGCAAGTTTACTTTCTCAAATTCAGATGTTACTTTGCCAAGTTTGGATTTTAATTCTTCATTCTCAATCTTCAACCTTTCATTCTCAAATCTCATATTTGCTTCATTTTTGTCATTTCCATCTTTCAAACTAAGCTTCAGATTTTCTATCTTCAGTTCATCCTTAAGGATCACATTTTCTTTTTCTAAATTGTCATCACAGTCTTCAATAAGAATTTCAGATTCCTTTTCAGATTTTAGATCTTCTACCTTATTTTTCAGTTTCTCAATAAGGTTCTTTGCATCATCATATTTCCTTTTCAGAGTTTTTCTTTCATCAGTAAGCATATCAATTTGTTCAAGAGCTTCTTCAAGATTTTTCTGTAGTTGATCCATATCCATAGAGATCTTACTCAAGCTGCTAGGCTTTCCTTGAATGATTCTTCTCCGAGTAACTAAGCTCTGATACCAATTGTTAGAAATAGGGAATACTGAGAGGGGGGGGGGGGGTGAATCAGTATTCTACAAACTTTATCTTTTTCCCAATTATGGATATAACAGATTATCTTTATACATGCATAACATAAGAAGCTAAATAATATGCATAGCAATGGAAATAAAGAACTCATAACACATGATATGTTCTCAAGGAAACCTTGGCCAAGGGAAAACCCTGGTGGGGATGGTACCCATAAAGATCCACTAATCAAAAGTATCTTGTTAAGGATGTTGACCCTGTTAGGAGTCTATTACAAGAATATAGTGTATCAGTCCTGATTAAGGGACTATAGGCCTTGTTAGAAGCCTCAACCCTGTTAGGAGTTGTCAATACAAAATCTAATTACCAGACGAGCCCACTACCCAAACAAGTAATGTGCAATGTATACTTATTACAAAATGGATTAAGGTATATAACCTTATGCTACTTGCATCAATATCTTTTCACTTCTCTTACATTCGCATCATATCATTACAATATTTTCATTGTTTTTCACTCTTCTTCTTGCAATTACATATTACATATATACAAGTTATTAAAGATAATAACTTTACATGGTCGGCTTCCATATAGCTTTATCCAAGATTTAACATATATGATGTCATCCCTTTATATTGTTAAGTCATTATTTTGATAAAAAAAATAATCCCTTAACTCTTTACCAATTCTACCTTCATATTCTGTCCTGTCGACTTAACACTGTCTTCGGTAAAACTATCATAACTAATTCTGTACATGTCATACTGACTTGCACTCTAAGATGGGTCATAATTAGTCATCATAGAGTCTATTTTCTAGTGCAAAAGCATTGAAATTACTCCAGTCAACATCGCAAACAAAAACTATATCTTGGTGCATTGGTGAAAACACTGTCTTACACTTAGACAAATTTGCAATGCGCTCTGCTATACTTGCTCTCAGACTTGTGCAATCTTTATGTGGATCATATGTTGCCATAATAACAAAATTTATGTACTCACTTCAGCCAAATTGCCAACACACTTTCCAGTAGCTTAAATACTTCATCAGATCCTTCTTTTCCACTCAGAATCTCTCTGTTCCTTCTTCACTACATCAGTCGGTAACTCTTCCTTTCTTCAATTTTCCAGCCATTTGTTCATAAAAATCCACTCTTTATATAGATATATTTTTCCACTTAATTTCCTCTATTATGTTTTCCTTTGATCAATCTCATCCATCCAATTCATTTTACAAACTTATACATTGAATCAAGATCTTGGTAACACATTTTCTTTTCATCTCGGAACTTGAACTTTCTTGAAACTTGTTCCTTCTCTTTTTTCTATTTAGATCTAGTCCATAGATCATCATCATGAATTTTCCCATTCTTATATCTCTATAACTAACTTTCCTTATCATCATAACCATGCAACTCATCATAGCGAATCATTAAATGTTGTTCCAATCCTTATATTTAATTCTTGTTCCTTACTTAGTGTCTTCCATCTGTATTTCAATTAACTTCACTCAGTGCCTAAAACTTTCTTTACTATTTGGTTCCTTTGGTTCCTTTTCCTTTACCAAAACATGCTTCCTTTTACCTTTTACCTTTACTGAGTAACTTTTCCTACTCGGTAGCCAAAAAAGTTTAACTTACCGACATAAAAAATCTTCATCACCATGCTTTACTGACTTAACATAATCATATGTTAGGTATACAATAATTATATCAAAATAATATAATTATTGTATGATTTGTATCAGTTGCCCATTTAAATTCTTCAACTTCACAACATCTCATTTCATCTTCTTCTTAACTCATTCAACTTATATCAAATACCGAATGATATGGAAACATAATATAAACCAGAAATCAATGACAAGAAAATAAATGATCTAACCTTTCTACTATCATGTATTCCTCTAATATTGGTTGGTCTTCATCATCATCACCATCAAATAATCAATCTTCAACATTACTGTTAGTTATAGGAACAACTAAACGACCATACAATAGGGAAATTTTTATAGTACATCAATGCAAGTAGAAAAAGATGGATAGTCGCATGATAGAGAAGCTATAGAAAATGTGACAACATGCATAGAAAAGGATAGATAGGTGTGTGATAGGGTGGATTAGAACATGCATTGACATGCATATAAAAATCTAGATAAGTGTGTGATAGGGAAACTTAGATCATGGCGTTATGCATAGAAAAGGATAGATAGGCATATGATAGGGAAAGATTTGATGAGATAGTGGATTGGCCCCTATGAAGCCATACACAATTTTTTTTTTGAATTTTACGAGAAAAACCTATGATGTAGAGACAACATGATAATTAGAGAAAAAGATAATCAGATAACAAAAATATACCAACCCCCCCTTAAAATGGACCATGCTTCTCAGACGGGAGAATGAGACATTCTAAATAGATAAAAGGAATTTTGGTATGTCAACATACTAGATGTTTCCATGGAATGTCACCCCACAATAGGTGTCACATAGTCTCCACAACATCCAAATAGAGATAGGGGAATCTAATGGATTAGCATCAGAACCATGAAGAGTGATAAACATCCTCTCAGGGGACATTTCATCACAACCAACCATGACCTGTATATGAAGAAAAATACATGAAGATAATGAAAAATAAAAAATTGGGTTAACATGGAAGGGAAGTCTAAATGCCCCCACCACTTTTCATTGTCCCCAAATGTCAAAAATCAAGATATGACAAATAGAATAAAAAAATAACACATAGAACAAGGTACATAATAGAAAACCTCTAGTTTACATGTAGAAATAGAGTACAAGGGTACTCTAGGAGGAAACATGACTAAAATACAAGCAGTGGAGAACATATGCAAATACACTCTAATATAAAGATGTAGAAGTGGGTAATACCTTCAAAGCTCATCCTATAGTTGATCATAATCCCAAATATTGATCATATGGGGAGGGAGGCTGATATTTCAATAGTATGACCATGATGGAAACCCTAGGATCCCCACCAATATCTAGAGCCAAGGATGAGGTAGGCTCGACATTCTCATCTAGGAGCTCTACTAAGGAGAGAGGAATTGTGTGAAAATTGTCTTCAATGCCAAAATATCCTCAAGTGAGTCAAACAAGAAAGCCTCATAGATTAAAATCAGCCTGTGTTGAGGTGTAGATGTAGAAGATGCCTTACTAACCTTTGCAAAAGGGGAAAATAAAAAATTGGTATAAGAAAGGGATTGCATAGATTGAGACAAAAAGATGTTCCTCTAGAGAGAATTTACTATGATACAAATTTGGCACAAGGTCCTTCTTGAAATTTCTCTTAGAGAAGGGAGGTGAAACCCTTCAATCCATTGTAGAAGCCTTAAGGAAACTAGGGAGGTTGGGGTGACAATCAAGAGTTGGTATGGGTTGGGTGGACATTATTGCACTAGATATCACTTGAATGTGAAGCATTTCCACCAACACAAAAAAATGTAGGATATCAAGAAATAAGGTGATAAGAGATGACTCTTGTGATGGGGAAATGAAGACTTGGAATTTCTTGGCGCAAGACCCAATACTCACTCTTGGTGTAGGGGGAAGAAGGAAAAAGGAAGTTATAGGATGAAATGATGGAACAACCAAGACAAATGCAAGAGAAGGGCTAGGAGAGAAGGCAGAAGTAGGAGACACAAGCTAAGAAGATTCACTTTTCACCCTCACAATGGACTCATGTGCAAGGACCTCTCTCAATGGTGAAATTTATGCTCATGCCCAAGATGGTTCTGAAGTAGATGTGGGCTAGGTCCATAAGCCTACAAGGTTCTAGTGACATCTTGCTCCATGAGAGTGGTTGTCATTTCCATTGTTGGCAAAGACAAGAGGACCATGGATGGATTAAGAGGTGACAATAATGTAGCATCCACAAACTTAGTCACAAGTGATGAACCCCATTTATGTTTCCTTTATTAGATACTTTTATGTTGGGTTAGACTATGTTTTGCTGATATAAGCCTCTAGACTATGTGATTTTGTATCTTTTTGCTAATTCTTTTTCTATGTCATGATAATAAACCATCTTTCTATATCAATTCCCTTTGTGATAATAAATATGATCCATGTGAATGTAATATAAATATATATATTCTCATGAATGATTATCGTAAATAATATATTTAAAATAGTAATGCATAAACAAGGATATATGTGGTACTAATCTTTTAAATGTATCTATTTGAATAAGTCAAAGGACATTAAGGTGCAACAAGTATTTTGAAGCAGTAAGAGCATATCAAGGAAGGAAGAGGTTAGTGAAGCAACAAATTGATGTTTCTTTTATATAATATTTATTCAAAGTAATTGGAAAATCATTTACCTTCCTAACTTATTGTATGCCTGATTATAGATAAAATTTAGGTAAAGATTTGGTTCAAGTTATAGTTAGACAAAGTCCAATTTTTTGCAGTCTTTGGTGTTCCTAGTTTCTAGTTTTCAATAAAATCACTCTCCCTAGATTTGAGGGATTGAGGTGCTGATCTTGTTAGTTTATTTTAGCTTTTCTTCTTTCTATAAAGTCTCCCATGTTTTCTTCAAAAAATGTTGATTGAGCAATGTGATGAACTTATGTATTTTCTATAGTTTCTAAATAAGAATTAATTTTTTCTACTTATGTGTTATTAGCATGATTGGATAAAAATGTTTTGGATGTATATCTTTTGAGGACATAGTTATTAACTAGGAGTACTCATCTAAGGGGGCCCACTTAGTGAGGAATCCTTTTAATTTCTTTCTATAGTTTAGCTTTATTCTATTTTTGTCCATTTGGTAATTGACTATTCTTGTAGCCATTGAAATGTCAATCTGTGACTATTCCTATAGCCAAGTAAAAATAGAAGAATTAGCTTAGTTAGTTGAGATATTTTTTCTTCAGTATAAGTTTAGGTTAGATTTGTTTATGGAAATATATAGATAAAGTTGTTTGTACATTTCCTTCATGGTATTCAGATCAATATTTCTTTTTTTAAAGATAGAATAACATGACTTCCAAGCTTCCTAGTGCACATATTGCAATGTTTCATTTCAAGTATACGCCCCTAGGTTGACAATTAAATGAGCCTTGATAATATAATTTAATAGTTATGAGTTAGGATAATATGTCCCTAAGTTGAGGTATTAAACCTAAGTGTCTAGATATTGTTAAGAGAAAATAATAAGAACCCTTACTCTCTTCTCCCTATGAGTGGTGCGAGGAACTGAGGAAACCCTTTGAGGTTGAGGGATGCATGTCAAGGGAGAGGGTGTAATCTTAGTAGACCTCTTACACTTGCAATAGATGATAAGGTGAGGTATGTCTATGATGATGGGGATAGGAAAAGAAGAGTGCATATTGGATTTGGTAAGTATGGGTTCCTTTCCTTTGTCTGCACTGAGTGTAGACACAAGAATATAAGACACTTCTAGATGTTGCAAGAATAGAGGAATTAGAAGAGGCTTCCCATGGGGCACATGCTTAAACCAAGCCCTCGATGAATAAGGGACAAAGGTCAAAGCACACTGAGCCCCATAAGAGGGATGGGAAGGAGAAGTGGGAATAGGCACTACATAGTTTAAGTTCAGTTCCCTAGCCTTATACTTTTGATAAGATAGGAATGGCACATCCTTTTGGGGATACATGGGCCCTACTAGAGTAGGCCATAAATGGCCAATACAAATTCCCAAATAGGACACCAAAGGGCAATAACTAGTGTCCTGGATTGTGTGGATGGTGTCTTCATAGGGGAATTCAAGCATTTATGCATGAACAAAGGGATGAATCCCATGTATGTCAACCAAGGGATATCTATCTTGACCCTAAAGAGGTTTTATTTAAGTATCACAATAAAGTTTAGGAAGACCACCTTAGATCCAACATAGATCATCAAGGTGGTGGAAAATAATGGGAAATAGACAACCCATCATACATTTAGATGGGGGAAAAACACATTTCATATATCACGTGATTTAGAACATTAATATAGAGGACCTCCTTAGTGATAAGGTCAACCCAATATGTAGGGTCAACCAAGACACCTTTGATAGAGACACCATTACTCAATTTTGAGATATAAAGAGGACATGGTTCTCTATTATACAACTCATCTAAAGGGGTAAAGGTGATGTTCATCTTAGGAACACTCTAAGTAGGTGGAAAGATAGGAGTGATAGTCACCATCCCTATGAAAGGACCACTACTCAAGAAAAGGAAGGGTTTGATATAAAGGTTTCTAGTTCACACTGGGTCCACCAAAATGTGGAGAAAGAAAAGCTCACCTACCTAAAGACCAAGTAAAATCTTGTGGGAAAACTATCCCTTGCGCCACCTAACTTCTACTAGCACTCTAGCGATTTAGGGGATTTAGACACTAATATGAAAAAATGGATTTAATGAACTAAAGTATTAAATATGGGAGAAGATCAAATAAATAATAAATATCAATCCAAAATAATATTTTGACTATAGAAATTGAAAAAATAACTATAGAGATAAAAATGATAAATAACCATGGAAAGCTTGTAGAAATCATTTAGAATAAATTAAAGGTTTTTGAAAGGCTTCTGGGGCTATAATATAGATCATGCAAGTTAACTCTGTTTTAAAGATTTGTGCGATTGGAAATCATGGATATTATCAATGTGATATATATTGGGCATTTGAAGCTCATGTTTGTGGATCTTCATGGTGTATGCAATAAAATGTGTTTAAGGAATACAACTAGTGTTCTAAAATGAATTCAAAACACAAATATAAAGAAACACATATATTAGAAAAAATAAAGCTAAAACATCAAATAAATGCAAACCTTAAACACTCCCAAGAAGCCTCCTTGACATGTGGATTTGTCCAAGATAATAGATGTGTGCTCAATGATGGTGTTCAAGCTTCAATGGTGTGAGATAAATTTGGCATTATGATAGTATGATTTTTGGTTTTGATGTTCAAACTAGCATTATAACTTTGCATGGAAGGTGGATGAAAATGAAAGAGAAGAGGGCTCAATTTATAGGCAAAGAGGAGAGGAAATGGATGGTTGAGACGCAGACTTGAGGAAGGGTCATTATGCATTTGAGAGAGAGCACATGGATTGTTCTTTCTCAAACTTATATCCTTGTGACAAATGTCACAAGGAGAGAGGCTGAGAGTACATAGGGAGTTGGGAAGATATGCCATAAAGGAAAATCTTGTCTCAAATCCCCAAAGGCCAAGCCTTGAGGATTGTGACTATTTTAGGAAGTGGGAGAGGGGACAAGTGTGTAAGGAATCTAGTTGAGGGTGTAAGAGAATTTAAGGTTGACAAGTAGAGAGGGAGTTGGGATTGGAGAAGATGTGACATGAGGTTGACTTTGGGCTGGTTTAGGATTTCATAATACTTGGACTAGGATTGTGCAAATGTTTAAGGGGGGATTAGGCTTGGATTAGTGGAAAAATGGGATAATTAGGAGGATGTGATGGGAGGAGAGAGAATGAGTGGAGGGTTAATTATTTAGTTAAGTGTAATTAACTAAGAGGAGATTAGTATGTGTGAAGAGGTTGGGTTGTGTTATAAATCAAGATTAGGTGGTTGAAGGGTGGTTAGGTGAGGGTTAAATTTAGGAGCCATGTCCTCTAATTGAATTAAATTAATTATTTTAACTCACAAAATAGAAGAAAAGGGTATGTGAATTAATTAAATAAAATAGGGGTATTTATTTTAATTAATAGAGGAAGGGGGGTTAACTAGTTAAATAGCCAAGGTTTTCATATTCAATTAATTGGACTATAATTAATTAATTAGGGGGATTGAAAAAGATTAAATAAATAATAAATATTTAATTAATAATTCCTTCTAAGACAACTTAATTTGATTATGAAGTTTTTAATTAGATTTAGGTGTCTACACATGGAATTGGTTATGGTTTGGTAACTTGGATCTCTTGTTTGATGATAAGTGTGTATCCTCTTATTTGGTGGTCTTTGTTCCTTTACCTTGTGATCATGGGTAGTGACAAGGTGATCATGGTGGATAGGTATTGGCATCCTAGTCATATGGAGATACACTAACTATTTGGACTATGAAATAGAGTGCTTATGTTGGGTTCATGGTTTTAGTCCATGGTTATGTGAAAGCATTGGAAGATAATACTAACCTTTTTGTGAGTTGTGGAGTTGATATGTTCCATATAGTTCAAGCTTGTGGACAAATTTCCTTTCTTGTTGGGCTACAATGATCTCTTGTTTTTGTTTGTTGGGGTTTTGTAGATTTGTGATATTTTCATTGTTCAAATGATATGTATAATGTGAATGTTTGGATGTTTAAATAGAGTTCAGATTTACAAAGATGGTTTTGTAGGTTTTACATGTTAACTAAAATATGTGGACTATAGATATGTGGCGAGATTGGATTCAGGGTGTTTTGGATGGAGACAATTACATGCTTGCATGACTTCTTGAAAGGTTCTTATTTATCTATGATTAATCCTATGTAGGTTTGTTTGGAAAATCAAATGTATCACTAATTTTGGTGTTTGAGTCTTGGAAGTCCACATCTTATGACTAATTATCTCTATTATGCATTATACTAATGTGGGGTTGAGTCTTTTAGCTATATATGAGATTGGAGTACTAATTATCTATTTATTATTTGAGATGTTGCATATGTGTTGATCTTGTAAATTATCTCATGAGGATTCAAATTGGTAGGCATTGTTGTAGGTCATCATTGTTGGATTGGAATGTTGATTGCAATGAGAAAATGATTATTTTGAGTACCTAATTTAGTTGATCATTTTAATCTCAATAGTAGATTATGGTGCATGAGAACCTTTGTTCACTTTTACTAGAGTTTTGGTAATGATGTTTTTCATGATGCCATTTGTAAATTGATATCACTTTTAGTGGGAGATTTATGCAATTACATAATGTGTTCTATCTTCTTTGTTTCAATATTTTGGCTCTAAGATATTGTTGATGTGTGTATTAGGAACCATGGAAAATATTTAATTAGAATATAGATGATCTGTTATAATGTGTGTTGGTGTTATGTGGAGCTCTTAGATTATGTGTGTTGGTGTAATGTGGAGCTCTTAGATTCTGACTTCAAATTGTAGTGAGAGTTTGACATCTTTGGTTCTATTAACAAATGATTTTCATTTGTATCTTCTTGGTTTGGAGATCATGTTTTGAATCTTCCTTTTGGGAGTTCTTTATCAAGTTATTTGATCATGTTAGGGCTGCAAAGGATCTTCAATTAGGAGATGGTTGTCATGATTGCTAGAGATCTTAGATGCATAGTTTAGTGGGAGATTTGTACAAAAGTGTGGAAAGAAAATATTATTGATTCAATACAGATAATACTTTAATTGTAGTCTAGTGTCTCATAAAGCTATAATATTACCATACAAATTGTTCTATAGGAAAAAAATTGTATCATCAAAATCTAGCCAACTAAATATTAAATTTATTTATTCTAATCTAACTAAAAACCTAACTAGAAATGCAATATTTTTTAACATCCCCCCAATTATATTAATTTGAACAAGAGTGGAACATTGCAAGGGTTTTGGACCCAACCCTTTTGGAGACTTTGATGTATCACCTTTAACAATCCTCCTTGCTAACCTAAAAACACCAAATGAACTACATAAGTGGATCTCTTAACTGTACAATTTGTGCCCATCTATATAACATGGGAGAACATAAAGTGTTCCCAACCTCCATGAAAAATGAGATACATTTCTTTTGAAATTATACATCCCCTTTGAGTTTTTCTAATGCCTCCTCTAGTGTTTCCTCTTTAAGTGCACAAATCACAAATTAAATGTTTGCACATGAGACACCTTTCCTCTGAAAGTCCACATCTCCTCCTAGTGTATCTAATGTCTCCTTAAGTACTTGAAAAATCATCAAAATATTTTCCCCTTCTCTTTGAAGGGACACATAATGCCAAGAATTTATGCTCTACCCATTGGACGTTTCATGTGAAAATTGGTAGGCCTTGTCAGTTGTAGCAATGATGACTCCATAGGTCCAAGCATAAGGTGACAAAAAATAGAAGAAAGGTTAAGTGAGGGTTATAGTTAGGATTCATGTGCTCTAATTGAATTAATTCAATTCACAAAATAGAAGAAAAGGGTAAGTGAATTAATTGAACCAAATAGGGTTATTTGTTATAATTAATAGAGGAAGGGGAATTAACTAGTTAAATAGCCAAGGGTTGCATATTTAATTAATTGGACTATAATTAATTAATTAGGGGGATTTATATAGATTAATTAATTAATAAATATTTAATTAATAATAGCTTAAAAGAAAATTAAAATTGATTATAAAGTTATTAATCAGATTTAGGTGTCTACATTTTTCTCCTCTTTGAAATAACGTTAAAATAACGTCATTTCAAAGAAGTTTGAAATTTTGATGACGCAAATAATTAAGGCAACTAAGTTTCCCCAGACTAAAAGAAGATGGTGTTAATTAGACTGGGTGATGCCCCCTCGAGAAGGAGAATGACAAAGCAAAAGGGGTCTGGGTGGCATCTCAATTTTTTTTTGTCTCGATGAGATGGAAGAAAGGGCGAGTGAAATAGTATATAGTGATGCGATTGAAATGCAAAACCAAGGTCTTGGGAAGAAACATGGTGATAAAAGGTCACTTGGGGGCCAAAAATATGAAAAAGGCACCCTAAAAGGGACCTTTATAAGCTCAGGAGGATAAAAAATAAACTCATTTGCATCTCCAACCTTCGAGATTAGAGTTAGAGGAGAGATTTTTTTTCCTTTAGAGCGAGATTTGAGCAATTGGAGACATGGCCCACATAGGATGACTGAGGCACAAGGTGGACATTGTGAGGGTCATGCGACGACACAAAGTGGATGACAGATATGTAGGCACTAAAACCATCCTTGTGCTTTAGAGATTTCTACATTTATTTCTATTTATAGTTAGAAAAAATATATTTTCACATATGTGTGATCCGCGGGAACAAGGTTGGGATCGACGGGACCACGTTCCCTCCAATTCACAAAAATACGAGTTTGGGATGGGATTTAGGTCAGTCTAGGGGTTTTGGTAGGGATATGTTCTCTCACACGAAGGAGTGCAAAGGGTCGGTGGGACCGTGTTATTGCAGGATCCCATGGAGAAATGGTAGAAGAGACATATTCTCGCAAGGTTGAAAGGGGTTGAACCAGTGGGATCGCGATCCCGCTAGTTAGGGATGTAGAGGAGAATTTCCGCGGGAATGAAAGTAGAAAAAAATATTTATTTTTTAAATGAATAAGGGGGGGATAGTTATTATAAAGAATAGGGGAATGGGATATGTGAAGTACTTGTACCTGACACATGGATTTGTGATTGTTACATTGGTATGCAAATCCAATGGTGTCCAAAGAGTAATTTTTAGCTATTTTGAGGGTTGCAGATGGGTTCACTTTGGCAAAGTGGGTGAGAGTAGACCAGATTGGGCTTGGCCACTTGGAGAGGATTCCAAATTTGTAGGAACACCTAGTGATGGTCACAAAATTGTGTGAGAGGTGGAGATCAGAGACAACCACATTTAATTTGCTAAATAAAGAGATAACAATTATAATAGAGGATGTATATTGCATCTTCCACTTTCCAATTAGGGGATGATAGGTGGTAGCTTAGTGGGTTCCCTAGGCGCAGGTGGTAACAATGCTACTTGATCATAATGCAACATAGAGGCACATTCAATTATCTTTAGATAGATGGCTAGATCAGGTATCGATGACAAGGCAGATATATTTCTATATTTGTACACTGGTTGGGGGATATATTGCCCCAAACATAGGAGGAGTGGGAATGACACTGAGACTGATCCTAGTGATATGCAACATTATAGACATAGGGAGGTCAGTATCATAGGGTACACTGATGTTGGAGGAGTTATAAAGGGACCTGGATCAGATCATTTATCATAGAGGGGAGGGTCGAGGGTGGATCATAGGTTTCGTGACTTTACTATAGATTTGGGGTTGGGAACACATTGCGGTGCTCAGGCCGGTAGGGAGGCGAGACACATAGGAAGACAAGTCTATAGTTTACATCTAAGCATAGCCACTTACATATCACCATGTAGATGATGTCAATCATTGGAGGGAGGTCTTAGGGATTGGATTGTATGGAGGCCATACAAAGGGGTAGGACCATGTGCCAAGGATGATGGACATATACCATGAACGATTACACCTATATATATTGAGCACTTATTTTGATGTAGAAATATCGGCGACTTGCCAAAGTTACTAGGAACTAAAGGCCTTGTTAAAGATGTTGCATGGGTCTGAATCAACAAACATGTAAGGACGATCTCAACATCATGCTTGAGTTATAAAGAAATAGGATGGATACGATGCTAGGGAATCCATAAGAAAATGACATTTCCCAAGTCCACCATGCAACCAAAAATATTACACGTTGAAAATAAAAGGGTCACACCCAAATGACTCAAAAACAAAAAAGACCAAATCCTTGCACCAGGTTCTTCCATTTGCAACATACCATGATATAAAGGATCGTGGAAACTTTGAGGAGGAAAACAATTGAGAATTCTGAAAAAGATAACCAAGAACCAAAAAGAAAATCCAAGATCAAAATGAATATCCAAAATATATCCTTTTCTATAGAGATCAACTGATTGAAAGATGACTTAATGAGGTCTAACATGAGGAAAGATGCATCATACCAGGACCCATTGATAGGATATGATTGCAAATTTGTTACTTGTGACAAAAGAGACATCAAGGATAATCAGGGTGATGAATAATATCTTCCAAGGAGCTTGTTGAAGCATTGGGCTAGTGGAACAAAGGATCTGAGAAACACTTGATGACTGACCTAGAGCAGGGATATTGACGTAGCGGCAGGGTAGATACAAGCAGAATCAAGCAGAATTGAGTCCACTTGAATCCACAACAAGCCCTTGCTCAAAGTTACACAATGGAATCAATATAAATATCACATGAACACAATGGAAACACAATGGATATGAGACAATCAACTGGCAGCAACAACAGAGAATTATATTATTTCTTTCAACATGCCCGGCTGCGAGGCCTTCCGGGTTTCGGCCTTATACAATGAGAATTATGAATTCAGAATTATAGCTTGCATCTTATCTTTTTCTCCAATGATGTATCTTGATAATCCTTCCTATATCTCACTCATCATCCCCTACTACATCAATCTAGACTCCTTATATAGCCAGCTAAGCCACAGGTCGGCTAGTTAGGCATTTAATTACAATATAGGTCCAGTCTCAAGATTTAAACCAAAACTAGTGCTAGAATGAATATAAATTGATGCACCTTTGGATTTAGGTCCTAACTTGACCCAAGAACATGGCTTTAAGTGTGAAAGGTCCCATATGAGCACACAGAACATTGCAAGAAGAAACACCACACGTTTCACCCAAAAACTGGCAGGAAATAGGTCCTAAGGAAAAATAGGAATAACTTTTTACTCATAATGAATTGGAGTTTGCGCTCTTGGAAAATGGTAGTAATTTAGGTCCTCTTCAAGTCATTAAGTGTGAAAAATAAATTTCCTTATGGATCAAGAGAACCAACATGAACAATCAGCACCAAAACTGCAGGAAAACACTGTTCCGACGGCAAGGAAAATAGCTGTAACTTTGAAACAGTCCATCCAAACTTTATGTGCTCATAGGAGAAGGTTTCCAAATAGGTCTTCAACATAATGTAATCTTTTCACACCATGAAACCATAAAATGAAAATAAATAAAGAAAACAACAGAAAATAGGTACAAAAATCAGAAAATGTTTTTGGTTGATGCAAGATTACCAAAGACCCAAGATGCTCCTGCATCAGCTATGTACAATGAGACTGGAGAAAAGGATAAGTTGATAGTATCATACAACTAAGAGACCAATATGTAAAACCAAAAGACCAATATATATAACTGATATGTGCAAAGCTTAGGAATAGGGATAGTAGTACAAATCTCAACATGTACACGCGATGATGCAACACCCAGGGAATATGGGATGGTGATGGGGAGTTTTGGTGGGAATCTATAGATGAGTTGTTGTGAGTGGGCGGATGTGGGATTTTGATAGACAATAGTATGGTCCATTATGTGTGATGTTTTTTTCTAGGTTTTCACCACACATACTTATCCAAGGTGCTTAATTTCCAAGTTTTCACCATTAGACGCTTATTTCTCTTTACTTTTTTGATTTTTTTGTAGTATTATTATTATTTTTAGGACTTTTTATATTTTTTATTGATTTTTTTAGATAGGTGGGGTACACTGTATGACTTAGGCATAGAATCTTTTAAGATGAATGATGTTGATATGATCATTCAAAGGTTCCCCTTTTGGTGTGGATATCTGATATGCTCCTAAGCCAAAACATGTTGTGACAATATAAGGGCCCAACCAAGTAACCTCAAACTTTTCTTTCTTCTCTGTCATGCCGAGCCTTCTAATTTTCATTTAGGACTAAATCACCCACTTGGAATTGTCATGGGTGAATTTTCTTGTTATAGCTTCTCTTAAGCCTATTCTGATATACAACGAGGTGATCTTACGCTTGTTGTCTCTTCTCATAGAGAAAATCCAGTTGTGTAAGGCATGCTAAATGATAGTCTTCATTCATGACCAAGTTCTTGAGTGAAACACACAATGATGGAAACTTGACCTCAATTGCTAAGATGAATTTTTCACTTTATACAAGGGAGTATGGGGTGGTGCCTATTGGAGTATAGTATGAAGTACGATATACCCAAAGGACGAGGCTGATTTGGAGGTGCTAGTCATGACCAAAATCATTGACAACCTTTTTAAGGATCTTCAGAATGATTTTTTTGGTTTCCTCAGCTTGGCCATTTCCTTTGGGGAAATATGGACTATAAAAGTGGTGGTGGATATAGAATTGTGCACACAAATCCTTTATGTGTTGGTTTTGAAATGGCATGTCATGATCTGTGAAGATGGTGGAGGGGATACTGAATTGGGAGATGATGTGGTAGAGGAAAAACTTGGAGATTTGGACACTTGTAGTGAGGATGAGCTAAATTGCTTCTACCCACTTTGTGAAGTACTCAGTAATAGTGATAATGTACTTGTGTCCATATGAGGATAGGGGAGTTATCTTACCAACGAGATCAAAGGCCCAACATGAGAATGTCCATGGAGGCACAATGGGATGTAGATCCTATGCTAGATCATGAACAAGGTTCACATATTGATGACATCGTAGGCATTTATTTACAAATTCACATGCATCATGCTCCATTGTGGGCTAGTAGTACCCTGCTATGAGGAATTTTCTTGGCTAAGACCATGCCACTCATGTGTGCACAACAAATTCCCACGAGGACCTCTTGTAATTCTAGGGAGGCCTTATTTGAGTCTAAACATCTAGAGAGGAAGTTGTGATAACCTCGACGATATAGGGTATTGGATACAAGAGTGTAGCAAGAAGCTCTATGAATGAGGATTTGACATTAGGTGTTCGTAAGATGGGGGGATATGATACCATTTTTTAGATAAGCATGAATGTTATGGTACCATGGGGATTGGGGACCAACCAAGACACACACTATTTCAAAATTGACGTTCTCATAAGTAGGTGTACGCCACTGCTCAACCAAGAATTCATATTATGCTACATCATGTGGTATCTTGAGGAGTGAGCTGATAGTGGCTATTACATCAGCTACTTTATTCTATAGTCTAGGTACTTGTATGAATTGAAAAACTTGGAAGTGTTGCTTCATTTTTTCAATCAGTTCCTTGTATGGTAGTATCTTTTTGTCCTTTTTTTGGAATTCAGCTAGGAATTGCTTGATGATGAGTTGTGAATCACCAAACACTTGTACCTCAGTTATGTTCCATTAAATCACTATTTTCAGTCCTGAGATTAGTGCTTTATATTATGAAATGTTATTTGTGTAGGGGAAACATAACTTGAATGACTTAGGGATGTATTCACCTTGAGGAGTGTTGAAAAGGATCCCTTCCCTTGATCCACGAGCTATGTAAGAACCATCAAAATATAACTTCCAAGTAGATTATTCTTTGATGATGCATAGATGTTCTTCTATAAATTCCATGACTAGAGGGTATGCATCTTCTAGTGGTGCCTCAACCAACTGATCTTCAATGACCTACCCCTGGATTTCCTTTCTGTCCATGTATGGATATAAAATTCACTCAAAAGAATGACACATTTATCCATACAACCTGTGAGATTAGTGCAAGAGAATAGATATTTGAGGGGATCCACTTTGGAGATAAGATTTACTGTATGGCTGAGCATGTAGTGCCGAAGCTTTTGAGTGGCAAAAAATACTTTTAGGAATGCCTTTTCCATGGGTGAATAATTTAACTCATATCCCACAAGTATTCGACTGATGTAGTAGATGGCTCTCTATTCCATTTTTGTCAAGTTGAGCAAGGAGTGCCTCCAGTGCTATGGTAGTAGATGATATGTATAATATAAGAGGCCTTCTTACAGTAGGTGATATGACAATGGGTGCATTTTACAAGTATTCTTTGATCTTTTCAAAAATTCTTTGAAATTAGGGGTCCCATTTGAAGCTTGTGTCTTTGCATAATAGATGGGTGAACAGTTGGCATTTATCACCAAGCTATGAGATGAACCTACAAACATATTATATCTTGCCTTGTAAATTGTGCAATTGCTTGCGAGTCCTTGGGGAGGCATTTATATTATGGCCTTAACCTTTTTGGGGTCGATCTCTATGCCTCTTCTTGATATGATGAATCACATGAGCTTACCAGATGCGACTTTGAAAATACATTTCATTGGGTTGAGAATTAACCCATAGTGATAGCGGTGATCCAATACACACTCGATAATATTGAGGTGATCTAGCATTTTTCTATTTATCTAGCCATGATATCATCCACTTAGTCCTCAATAATCTTATGTATCATGTCATGGAATTTGAAAGTCATGGCTCTCTAATGTGTAGCTCTTGCATTCTTTAGACCAAAATACATCATGTTGTAGTAGAAGGTACCCCATGGGGTTGTGAATGCTATCTTATGTTGATCTTATTTTGTGATGTGTATTTTATTGTAGCCAAAGAAACTGTCCATGAGTGACAACATCTCATGTCTAGTTATGAGATCCACTAGCATATCAATGTTAGGCAAGGGGAAGTCATCTTTAGGATATTCCTTGTTGAGATCCTGTAAGTCTGTACATATTCTAATTTCTCCTATTGGTTTAGAAAATGACACCATGATATGAATCCACTCTGAGTAGTCAATGGAACATACGATCTTGGCTTGTAAGAGCTTTTCCATTTCCACTTTGACCAATAAGGCCACTCTAGGGTGAATCTTTCAAAGATTTTTCTTAATTGGCTTATCATTTGGATCCACTGAAAGATGATGAACTACTAAGTTGGAGTCCAGCCTAGACATGTGAGTAACACCATGAAAAGTTGATAGTGTCTTCCTAGAGAAGCACTATGAAAGTCATTTCTTTGTCCTCTAACAATGATGTTGTAATGTAGGTGATTCTTGAGTGTTCTTCTATTCCTAGATTGATAGGATTTGTTTCTTAAATTAGAATAGATGACTGCTTTGGGATATAATCATGGATGAGAGGAAGAGGAGAGTATTCATCCTCTAGCACCTTAGAGAGGTTTCCACTAGGGGATACACCCTTTGTTTTTACCTTTTTAGAGTCAAAGAGTGCCCGAGAGAGGTTTTCACTAAGAGAATCATGTTTTTCTTTTTTATTTTAATTTTAATTTTTGTAGCTAAAGACCTCCTCTTCCTTAAAATACACCTTTGGGTCTAATTTATAGACATGTGCTAAATCATTCCTCTGATCTTACTATTGTGTTTTTGTTCCCATGAATCTTAGGAGCACATACTTAGTTTTGAACTCATTGATATGTGCAACACTTGGTTGATCCATGTCTATGAGTTCAGGGTGAATGAGTAGAAGATCTATAAGGTTTATGGAAAGTTGGTGAAGGAAAAATTTTCCTAAGAAGATTTCATTGTCAAAGATATCATCATAGGATCTCTTAACTTCCTCTTTAGGGATGTCTTTGACCTCAATTATTTCACTCAGGGTATTACAATAGGTGTATAGTTAGTTTCATTGGCTCCCCTAGTCATTTATAGACAATATCTAATACCTTGGTTCCTTGGTCATTTAGAGGCCTCAAGCAGAGCCTTCATACCACCCTCTTCATAGCCTAAACTACCACCTTGATAGTTCCATTTCTCTATAGCTAGTCCGTGAGATTTAGGATACTTGTCCTTAAAATAATCAAGGATCTTGTTGTCAGGGGATTGATAATCTTAGTACAACCATATGTTGACATCGGGTTCCATTTCTTGATTATTCCAAATTCCATTGAATAGAAACATTGAGGACATGATCTATTTTGGCTGCGGTTCATTTTTCTCTGGTGGGCCTTGATGGGATGGACACCCTTGGGTATGTGGATCAAGAGGTAAGGCTCCAACTGCAAATATTTTTGATAGGATATATTCTTTGTAGCTCCTATTGTTGATCTTGATAGTAGAGAGCATGGAGACGAGAATGGTTTTTGGATCAAAGTGGGATATGGAGGAACTAGCAATAGGGGTGCCAATATCAATTCCTAGGAATTGATTTGAATGAGGTAACGAGGACTTTAATGCATGATAGTATGAAAAAGCTTGGGGATCAGCGTGGATGGTGATTTCAGTGCCATTGTATAGAAAATTGATGCATTGGTGAAATATGGAGGGAACGTAGAGGTTAAGATCAATGACATATCATATTGTGTCCAGTACTATTGGGCCCAATTAGATGGATAGTGAGATAGTACCCTCATAGGTACATTCTAGATTGTCATAGGCCTTGATATAAGTTATGATCTCATGTTATATCTACTTATGTGTATCCCACCTTATTTATGAATTTCAACATGCATATATTTAGAGTCAAACCATTATCTATCATGATCTGTTTGACATTGAAATCATTAACCATGATAGTGATACTGAGTGGGAGGTTATGATCTATCTCAATGAATGACATGTCAAAAGGTTTGAATGAGAGGCCACAAGATGCCAATAGATGGACAAAAAATTCCTAGAATTGTGTTGGGTCAATGTTATTGGATACACGTGACCCTTGTAAGCCCTTATTAAGGATCTCCTGATGGATGGGTGATGTACAAAGAATATCTAGGATGGATATTTGTGTGAGTGTATTCCCAAGCTATTCTAAGCGGTTATATTGTACAATAGAGGATGAAGAAACAATAGCACTTGCAACAGATATTCTTCCTCAATGTGTATTTATTGCACATGGATTGTCTACACCTTTGACATAGATTACATTAACAAAGGGTTCAACTAGGGTGATCCAGTTGAAAAACTTGTCATAGTTGATATATGATGTGATGTAATATTTTCCATCACCGTGGTCACCTTATTTTCCTTTCCTTTGGTTTTGGGACTGTGGGTTAGTGCTAGCATGACCTTCGCCAATGTTTTGTTGAGGAAACACATTTTGATATATCTGGAGGTTTGTGTTAGGAGAATCTTGTATTGGAGGGGCAAATGTGATTTCCTTTCGATCTATGAAATCCTTGATGTAGTGTTTTAGCTTAATGCATTTCATATTGGCATGTCCCTTAATACGATGATAATCACAATACTCATTTTCCTTGTACCACGTGGGTTTTAGATTTGATTCATCAAAGGTTTGAGTCTATCGATACATAATTAGATTAGCCTTGGTCATTCTATGGAAAATAATATCCATGGGTTCACCTAGAGGGGTGAACATGAACTTTTGATTGTCACAGACTCATGGTTTAGGTTGTCCTTGAGGAACCAAGATGGCATTAGTTTGACTAGTCATTTGCTGAAAAATGGGAGGTGGCATTTGCAGTCCAGCTATGACCACTTGAACATGTTTCATATTTGTGGTCCCATCAGTCACTAAATTTTTAGTTTTATTCCATTAGTATGGGAAATCATTACCAGGTCTGTCATGGTGAGTTTCTTTGTTGTGTTTGATTGTGTCTTATCCAAAAGGCCATTTTTGATGTTTGAACCTTTTTCTTAGATATCATTGTAAGTGTGAATGCAATTTATGTGCATATATATAATGGGAAATCTTAGGGTGTATGTGTTAGGAATGGGAACACTAAGAGGGGGGGAGGGTGAATTAGTGTTCACTATATTTGATCTTTTCACTTTACTCTTTTAAACTTAACTTGAATGCTTAAGTATTGAAGTGAACATTAACATAAACAAGATGGATGAGCACAACACATAACACCAATATGGTTATAGGGAAACCCAAATAGGTAAAAACCCCAGTGGGAATTGACACCCACTAATAATCTGTACTAGTGTCTTATGATCCTTGTTAGAAGATCCTTAACCCTGTTAGGAGTTGTCATTACAATGCTTTTAGTAGAGTGACCTTTTCAAGGATCAGACCCTATTAGGAGTCTTTTAAAATAACCCTGTTAGGGGTGGAGACACACTATCCTAGAGCTCACTGCTCAAGTGGTGAAAGCTACAACCTTCTGATCTCAGATACACACTATATCTGCTGGATGAACTGGTGTTGTGACATTGCTTGTTAGATCAGTTCCTTTGATGCGCTGATGATTTGACCTCTTGCAAAGCTCTAATACATCTTATCAACTCTTCACACACTTCTTCTCTTCTTATCTTAACTCTATAAAAATTTCCATACTTATTACAATAGGCGCATCTCATATTTATATGCGCTTATCAAAACAATTAACTAGGTCGGCCTATAACCGATTACATACAATGCTTCCAATTGAATTGGCTCAAGCGTGTTTACATAAAAACATTATTACATGTCTACAACCTATATACAATAGGTGCATAGCCTTTAAAAAACACTTTTATCATCACTAAACAAATTACCAATAGTCGGCTACATACTTTGTTCTGTTCTGGCATTCACTATTTGTGTAACTTGAATTGTTTGTATCCTTGTCATAATAAATCTTCTGATCATGTGCTCTTAGAATAAGCATTAATATACTCTTACCATCTTATCTTCTAGGGTGCATACCATAACTCGGTCATACACACGTGCGCTGATGCTCTGATCTACTAGTGCTTTGTTAACTATCCAGTCTTCTGTACTTAGCCAAATACTGATCTTCTGATGATGTGCACTAATTTTAAAACACTATATGACTTTGTTTCCATAATGAAAACACTATATTTAGTCATATACGATAGTATAGTCAACTTGCCAATAATCTCCTCCTTTTTCATTGATGGCAACAAAGGAATATGGCATAGTTACTAACTGTACACAAAACTCTTTATCATACTCTAACTTATATCTCCCTTATACTTTTTACTATATATCTTCTTTACATATATGAATCCATATTCTATACATTACTCCCCCTTTGACATTAATGAAAAAGGTGTTCCAAAAATTGTATCTATAAGTACTTACAATGTTAAGACATGCGAATATGATGTTTGCAACTTTTGGATCTCTTGTTTCTAGAATGTAATCAGTGCATTGACTATTTGGAGATGGGTGCATAATGCATAAGTCAACTTATCCATCTTCTCCAAATCTGAGCTAGGGCCTTGATCATATGTCACCATGGTGGCATCGATCTCCTTGATATTCTAATTAAGCACTTCTAGGGAGGGTGCAAGAGCATTCCTTAGCTGTGTTTGCCTTGCCCTTATCTTGGACATCTCCTTCTCAGCTTTTTCTATTTTATCTATTTGTCCCCGGTTATACATTATTGCACATGTTCATATCAATGGATGGATCTTCTACTAATTTCCTTATGCTATCAATCATAGCTTCTACCTCTTGGATCTTCTTGTATAGATCAGCTGTTACTTGTCCTGGTTCATGCAGTCAACAATAATCTTCCTGGCCTTTGCTGCAAACTCTTTTAAGGATGCTTGACCAGCCTTGAGTGAACTTAGGTCAAGCACAAAGTTACTGACCAATTCACTGAGCCTCTTCTTCATATACTTCTCTTCTACAACAAGGGATGCAGATTCTTCCAAGCTAGAAAAGTTTGTCTTAAAATTTGCAAGAATTGTGCTCACATCATCCACTGAATGAACCTTAGACGCTTTCTTGTCTGACAATAGCAAGTTGTTCAAGATGTTCACTGACTCAACAAATAGGGGATTCCTTATCACTTGTTTCTCTTTGGCCTTCTCCATAGCTAAGACACTGATCTTGATCAGGTCGTCTTCTCCCCAAGAGTCCAAACTGGTGGTGTCCGGTGTGAAACTTGACAACAATGATGTTGAGTGTAATGGAGTGATAGGAGTGCTATCCATCACTTCATGCTTAAAATTGAATGGCATATCAATAGATTTATCATCTATTTTCTCACTATCTTTCATCTCTACTTTTCCTTTCTCTTTTTCTGCTTCCTTTTCTTTTTCTTCTTCTTTCTTTTCTTCTTCTTTTTCTATCTCTTTTTCCGTTTCTCCTTCAACTTCTATCATATCCTCAATCAGTACTTCTTGTTGATTAGGAGGAGTGTTACCACATAGATTCTCAACCTCTTGAGTTCTTACAAAAGCTTCTTCAAACTTATTCAAATCAATATCTGAGGCCACCATTGCAATCTCAACATTGTCAATAAAAATTGTATTATCCTTATGTGCTTCTTCCATAAGCGCAAGATTCTCTGCCTCTGTGGGTGCTACAACTATATGTGTTGAATCTTGAGGACCTATATTCTATATATTGATGGTCGCTAACTCCCTTTCTACCTTTTTAGGCACTTGAGTAGTGGGCGCAGTAGGCGGGAACATGTGCCTATTCAGGAAAACTGTCTCAAAGGCTTTTTTTGTTTCCTTTGCAACTAGTTCATAATTCTTGTCCATTATATGCAAAGTTCTTGAATTGGTTCTAAGATGTGGCTTCACTAGATCTAACAATAAGGTCTTCTCCTCTAGAGAATGTACTGGTAGACTCTCATCTAAGATCTTATCTCTTATTCTTAGATCTTCCTCCATTGCTTGTCTCTTCAAGAAATCTAAAATGTTCCAAACATTGTTTGGAATCACAGTCTTCAATTCTAGTATTGTCTTCTTAAACTTAAGCATATGTTTGATAATCATGCTATGAATCTCTGACTTATCTATTTCACTGTACTTATCATAAATTTTTCCTATTTGATCATGTTGGAATTAGGAGAGATAGGGTACTGAGAGGGGAGGGGTGAATCAGTGCCCACAAAAACTTTTACTTATAAACCCTTCAGATCTAAAACAACAAATAGTAGTAACCTTGAAAAATAATTTATATCTAATACATGTATCATTCATCCATTCAACTTTTGAAAGTAAATAACATTAAATCAACAATATAACAATCCCATAACATAAGTATTTTGGTAACGTAGAAACCCTTGTTAGAAGGTAAAAACTACGGTGGGGATGACACCCACAAATTCTTCACTACTGCAGATAGAAAAGGTTTGTCTGTTAGGGCTACAAGTTTTGATCACTTATGGTGATCTTACCCTATTAGGAGTAACATATTAGATTAGCTAGATCTACCTAGTTATAGGATTTTAGCAACACTACTTGAGTGTGCACTCGGTTAAGAGATTTACAAAAAGACTGTCAAGTCTACTCTATTAGGAGATTTTACCAATACTCTATTACAATGATTAGAAATAAATAGGTAACTATCTGCTAATGACAACTCAACTTGTCTAATACAGATCAATAAATTACTGAATATATATCACCTTATACTATGTGAATCTCTACTCTGAACTGCTTGGTTAGTCTGCTCTGATTCTACTCAATTTGATTTCCTCTGAATACTGTTCTACTCTATCAACTGATAATATTGAAGGTTGGCTAGTGCTTCAAGTGCTTCTTCACTCATACACCAGTTCACATAAAAAATGATGTAACATACAAATATATAGCATACTACTTTATGCCGCTTATACAAAATTAGGTTTCAACAACTTAGAGAAAAACCCTAAGATATACGGTTTACAAAAATAACCTAGATCTAACATTTACAAATGATCTTCAACAATAAATGATCCTCGATCTTGGTAAAAAAAATTTTGATTCCGTTGTAACCGTTTGCATAGGAGAATGTGCCATTCATGATTACTATGCCATTTTTTGTGATCCTCGGTAAACATTGTATAAATTGCTCGGTAATTACTCTGATGCTCGGTGTTTACTATCTCTCGGTGTCGGTGTCTGATCCTCGGTAAAACTTTCTGGTGCTCAGTAAGTAGACTTTAACTGACTGGCTTGTATTGCTTATAGTTACTGATTGGGTTCATATAAGTAACCGATCGATGTATTTGACTTCCTTTGATACTAATGACAATCATTAATGCTCAATAGAGATAATAGTCTCCCCCTTTGGCATTAGTATCAAAACTTGAATGTATATAGACCTTATGTCTCAAAACTTATATCTCTGCCATATACATGTACATATCAAAAAATTTATAAATACTCCCCCTTGGTGCATTCTCCGATAATGTGTAGTATACTTAGAAAAAAAAATTACATATTTGGCATAAACATGTTATCCCCCTTGATCTTCATCTTCTATATACATGTTTTCCCCCTTTTTGTTATTAATGCCAAATAAAAAAATGTATACTTACAACTTGTCAAAAAATGTGCTGATGGGTTTTCTTCAATGACTCCAAGAGGTTTTCCCATTCCTCTTTCAAGTTGGTGAGAGCAATGTGATCAAGACCGACTTGTGCACGCATGTCAAATATGTTGTCCAACACAAAAATCTCTGGTGTTGCAATAAGCGTTTGTTCCTTGACAATATGTTTCTCAAAAAAATTTAGGTATGGAAGGAGTTATGTCTGTAACTCAGTTACCTGATTAGTTATCCGCTCTTCTTGCTTCTTGAGATCTGCTATCAACCGACTGAGTTCTTGCACTCTGAGTATATGCTTTAAAAAATCTTGTGGCTTGGTTGTAGCTGCATTTTCACTGACTGTGATTTCATTCTCAAATTGTTTAATCTTTTCACTGATCTCTGCAGTGAATGTTCTGATAGTGCATAGCTTAAAAAAGATTTGGCAAATAGAATTAGTAATACATTGAATCTTAGTTATTACCTTTGAAAGTTTAACCTTGTTAATAGCCACTTCTCAGCTGATTCTCTCGGCAAGTTTATCTTGTATCTTTGACTCTACCCTTTCCTCTATTATTTTATCAGCTTCAATATCTAGTTCATTTATCTTCTCGGTAATTGTTGCAAGTTGATCCATAATCAGAGTATCTACATCTATCTTCACCTCAGGTACTACCTGTTGTAAGATATCCTGAACATTTTCTAATACTTCCTTATTCTTATTCTCTTGCTTCAAATTCTCTTGTGTTGTTTTTCTTGTACATAATTCCCCATATTTTCTCAATTCCTCAGGGCTAAGAGTCCTTGGGTCACACTCGAGTATCACAATTACTTCATTTAGAGTAACTGGCCCTTTTCCTTTCTTCTTCTTCTTCTTCTTCTCCAGTGCAAGTGGTGACTTCTTGGAAATAGTGACAATAGCTTTATCTTCTACCCTCAGATTGTTCTACCCGGTTGTCACACTATCTTCCTTCTTCTGCTCCTCGGTAACCTATGTGTCGGTTGAATGAGGTGGAGCCTCAAATGTGGTATCAAGTGGGGTATCCTCAGTTTTCTTAGGCTCTTCTTGTGCCTTCATTTCTATTTCAGTGGCCTCTTTTCCTTTAGGCTCATTTGTCTCTGTAGGTATCTCGGTGCTTTGTTCCCCTATTATATCTTTAGGTTACACGGGGTCTGAGCCATTAGGTTGTTCTTGAGATAGAATCTCTATGGCTTCAAAAAGTACATGAAGCTCACCCAGTAGTGATGGAAATGCACACTTGGTAACTTGTGCTTCATCTTGTGTGTTGTATTGTGAATTATTCACATCATTTTCTTCATCTCTATCATTAGGATCATCATTTTTTATGTCCTCAATGAGTACATCCTTGTCATTTGTATTCTCAATCTGAATCACTTCTAGATTCGGTGCATCCTGTGAACTGTTCTTAATTTCTTGACCAATTATTGTATCAATTACCTTGATAAGTGATACCTTTGACTCTTTAATCTTCTTGGCTACATTATCCTCAATGAATATTCCTTTACCTTTTGAATTCTGTCTCTTTTTAGAAAAATTTTGAAATGCAACTTTCTCATTATTCTCTTTGACAGCTAAAAGTGAACTCCAGATAAGTTGACTAGACTCATCAAGATCTGCCAGATTCTTATCTATTATTTGCATAGCTCGGTTCTTGACTTTGAATCTCTGCACATAAGTATCCATAAGCTCTTTAATCTCATCAAGAGATAAGCACGGTGTAATCGATACAAGGGCTTGTTCCCTCATCCTTTTCTCGGTGTCCAAGGCATATGACCACTTTTGATTTATTCGGCCCTCTAATGTCTTGGGCAGTGATAATTCAAACTATAGTGGAACTCATTTGAAGCGTATCATCATCTGAATGATGACTTCCTCAATTTTGTTTTGGTCTTCATTTGACATACTATCAAACTTACTAAGTTTCAAATCTGCAAGATTTCCATTCTTGATTATATCTTTAATAAGCTCATCAATTGACCTATTATTATTACTGACAACCTTGAATTGATTGTTGTCATCTTCTTCATCCTCAAGGTCTTCTTTGTTTCTTATCAATTTTCTCCTTTTCTTTGGTGCCTCTGCTACATCCTTGGGTCCCTTCTTTACATAAGTCGCTACCTTCATAGCTACCTTCTTCTATGGTGGTGAAGCTCCAGTTGATGACCTTGTGCATGCACCTATTTGCACTGGCAACTGCCTCTTCTTTGGAGCTTGAGCGGGAGAAACCAGTATAGGTTCTTGTTCTTCTTCAGAATCAGTTTCTTCACTATCATATGATTTGTCAACCAACATTAACTAACCTTCAGTTGCAGTCTCAACCAGTGACTCCTTAGATGAGTCAGATTCATTCCAAAACTTCTCAGATAAAAACTTCTTCATTTTCTTTGCTTTCCTTGTCATTTTACCGATGACCAAACCTATTTTAATTCTATTCTTAGCTTCTTCAAAGGTTCCAAACCTTTCGGCCTTTAAGTCCTTCGGTAATGCTAGCAGTACCTTAATAGATTTCAAACCAAAATCATGATCCATTTCATAGCCCATAGGTGCTAGCCATTTTATTCTTGGCTCAACTACTTTAACTATAGTGTGGTCGGTATTCACTAAGAAACAAATATCCATCGCATATTTTTCGACCAATGAACTCAAAATTCTACTTCTTAAATTCATATTTACTTTAAAATCTTCAAAATAACTATCTATAATATTCTCAATATTATCTCCTAGACCTTTCATAATCTCAAAAATTTGTGAAGTGATCGGCGTGTCATCTATCCAGTCAGTGTGACCGATAGAGGGAAAGAATTTTTGGAGATAGAAAAATAAACATACAAGTAATGATCCAAACTTATAGGTATTGGACTTCTATGTCCCGATTGTTTTCATGTTTTCTTCAACCTGTCTTAGTAGTAGCTCGACAAGGTCTATCTGATGACCCTTCTTTATCAATTTGTGAGCCATGTCGACTACGCTACAAGGTATGTTGTTTAACCTGCTCGACTAAAATATTTTGAAACCAATCACATGCACTGTGAACTTAACTTCAGGATCCACAATAGATAAAATTTTTAGTGTTCTACTGTCCCATGCTGCACTAGTATTCTTTTCAACATCAGCTCGAGATGAGTTACAAAATGCTTTAGCTTTATTGGTAGTAGGGTAATCAGTAACCCTGCTAATCATTCTTTTTGTAACCTTGATTGGTGTGTTTATCCATAATGTGCCCTCATGATAGAGGCTCAACACAACCCTAATCCATTCATTCTTAAAATTCTTTGAGAAATTTAGGGCATTGGTAAGACCATGTGATTCAACAATTTTGTGCTCTGGTTTCAGTTTCATTTTCTCATCACAAAGTGCCTGATACGCAACATACATATCAAAATCACCTATTTCCCCAATTTTATAGTGTATGTATGATCGTATGTCTTTAGTTAAAAAAACCCTAGGTGGGATTCTTGAAAAAGCACCTGTTGAATATGTTTTCGAAGCAACTTCAAGGTGTAACTTATAAGGTGGTTCCTTGTAATTTGTTGACACTATTAAATTAACTTCTTCCACAACTTTAGAAGAACTTGCAGTAGATGCCATTTCAACAAACTAGGTTTTTCGATAAGTTTGACAAATATTCTCGGTAGGGTTTCAACTTACTTAGAATGTATCAAAGAGTGTGCTCAGTTCGATCTACAACTGCTTGAATTTTCTTGAAATATTCTTGCTCGAACTTGCTCTATGAAATTTAGCTCTCCAAAATCACAATGTGAAAAATAAACTCCATCTTCCATGTATTTATAGAATTTTTGATATTCCTGCTCAAAAATTTATGAAATAAATGCTTGACCTACTTTCTAGTCCATGACAACTGTCAGCTCAGTGACAACTACAATCTTTCACTAGCTAGGTTAACACAAGACTTCTTTTCTCGGTTGATACTATTATTCAGTTAACCTTGAATAGTGATTACCAATGGGTAACCAATGCTCGGTCTAACTTTTATTGGTTGTGTGACTTTATCAGCTCATAATATATAAACCATAATGCATCTTTATTCACATAGATTTGGTATGTGCACAACACATATAAGGAATTGTATGTAAAATGTGATCATTTTGAAATGTCAGTCCCATACATACCTATATCACCTTAGGTGGAGGTACCGATGTCACCCAATCCAGTGGACGAGGTTTCACCGATAGCATTACTTGACTCAGCATTCTCATTAGATGCCTTCTTCCACATGCTATTCCTTATTCTCATGATATCTGCAATAGTGTTTCCACTCTCAAATACATGAGCTTCTTCTGGTGCTTGGTCTCTGTAGTATTTGCTTAAATGACCAACCTTATGACAATGAAAACATGCCATTCCAGTGCTTATCTAGCCCATCTTTTCCTGTTACAATTCGCTGCAATGTGCCCATATCTACCACATGCAACATAGTTAGCCCATGTGTTATAATCCCAAACATAAGAATTACCTTGTCTCTTCAGTTGGTAAGGCTTGCGTTGTGTCTTCTGCTTAGGAGTCCATACTTGCTTCATTTTTTCTTTACACTCTCGTGCAATGTGTCCATGCTTATTACAAGTATAACATAACTTCTCCACAGTAGTATTGTTAGCATTCTATTTAGCTCTACATTCATAAGCTTGATGACCATACTTTCCACAATAATAGCAATATCCATTGAACTTAGGACTGATAGGAGGTTTACCTTGTGCTTTGCTTCTACACACATTAGATGTATGTCCCCATTTGCCACAGTGATAACATGTCAACACTTTAGGTCTCTGATTTTGATTGTTGTTGACATGTTCAGCTTGTTGTGATGATTCTCCTTTGCCGGTATAACCTAATCCAGCTTTGCTTCCAAATATTCTTTAATTAATCAAAAAATCATCAATCTTTTTGGAATTGTTCTCAGCTAGCCTCATCATCTCATTATGCTATTTTTGTGTCTTTATTTCATTTCTCAATTTTTCATTCTCTTCTCTGAGTATTGCAACATCTTCAAGTCTTCTAGACAATTCTCCATTCACTCGCTTGACTTCTTGATTCACAGTCATCATATGATTAGATACTTGAAAGTGACGATTGATGAGTCTTTGTATCTCACTCTCTTTAGCTTGTAGTTGTTCAGTTTTTTGTCTTTGGTCTTAAATAGCTAGATTCCTTTCTTGCTCATCCTATCTAGCATTGTTCATTATTTCTACCATTCTCACCATCTGAGATTCTTGTCTGATTTGCAGTGCTTTCACTTGTTCGGTTAAATGTTGATTCTTCTCAAACAAGTTAGAGATTATACTTTCAGATCCATCAGAAATAATCCCTAAACTAGATCCAATGTGGTCAAATATATCATCAATTTCTTCTTCATGGTAGCCAATCTCATTTTGTAGAATAGCTAGATTCTTCCTTTCAACTAGTAATTTCTTCAGTCCTTCCTTGCCTTGCTTATACTGTTCAACAAACATCTGCATTTGAATCTTCTGATTCTCAATAGTCTTATCTAACTTATACCTTTCCATGACTTAGATCTTTACCCTTTAGTGGTTAAACTATCCAATAAGAGAACTGAGCTTTGATACCAATTGTTGGAATTAGGAGAGATAGGGTATTGAGAGGGGAGGGGTGAACCAATGCCCACAAAAACTTTTAATTATAAACCCTTCAGATCTAAAACAAAAAATAGTAGTAACCTTGCAAAATAAGTTTTATATAATGCATGTATCATTCATCCATTCAACTTGTGAAAGTAAATAACATGAAATCAACAATATAATAGTCCCATAACACAAGTATTTTGGGAACATAGAAACCCTTGTTAGAAGGTAAAAACTGCAGTGGCGATGACACCCACAAATTCTTCACTACTGCAGATAGAAAAGGTTTTCCTGTTAGGGCTACAAGTTTTGATCACTTCTAGTGATCTTACCATGTTAGGAGTAACATATTAGATCAGCTAGATCTACCTAGTTATAGGATTTTAGCAACACTACTTGAGTGTGCACTCGGTTAAGAGATTTACAAAAAGACTGTCAAGTCTACTATGTTAGGAGATTTTACCAAAACTCTATTACAATGATTAGAAAGAAATAGGTAGCTATTTGCTAATAACAACTCAACTTGTCTGATACAGATCAATAAAGTACTAAATATATATATCACCTTATACTGTGTGAATCTCTACTCTGAACTGCTTGGTTAGCCTGCTCTGATTCTGCTCAATCTAATTTCCTCTGAATATTGTTCTGCTCTGTCAACTGATAATCTTGAAGGTTGGCTATTGCTTCAAGTGCTTCTTCACTCATACACTAGTTCACATAAAAAATGATGTAACATACAAATATATAGCATACTACTTTATGCCGCTTATACAAAATTAGGTTTCAAAAACTTAGAGAAAAACCCTAAGATCTACGGTGTACCAAAATAACCTAGATCTAACATTTACAAATGATCTTAAACAATAAATGATCCTCGATCTTGGCAAAAAAATTTCTAATTCCGTTGTAACCATTTGCATAGGAGAATGTGTCATTTCTGATTACTATGCCATTTTATATGATCCTCAGTAAACACTGTATAAACTGCTCGGTAATTACTCTGATGCTCAGTAAAACTATCTGGTGCTCGGTAAGTAGACTTAACCGACTGGCTTGTATTTCTTACAGTTACTGATTGGGTTCATATAAGTAACTGACCAATGTCTTTGACTTCCTTTGATACTAATGACAATCATTAATTCTCAATAGAGATAACAGATCAATCCTTCCTCCTCAATTATCCTCGAACTTAACACTTTTAGACTAGGTCTAAAACTTACTTGTGGAGGTGCTTGAGTACTCTTTCTTTGGCTTCTTGTAGTGTGCGAGGATGGATGACTAGTTCATGTCTCTTTCTTCCTCTTTGCCATTGTCTTATACTCCAAAGGAGTAGTAAGATCAATTGTTTCCTTGGGCACCGGAGGGGTATCATCTATTTTACCCTTCAGATCATCCGACTTCTCCATTTTTACCTTCTTCAATTTTGGATCATTAGACTCTGCCTCTACTGCAGATGCACTCTCAATTCTCAAAGCAATCTTTTCTTGTCATGTTTTGTCCAGGTCTGTTTGAGTTACTCCATGAAGTTTCAATATCTCAGAAGTAACCTTGGTTACTTTTCTTTTAGTTGCTATGATGTTTAAAACTGCATCAACTTCTCTTGTTTTCTCTTCATAAGTCCCCCATCTTGGCTCATTAGGGTCCTTAGGTGTTGATAACAGTACTTGAGCATATGCCTCTAGGATTTTCTCCTCAACCTCATATCCAAGTGGATGAATTCATTTTTTCCTTGGTTCAACTGCTTCCATACATGTTGTATCAGTCTCCACCATAAAGAAAATGTTGTCCTTGTATTTTTCAACAATTCTTTCTGGAATCCCGTATCTCATCTGCATTCTGATTCTAAATGTCTTCAATTCCATTGTCATGTAGTCCTTTAGTGTACTCTCATTAGTTGCCTTAAAGGATATCTGTGGCATTGTAGGCATACTCTTGTCCAAATACAAATTTGACACCTTTCCAATAATGTGGAAGTACATGTATATGATCAAAGACCCAAACTTGAATATTTTGGTCTTGTCATATTTAATGGCTTTAATGTTGTCTATCAATTATGCGCGCATGATCTCGCACAGATTAAACTCTCCATTTTCTCTCACAAGTCTTATTGCTGCAAGAATTGTGGCTGCTGACACATTGTTCACTCTGCTGGTGTGTTGAAACCTATACCCTAGTATCATAGACATCAACTTGATGTCTTTTTCCTCTATAGGCTCTATAGTCATTCCATGCCTATCACTTCTTGATTTGCATGTTTTTTCAACAAGTTTTGTCACATCCTTGCCTGCTGGAAGAATGATGCCTTTCTTAGAGAGACCTATCATCTCATGAATTAGGTCTCCTGTAATCCTTACTGGAACTTCACCTATCCAGAATAGGTCATCATGAATTCTGCTAAGCAAGATCTTTATCCACTTGGACTCATAAAACTCATATGTCATAGCATAATCAACTATGGGATGGTTCTCTAATTGCGCAAATTCATCAAGGAAGGTTTTGTCTAGTTTCATCATGGTCTTGATGTGCACTCTAATTTTGTCAAGACCTACTGGCTCCTTCTTACAATATATGTATGCATGGATGTCTTCAACATGCATAACACCCATAGGAGTGCGGGAGAATGCCCCTTCTAGGTCATCCAATGTAGATTTGAATGAGTGCTTCTTAAGTACATATCTTTTCTTCTCTGCAACATCAAATATAGTAGGAGTAGCCATCACTTGTATATTGATTTCCTAATGGTTTCCAAGAACTTCTGAATCAACACGACGGATTAGGTCTTTTGCAACCGATTAAACACAATGCTTCACTGGTGAATCAATCTGCAATTCTTCACAATCAACTGCTAGGGATTTTGTGCTCTTCAATCGCTCTGAACTTGAATGCAATGAGTGATCTACAAGCTTCAGTGTACTTTAAAGTAAAAATTCTGCCATTAATGCTTTTCGTGTAAACTAGACTTTCATTGAAAATCTCCAACTTTGATTCTGCTATCAATCAGGAAGTGCGCTCTTGCACACAACCTCTATTGGTCTCCAAAAGGTTAAATCCAAAGGTGCATACTCTGAGGGTGAGTATACCGGCCGTGTAGGGGTTTAGAGATAAATTAGCTCCCCATATGACCCTGAGGGTCATTAATCTAGATGTAGAGGGTGCGTCCACTATGGATGTATCCAATACATTCTTATCAACCTTATCCTTCTTCGCCTCTGACCAAATCAAGCTCGCATCTTCTGAAGCTTTCACAAACTTGACTTCTCCTTCGCTATCCAAAATTGATTCTTCTATCTTTTTAGGGCTTTCTTGACTTTGCATTCTTGATCTACAAAACTTTGAGATGTATCCAGCCTTGTTACATGAGTGACAAATAACTGGAGGCCTTAAATTCCTCGATGCATTGACATGGGTTACCATTTTACATTGTCTAGCTGAGTGACCATTATAGTTAAAAATCTAACATGTGATACTTTGAGAACTTCTTGCATTTGGTTGATTCTAATTTCTCTGATTATGCCGAGTCTTGTTCTTCTGACTTGTTTTACAATTCATAGCTCTATGACCAAATTTATTGCACGAATAATATTAACCATTGAAAGGTCTTACCTCTTTACAGTTCCTTTCTATGTGTCCATGCTTGTTACATGCATAACAATTTTGGTCTACTGGCTTGCGCTCATGCTTAGATGGTTCAATACTATTTTTGGTCTGATTTCCTATCTCCCTAGCATCTGTAGTGTCTTTTGGTGCTCTCATCCTTTCTCGCAAGTCATCAATCTGATTTTGTGCTTCATTGAATCCAATGTTGCCAGTATCTCCTTTAAGCTTCTGAGCATATAACTGAGATTCTTTCAGATCCTTGCTTGTGTGTAATTTGTCAATGTGATTCTTAGCTTCTTTTAACTCAAATTCCAATTTTCTTTGTTGTTTCTTAGCTCCAAGATTTCCATGTTTTCTTGCCTCAATTATTCATTTAGTATAAGGTTCTTGATTTGTTCATCATAAAATTCTTGATTATTAGTTATCTTTTCATTCAACTCTTCAATCTGATCTTTCAGAGATGTGTTCTCTTCATTTAGCTTTTTTATCATCTTCCTCAAATCACTGTTTGAATATTCTTTCAAATCTTTTCTTAGTCTTTTGATGACTTCTTGAGAATCACTGACTTTTTCTTTTAGTTCTTCAATTTCTTTTTCAGATCTGTCAAGGTCTTCCAGAGAAGCTTCAAGATTCTTTTTTAGATGTTTCATTTCTATCTTTTCCATGATCTCCTCAAGTGGTTAAATTTCTTTGCTGAGGGCCAGAGCTCTAATACCAATTGTTAGGAATGGGAACACTAGGAGGGGGGGGGGTGAATCAGCGTTCACTATATTTGATCTTTTTACTTTACTCTTTTAAACTTAACTTGAATGCTTAAGTAATGAAATGAATATTAACATAAACAAGATAGATGAGCACAACACATAACACCAATATGGTTATGGGGAAACCCAAATAGGTAAAAACCCTGGTGAGAATTGACACCCACTAATAATATGTACTAGTGTCTTATGATCCTTGTTAGAAGATCCTTAACCCTGTTAGGAGTTGTCTTTACAATGCTTTTAGTACAGTGACCTTGTCAAGGGTCAGAACCTATTAGGAGTCTTTTACAATAACCATGTTAGGGGTGGGGACACACTATCCTAGAGCTCACTACTCAAGGGGTGAAGGCTACAACCTTCTGATCTCAGATACACACTATATCTGCTAGATGAACTGGTGCTGTGACATTGCTTGTCAGATTAGTTCCTTTGATGCGCTGATGATTTGACTTCTTGCAAAGCTATAATACATCTTATCAAATCTTTGCAAACTTATTCTCTACTTATCTTAACTCTATAACAACTTCCATAGTTATTACAATAGGTGCATCTCATATTTATATGCACTTATCAAAACAATTAACTAGGTTGGCCTATAACCGATTACATACAACGCTTCCAATTGAATTGGCTCAAGCATGTTTACATACAAACATAATTACATGTCTACAACCTAATGCAATAGGCGCATAGCCTTTACAAAACAATTTTATCATCGCTAAACAAATTACCAACAATCAGCTGCATACTCTGTTTTGTTCTGGTATTCACTGTCTGTGTAACTTCAACTGTCTATATCCTTATCATACTGAATATTCTAATCATGCGCTCTTAGACTAAGCATGAATATAATCTTACCATCTTATCTTCTAGGGTGCATACCATAACTCGATCATATGCACGTGCGTTGACACTCTGATCTACTGGTGCTCTATTAACTGTCTAGTCTTCTGTACTTAGCCAAATACTGATCTTCTGATGATGTGCACTGACTCCAAAACACTATATGACTTTGTTGCCATAATGAAAACACTATATCTAGTCATATACGACAGTATACTTAACTTGCCAATAGTATGTTATTGATGAATATATTGACCAAGTGTTTCTTGAGGGGTTGATATGCCAATCTTGTGGTGAGATATTTCCATCTTTGTAGGTAGTCAGAAAGGCTCTCACCTCCTTTTTGTTTAGGATTGCAGAGATCTAGGAGAGATAGTTCACTCTCAATGTTATGTGCATACCATGACATGAATTTTTTAGATAGCTCTATAAATGTTGAGATTGTTCCATAGGGGATTACTTAGAACCATTCAAGAACCGTTCCTCCTAAGATTTTCATAAAGAGGAACATGAGGTAGTTGTCACTATAGGAAATCTCCTAGAAAGCCATGTAAAACTCCTTAACATGACTAACTGGATCTCCCTTCTCCCTATATTTGTCAAATTTGGGTGTTTCAAAGTTCTTAGGGAAGGGGATCACTATGATAGAATGATCGAATAGGTATTGGACAAACCTCTTCAATCTTGAAGGTCTTATCCTATGTGCCTACATGTAGCTCTTTAAGAACATTATTTATCTCTTCCCATTCTGAATTGGTAGGTGAAAGAGTGGGTGCCCCCACCATGTTGGATATTTTTACCTGATAGGGGTCTAGGGAAGATGGGAGATTTTGAGGGGGATATTATGGGGTGAGGTGAGGAGATTGTCCTACCACATATATAGGCTATAATGGGTGTTGTGGTTGTTGTTGAGAATCATATTGAGGTAGAGGTGGTGGTGGGTTTCGTTGAGAGGGATAGGTGTTATGGGGCTTAATGGTTGCTGATAAAAAGGGGGTTGCTACTATGTGGATTGATAGGTAGGATGGCTAGAGTTTTGGCCTATGTAGACTAGATGTGCACCGACGCCACTATAAGATGGGTATGTTCTTTGCGTGTTTACATTTCCAAGAGGTGGAGTGAGGTATTTTATGAAAGTGGATGCATTAGGTGAGTGTGGTGGGGGTAAGGTTTTAGAAACAATAGACAATGGAATAACCAAGTAGTTGGTGATTATGGGTGCAACAACAACTGACTATTGAGGTTGGGTAGGCTGAGTCGTGAATCACGTGGTGGTGAAAGGGTTGACAAACTACAACTTTTCTTGGGTATTATGGGCTTGCATGTAATGCATCTTGTGCTTGGTGCCATGTGGATGATGAATCCATTTTGGATGAGTGTTGACCTTGGATGGTGTGAATGGTTTGGGAGGTTAATGGGGTGGAAGCCACTAGAGTTGTGGGAACACCTTTCTACATTTGGACATTTTTCTAGGGTTGGGATGTGGTGAGACTTTGTGAAGGATTTGTTGGTGTAGTGTGGGATGTAGGGACTTGAGGTAATAATGGTTGATTGAAGGCCCCTATGGGTGGCATGCCTGTGGTGAATTGTGGTTGCTGCTACTATGGTGGAGGAATGAATTGGGTTAGCAATGTTGGTGTAGATGTTGGTGGCATGGATGCAAGTTGGGTGATAAATTGTTGGGTGATGAATTGATGTGTGGTTGTTGGTTGAGTGGATTGGGTGATAATTTGGTGTGATGGTTTTGATGTGGATGTTTGTGATAGGTTGATAGGTGAGGCCCCAAAAATTGAGAAAGGGATTGACTACACTATGGTATGCACTAAAGACTGAGTGGTGGCTAGTTGCATCAAATGGGGTATAGATGAGCTAGCTTGGGTGGATCTCAGATGAGCTTCAATAATTTCCACTACAACACAGTTGAATACACCATCTGGAATGATTAATGGGTGTGTAGGACTAAATCCTAGAATCATTGGTGGCAAGGGATGCCTTCTCATGCAAGATTAGCAAGGATGGTATTGCAATGTTGGCCTATGATAGTGTTGACCATATTTTCATGCCTTGGGGTGATTCATGAAGGCTTCCATGGATCTAGTGGTAGGGACTTCCTCTTGGTCCATCCATACTTCTTTAAATTGTACTTGATTTTGGGGATCAAAGGTGACCATGACACTATTAGGATCATGCATTGTGCTAGAAGAACCAACGATAAGGTTAGGATCCATATCCTTTCTCTTCTTTGAATGTGTTTGGGGTGGTATGAAATGTATGCTCAAGGATGTATGAGGGATTCTATATCCAAATGAGTGTAGAGACACCTAAGGGAGAATAATGATGATGCAAATGAATCTAAAATGATCCTAAGGAGGACTAAGAATGGGTGATGAGAATAATGCAAGATGAGGGTTGTGTCTTAAGGACCTAAAGGATGACTTTGTGTCAAAAAGATAGGAGTTGATACCTAGTGAATATTTAGATGGGTGTGATTATCAACCTGGGACTGACTAATGGTCTTCAGAACATGAGATTTTTTCAATGTAAACCAACCTCTAGATTGAAGTGATGAGTTTACAAGGACAATGTGAGCTACCCTAAATAATGCCTAGTCAAAGAGTAAAGCTACAAGATGGGTTTGATTATGATGTAGGAGAATTTCGGATCCTTGGAAATCCTGTGTCACCAAAAATATATTTGAAGTTTGTTTGTTTTACTCGGTTCCTACTTTGACCAAGTTGGTTCGGTGTTGCTTGGTTTCCTTTGTTGACTGAGTTGGTTGGTTATCTCTCTAGCGCTCAGTTAATTCCTTGGCTCTCAACAATGCTTATCTAGCACTCGAATCTCATTGCTTTCTGAGTTGTGCATTTAATTTGGGTCATAGATTTAATGTTTGTATCCATCATTGCGAAGTGTGTGGACCTAGATCTGGTTGTTCCTTCTGTTGATTGTGGATCTGAAGGCTGACTTGGCTTAGTAGCCTCTTGTATAAATGTAGTTGTTTGGTTAGAGTTTAGGGAGTCTATTTTGGATAGAAAAAGAAGATAGAAAATTAGAGATTATTGATAGATCCTCGCATGTTGGAGGACTTATGTACTTGATTGTAATATCTAGCCTAAACCGGTAAGGCCTTACAGCCTGACATGTATGAATCAATTTGAAGATAACATATCAAAAGACATCTGCATTCTCTCTCACTATTGTGTGTTGTTGCTTCCATGTGTTTTTTATGCAAGGTGGATTTGGTTAGGGTGTGCCTTTGGCCCCTCTCCCCATCCTCCCTTATGTCAGGTGGTATCAGAGTGAGGTGAGATTTGGATCTAGGTTTGCGAATCTAGGTTTGAAGGTTCCTTCTCATGAAGCCCTAGTTGATTTGTTGTGGGGTAGCAGACTACAATCTAACCTGTAATTGTAGAGGTTTTTCAAGATGGTTCATGGGAGGTGAGATGCGGATCCAGGATTGGAAGACATTTTGAGACAACTTGTTGCTAGATTAGAAGCTATTGAAACAGCCCAGAGAAGAGGAAGACATCTTGAAGATGTTAGTGATGATGAAATTGAGGTAGAACAAGGTGATGTAGAACCTGCACCTATGATGGATCAAGGTGAGGAAAGATTCTTGAAGGCTTTGACAAGTCTAAAGTCTACACCACACTTTAATCCTCCTGAGTATAGTGGAAAATTAGATTCTAATGAATTGGTAGATTGGATCACTGAGATGGAAAAGTACTTTGAATATGAAAATGTACCTAAGGAAAAGAAGGTGAAAATTGCAAGAACAAAGTTGAAAAGTCATGCATCCTTGTGGTGGGAACATCTGCAGTTGGATAGAAAGAGGAAAGGCAAAGACAAAATCAAGGTATAGAATAAAATGGTGAATAACTTGAAGGGAAAATTCTTACCTTGTGATTATCAGATTAACCTAGCTAGGTGAATGCAAAGTTTAAGGCAGAAAGATAGCTTGGTAAAAGAATATACTGAGGAATTCTATAGATTAGATATCAGATCTAGACATGATGAAGATGATGTGGAAAGAATTGCTAGATACTTGAATGGTTTGAGAGTTTCCATCCAAGAAGAAATCAGTTTGGTCAAATTGGAGAACATTGAAGAGGCTTATTAATTTGTATTGAAAGTTGAGGAGAAATTGAATGAGAGACATGAGAAAAGAGAAAGAGGTAGAGGTGGTAGATTCCCTAGAGGATGAGGTAGATCTCATGGTGAAAATAGTAGATTTGAACTTGAAAAGGACAACTCTGGATAAAGGAAAGACCAAGTGGGAAGGTGAAAGTTCATCTAGAGGCAGAGGCAGTAGCTCCCGAGGTGGTTATAACAGAGGTGGTTTCCAAGAAACTTGTTACAATTATGGAGAAGAAGGACATAGATCATTTGAGTGTACACATGCAAGTAAGAAGGCCGATAGTAGTAGAAATGCTTTGGTGCGAGAAGAGTCACCGAATGAGCCCAAGAAGGAAAATAACTTAATGGTAAGGAGAGCACTTTGGAATAAAGGTAAAAAGGAAGATCTGGTAAGGAAAATTTTGTTCAAGACCAGATGTAGAGTTTCTGACAAAGTTTGGAAGGTAATCATTGACAGTGGTAGCTCAGAGAATTTGGCATTTGAGGAAATGGTCACAAAGTTGCAGTTGAAAAGGTTGGAACATCTGAAGCCCTATCAGATTTCATGGATCAAAGATGAGCATACACTCTTGGTAAGTGAACAATGTTATGTGAATTTGAAAATTGGAAAGTACTATGATAAGGTGTTGTGTGATATCATGCCTATGGATTGTTGTCATATTTTGTTAGGTAGACCTTGGCAATATGATAGACATGCCATATATGATGGGAGATTGCATAAATATACTATTTGGGTTCATGGGAGAAGACAAATCTTGTTACCTTTGATTGAAGAACCTGTTAGTAATGTTTGCACATTTGTGAAAGTTTTCTTGATGGAAGGAAGAAAGTTTGTTAAGGATTTGAAGAAGAGTGATGTATGTTTTGTTGTGATTCCTAACAAACTGAGTAAGAAAATAGAGGATAGTGTCCCTAAGGAGATTGATAAGTTACTCACCAAGTACAATAAGATCATTTCTGAGAATGTTCCTGATGGTTTTCCACTGAAGATAAACATTGATCTAATCCCTGGAGCCAATTTACCAGATAAGGCACCTCATCAATTGACACCTACTGAGAATCAGGAATTGAACCAACAGATTCAAGAATTGTTGCAGAAAGGTTTGATCATAGAAATTTTGAGTCCTTGTGCAGTACCTGCTATATTGGCACCTAAGAAGAATGGAGAATGGTGAATGTGTACTGATTCCAGAGCAATCAATAAGATAACAGTGAAGTATAGGTTTCCTATACCGAGAATGGATGACATAATGGATAGTTTGACTGGAGCAAAGTATTTTACCAAAATTGATTTGAAAAGTGGGTATCATCAGATCAAAATCAGAGAAGGTGATGAATGGAAGACTGCTTTCAAGATAAAAGAAGGTTTGTATGAGTGGTTGGTTATGCCTTTTGGTTTAACTAATGCACCAAGTACTTTTATGAGGTTGATGAATGAAGTTTTGAAGAAATTCTTAGGTAAGTTTGTGATTGTATATCTTGATGATATTCTAATATTCAGTAAGACCAGAGAAGAACATTTGTTGCATGTTAGACAAGTTTTGCAAAGATTGAAAGAAGAAAAGTTTCTGATAAATCTGAAAAAGTGTTCATTCATGAAAGAGGAGATTGTGTATTTGAGATTTGTGATTTCAGCTGATGGTTTGAAAATGGATCCTGAAAAGGTTGGAGCTATTTTGAATTGGCCTATACCTGAGAGTGCTAGTGAGGTAAGATCATTTCATGGTTTGGAAAGTTTTTACCAAAAGTTCATTAGGAATTTTAGTTCAATTTGTAATGCTATGACTGAGACTATGAGAGGAGAAAAAAGAGAATTCAAGTGGACACATGGAGCTGATAAACATTTTGAGACTCTGAAGCAGAAGGTTGTTGAATTGCCCATTTTGGCATTGCCTGATTTCAATAAGGTATTTCAAGTGGAATGTGATGCAAGTGGAAGTGCAATTGGAGCTGTGTTGAGTCAAGAAGGTAAACTTGTTGCTTTCTTTAGTGAAAAGTTGAATGATGCAAAAAGGAAATATTCTATGTATGATCAAGAATTCTATGCTATTGTTCAAGCCCTGAAGAAATGGAGACATTATTTGATACCAAGTGAATTTGTGTTGTATACCGATCATAAGGCTTTACAGTATTTGGGTACGTAGTCAAAATAAGTTGAATCAAAGACATATGAAATGGGTTGAGTATTTGTAGAGTTATAAATTTGTGATAAAGCATAAGAATGGAGTCACTAACTGAGTTGTTGATTCATTAAGTTGAAGAAGATCTTTGATGACCGAGATGAAAATTGAAGTTCTAGGCTTTGATGACATGAGAGATTCTTATGAATTTGATCCTGATTTTTTTGAGCCGTGGAGAAAGTGTAGAGAACCTATTCAAGATCAACCGAGTACTAAATGGGAAGAATATTTTATTCAAGAAGGTATGTTGTTTAAAGGTATTCAGTTGTGTATACTGAGAGGAGCAATGATAACTAATTTGATAAAGGAGAAACATAGTAGTGGTTTGGCTGGACATTTTGGTGTTGATAAGACATTGAATTTGCTTAAGGAAAAATCCTTTTGGCCACAGTTGTATAAAGATGTTCAGAAATTTGTGAAAAGTTGTGGAATTTGTCAAGTTGCAAAAGGAGTAAGTCAGAATACTAGATTGTATACATCGATTGTTGTTCTTGAGAAACCTTGGATTGACATCAGTATGGATTTTGTTCTTGGCTTACTGAAGACAGTAAGAGGTAATGATTCTATATTTGTTGTTGTGGATAGATTTTCTAAGAAGGCACATTTTATACCTTGTAGAAAGACATCAGATGCAGTACATGTAGCAGATCTTTTCTTTAAGGAGATTGTCAGATTGCATGGATTACCAAGGATTATTATCTTTGACTGAGATAGTAAATTTGTTGGATACTTTTGGAAGACCCTTTAGAAAACATTTGGCACTGAGTTGAAATATAGTTCTACATTTCACCCACAGACTGATGGATAGATAGAAGTTGTGAATAGAAGTTTGGGAAATCTCTTGAGATGTTTAGTTGGAGACACACTGAGTAATTGAGATTCTGTGTTGGCACAAGCAGAGTTTCCATACAATAATTCTATGAATAGGAGTATTGGGAAAACACCCTTTGAGATTGTAAATGGCACACAACCAAGAGGTATATATGAATTGAGAGATATTGCTGATGAAAGAAAGAGAAGTGCTGAAGGAGTAAAATTTGCTGAGTACATGAAGACATTGCATGAAGATGTGAAGCATAAGCTGGAAAAAAATAATAAAAAATACAAAGATAGAGCTGATAGATCAAGAAGACATAAGACTTTTGATGCTCGTGATGAAGTGATGGTTTATTTGAAGAAAGGCAGATTTCCTATTGCAACATATGGGAAGATGAAAATGAAGAAGTTTGGACCTTGCAAGATTTTGAGAAAATTTGATAGTGGAAGTGCATATGAGATTGAGTTACCTGATGACATGGATATATCACCTATATTCAACATTGTTGATTTGTATAAGTTTCATGAACCTGATGAGGACATGACAGTACTGATAGATTATCCTTAGAAGAAGATGGAAGAAGTTGAGTGAATTTTGGAGCAAAGAATTGGTAGAAGTACAAGAGGAAAACATAATATGGAATATCTGGTAAAGTGGAAGAATAGACTGATCGAAGATAGTTCATGAATTTCACAATCTAAGTTGGATGCAACTCAGATCATACCTATTTCATGATTCAGAGAATCATTTTCAAATAACCCCAGGTGTCTGATGTAGGAGCATCTCAAGTCCTTGGCAATCCTGTGTCACCAAAAACATATTTGAAGTTTGTTTGTGTTGCTCAGTTCCTACTTTGACCGAGTTGGTTTGGTGTTTCTCAGTTTCCTTTGTTGATCAAGTTGGTCGATTATCTCTCTGGCGCTTAGTTAATTCCTTGGCACTCGATGATGCTTATCTGGCACTCGGTTCTCCTTGCTTGCCGAGTTGTTTGTTTGGTTTTCTATTGAGGCTGACTTGTGCATTTAATTTAGGTCATGGATTTAATGTTGGTATACATCATTGGGAAGTGTGTGGACCTAGATCTCATCATTCATTCCATTGATTATGGATCTAAAGGCCGACTTGGCTCGGTAGCCTCTTGTATAAATGTAGTTATTCGGTTAGAGTTTAAGGAGTCAGTTTTGGATAGAAAAAGAAGATAGAAAATTAGAGATTGTTGATAGATCCTCGCATGTTGGAGGACTTTTGTACTTGATTGTAATATATTGGCTAAATCGAGAAGGCCTTACAGCCCGATATGTATGAATCAGTTTGAAGATAATATATGAAAAGACATCTGCATTCTCTCTCTCATTGTTGTGTGTTGTTGCTTTTGCGTGTTGTTATGCAAGGTGGATCTGGTTAGGGTGTGCCTTTGGCCCCTCTCCCCATCCTCCCTTGCATCAGATTAAGATGTAGGTATGAGACAACTCAAGGATGCGACACTAAGTGGGAGATGTTGTTGGATTGGGTTTGATTTGCTTGGATTTGGATTTGATGACTAAAAATGACTAAGGGTGACCCTAAAAATGCAATGGAGGAAAAATGAAAAAGAAAGATTTGAAAGAAGAGTGTGAAGGATAGGCCTATGATGTTCTAGTTTGATGGATTTTGCCTAGTATCAAAGTTAACAAAGTTGCAGTTTATCCAGTATTTTCTTATGTAGTCTGTGAATTTGTTGTTGTAACATATTGTCTTGTATTGCTCAAGTTGTTGGGCACACTTTTGGGTTTCTTTTATAACACTTTGTTTATCTTTTATGACATGGTCATCTTATTTATTCTCTCTATATACGAGGGGTAGTGGGAGTTTGAATTTCTTATGTTTTCTTGTGTTGGACATTGGCTCCAAATCTTGTCACAAAACCTAAGTGTAGATGGCTGAATTTTGACAATAATAACAAGGTTTTGGCAAATCCGGGTCTATTAATCTAGGAAGTGACTACACTAAGTATACCTTTGACTTGATTTTGGACATGAAATTTTGGACTTTGGAGATGTATGCAAGAAATACCACTAGAGACAAAGCAATCTTACAGGTGACAACAATTTTACTCTTGTTTTTAAATCTCTTTTTGAAAAAGACTCTTCATTTGTGTATGTTCAAAAATCTTTCCACTTGGCCAATTTACAATGAATACAAGTCACACACACTTTAGCTTAAGGTCAATTTGTTTTCAATATAATGTTTACAGGCTCACATAGATAAATCCCAATCTTGATGTATCAAACCCTTGTGCAATGTGTCCCTTTCAATCTAAGAGGTAAGTCAATGCAAAGATGAATGACAAAAGATGAACGGATGCTGAAAAACATAACTATAGAAATGTGATCCCGTTGGAATAGTCAACATTCCCATGGGTCTGCCAAAAAAAAGAATTAAGGCATATGCTGAAAACAAAAAATAGAAAATAGAACCATATACCTACACTATCAGAGCATTCTCGTCAATCTTGCTTTCATTCCCACTGGGTCAACTCTTGCTCCTATTGAATGATAAATTTTAATTTTTAAACCTAACAAAGAGTTTTTGCTTATGGCTTACAATGACATTCCCACAAGGTCAGACCACATTCTTGTTGGTTCTGATTGTGTTCCTGTAGACTATGTTACAGAGAGAAAAAAGACAGAACAAAAGGAAAATGGTCTCAGATGGTCCCTAGAGGGCCAGTTGACAAGATCACAGTCCCAAAGACATTATGTGTGTTCTCATTGGTTTAAATCTTAAATCACTATGTAAACTTTGAGGCTACCATCGGGAGCAAGCATAAATACCTCTTCTAGCCGTTTCCAATCTACAAAAACACAAAAAAATCTTGCAAAGAACTCAAACAAAAAAATGTTAGAGAGAGGGTTAGTTTGAAAAGATGATAGTGAAAATAAGAATGACCATTGAAGTAGGTCCCACCAAGCATGCCAAAATGTATGCAATAAAATGTGTTTAAAGGAATACAAATAGTGTTCTTAAATGCATTCAAAACACAAATATAAAGCAACACTTAGATTAGACAAAAAAAAGATAAAACATCAAAGAAATGAAAACCTTAAACACTCCAAGGAAGCCTCCTTAACATGTGGATTTGTCCAAGCTAATGGATTTGTGCTCAATGATGGTGTTCAAGATTCAATTGTGTGAGAGAAATTTGGCATTATGATAGTATGATTTGTGATTTTGATGTTCAAACTAGCATTATATCTTTGCATGGAAGGTGGATGAAAATGAAGGAGAAGAGGGATCAACTTATGGGCAAAGAGGAGAGGAAATGGATGGTTGAGATGCAAAATTGAGGAAGGGTCAAGATGCATTTGAGGCAGAGCACATGGATTGTGCTTTCTCAAACTCATAGCCTTGTGACAAGTGTCACAAGGAGAGAAGTTGAGAGGACATAGAGGGTTGGGAAGACATGCCATAAAGGCACATCTTGTCTCAAATCTACAAAGGCCAAGCTTTGAGGATTGTGACCATTTTAGGAAGTGGGAGAGGGAACAAGTGTATAAGGAATGTGGTTGAGGGTGTAAGAGAATTTATGGTTGACAAGAGGAGAGGGAGTTAGGATTGGAGAAGATGTGACATGAGGTTGACTTTGGGTTGGTTTAAGATTTCATAATCATTGGATTAGGATTGTGCAAATGTTTAAGGGAGGATTAGTGGGCAAGTGGGAGAATTAGGAGGATGTGATGGGAGGAGAGAGAATGAGTGGAGGGTTAATTATCTAGTAAAGTGTAATTAAATAACTAAGAGGAGATTACTATGTGTGAAGGGGTTGGGTTGTGTTAGAACCCAATATTAGGTGGTTGAAGGGTGGTTAGGTGAGGGTTAAAGTTAGGAGTCATGTGCTTTAATTGAATTAAATTGATTAATTTAATTTAAAAAATAGAAGAAAAAGGTACATTAATTAATTAAATCAAATAGGGTATTTGTTATAATTAATAGAGGAAGGGGGACAAACTAATTAATAGCCAAGAGTTGCATATTCAATTAATTGGACTATAATTAATTAATTGAATCAATTAATTAGGGGAATTGACATAGATTAATTAAATAATAAATATTTAACTAATAATTCCTTAGAAGAGAACTAAATTTGATTATGAAGTTGTTAATCAGATTTAGGTGTCTACACATGGAATTGGTTATGGTTTGGTAGCCTGGATCTCTTGTTTGATAATAAGTGTGTATCCTCTTGTTTGGTGGTCTTTTTTCCTTTACCTTGTGATCATAAATAGTGATATGGTGCTCATGTTAGATGGATATTTGCATCCTAGTCACATGGAAATACGCCAACTATTTGGAAGTTATGAAATAGAGTGCTTATGTTGGGTTCACAGTTTTAGTCCATGGTTACGTGAAAGCATTGGAAGATAAGCTACTACCCTTTTTGTGGGTTGTGGAGTTGATATATTTCAAGATCATATACAAACTTACTTTCTTGTTGGGCTACAATGATATCTTGTTTTTGGTTGCTGGGTTTTGTAGATCTATGATATTTTCATTGTTCAAATGATATGTATAATGTGAATGTTTGGATGTTTAAATGGATTTCAGATTTACAAAGATGGTTTTTTAGGTTTTACATGTTAACTAAAATATGTGGAATGTAGATATGTGGCGAGATTGGATTCAAGGTTTTTTTTATGGAGATAGTTACATGTTTGGATGACATCTTGAAAGGTTCTTATTGATCTATGATTAATCCTATGTAGGTTTGTTTGGAAAATCATATGTATCACTAATTTTGGTGTTTGAGTCTTGGAATTCCACATGTTATGACTAATTATCTCTATTATGCATTATACTAATGTGGGGTTGAGTCTTTTAGTTATATGAAATGGGAGCATTGATTATCTATTTCTTCTTTGAGATGTTGCATATGTGTTGATCTTGTAAATTATCTCATGAGGATTCAACTTGGTAGGCATTGTTGTAGGTCATCATTATTGGATTGGCATGTTGATTGCAGTGAGAAAAGGATTATTTTGAGTACCTAATTTAGTTGATCTTTTGAATCTCAATAGTATATTATGGTGCATGAGCATTTATGTTCACTTTTACTAGAGTTTTGATAATGATGTTTTTTATCATGCCATTTGTATCTCAATATCACTTTTAGTGGGAGATTTATTTAGTTACATAATGTGTTCTATCTTCTTTGTTTCAATATTTTGGTTCTAAGCTATTGTTGATGCGCGTGTATTGTGAACCATGGACAATATTTGATTAGAAGATGGATACTCTTTTACAATGTGTGCTGGTGTAATGTGGAGCTCTTAGATCCTGACTTCAAATTGTAGTGACAGTTTGACATCTTTGTTTCTATTGACAAATGATTTGTATTTGTATCTTCTTGGTTTGGAAATTTTGTTTTGAATCTTCCTTTTGGGAGTTCTTTGTCAAGTTATTTGATCATGTTGGGGCCACAAAGGATCTTCAATTAGGAGATGGTTGTCATGATTGCTAGAGAGCTTGGTTGGATTGTTCAGTGGGAGCTTTGTATGAAAGTGTGGAAATAAAATATTATTGATTCAATTAGGATAATAATTTAATCACAGTCTAGTGGCTTATAAAGCTATAAGATTCTCATACAAATTATTGTATAGGAAACAATTCATATCAACTAAATCTAACCAACTAAATATTAATTTTTATTCTAATCTAACTAAAAACCTAAAAAAGAAATGCAATATTTTTCAACATTTTTCCCCAATTATATTAATTTGAACAAGAGTGGAACCATTGCAAGGGTTTTGAACCCAACCCTATTGGAGAATTTGATGGAGCATCTTACCAATCCTCCTTGTTCACCTAAAAATACCAAACTAACTACATTAGTGGATCTCTTAACTATAAAATTTGTAGCTATCTGTATAAAATGAGAGAACATAAAGTGTTTCCAACCTCCACATACAATGAGACACATTTCCTTTGAAATTCCACATCTCCTCTAAGTGTTTCTAATGGCTCCTCTAGTTTTCCTCTTTTGGTGCACACATTACCAATTAAATGTCAGCACATGAGACACCTTTCCTCCAAAAGTCTACATCTCCTCCTAGTGTATCTAATGCCACCTTAAGTGCTTGAAAAATCATCAAAATCTTTTCCCCTGCTCTTTGAAGGGACACATAATGCCAAGACCCCACTTTTCTTCAGGGACACAAATAGGGCGCTTCTCATGCAACAAATCATCCCTGAGTGAGAAGCTATCTCAATCTGATTAAAAAATTCCTACCTCTATTTCCTCCAACCTCTGATTTGATCTTCTTTATGCTCTATCCATTGGATGTTTCATGTGAACATTGGTAGGCCTTGTTAGTTGTAGTGATGATGACTTGATAGGTCCAAGCATAAGGTGGAAACAAAAAAGGATGTTGAATGCGATTGACAATGCATCCTTTACAATACAAAACTTTAATGTATTTTGGATGACTATTCCATTTGTCTTTTTATATGGATGAGGAACTCCTACAAAATCCTTGAAAAATGCATCATTGACAACTTTGAGAGTACAAACATGAAAAGATGCAACCATCTTTGGCGGAAGAAGGATTTCTATATCCATTATAATGAACTTTCTATATCTCAAGTCAAAAAAATAGAAACTCAAAATAATTAAAAAACCCATGTTTCTCCAATGCATTGAATTTTCTCAAATAAATCCAATTTCACCATCATAATTCTACTTCACTTTTAAAAACATTTATCTTACCTAAAACTACGAATAGGCATGAAGAAACATGATTGATGGAAACAACATAATTGTTTCTTTCATGACTTCAACCAACTCCTCCACAACATTAACAAAACTGCCACTATTTTAACTTCAACATCTTAAAAAATAATGCCTCATAAAATGATAATTGACAATTGTAATTTCTTTAACTCCTAGTTCTTTTCACGCGGCCAACATACACAAATTATCTTACTTCCATTATACACACCTTAAATTGTGTAGATCTCAATCAATGGAAATATACATGGCTTGTACGACCACAAAAAATTTAAAATACTTTCACATCCACTAGAAAACATGAATCATTCATACCTTGGTGGTGGAGTCAAAGTTCAATATGATCTAAAGAATTTGAATGCTATGCCTCTTTTGCATGTGCAAAACTTCCCATTAAAATGGTTTCTTTGCATAGAATGCTAACCTTTGTAATCACATTTTACAATACCTCTCACATTGATTTGGCTCTTTTTTTACAAGACGTTTTCGAAGATATTTCTCATATGTTTGCAAATGCCACTTGTCTTTGTACCTCAAACAACCTTGTTGAAAATGATGTATCTCTTTGAAAAAGATCCTACACTTTAATAGAATAAAACAATCTCCCTGTACCACAAACTCGCTACTACTGTGTATAGTTTAAACCCATGACTAAAATTTCCAAAATAATTATGAAACCATAGATTTATTACAAGCAAAACATAATTTTCTCCAAGTTGTATGCTTGTAGAGAGACCTAACAATAAACACTGAGAAGTTTATCCCATACCAAACCAACATTGAAATGTTTGAATGAATAAGAAAGGGGAACGAGCTCGATGTGCTACTGTTAAGGGGAACAAGCTCGATGTGCCTCACCATCTATTTATGCTCCTCAAATCATGATCTTCCTCTCCATTGGGACAACCATGAAATATTTTCTCTGATACTATATGGTGCATAAAGAAAAAAATTATTGATTCAATCAGGATAATATTTGCATTAGAGTCCAGTGGCTTATAAAACTATTTATTCTAATCTAACAAAAACCCTAACTAGAAATGTATTATTTTCCATCACTTTGGTAGTGATGTGGATTCATCAATCAATGATGAATGATTATCCTCATGTGGTTTTTTGATGGTGACATCTTGGTGCCATGGAAGACTCTTGAGACTTTGGTGAGGTGTAATTTTTTATTAAGGCAAAAATAGGTTTTGAAGGGACCCAAAACCCTTTACAATCAGATTTTGAATGGATATGAAATCCACAACCAAGACATTGTCAAAATATAGGAAATTGAAATCACCAAAAAACCAAAGGAAAAAGATCCCCCAAAGCAAACATGGGTTAAACCAACAGGCTCCCACAACGTAGAACAAAATCTATAAGCAAACAACCAACAAGCATCCAAAAATAAAGAAAAGACTAGAAAAAATCCAACCCAAGCATCCCCAACTAAGAACCATCAATATTTACCTTTAACACTACCCTTATGGGAACAAAGAGTCATGTTGAAAGAGGGCTTAGACATCTTAGCCTTCTTACCCTTAACAATAATCTGACCCTCGTTCACTTTCACTACCTCATCATGCCAAGCCAATGAGCCTATCGCTGGACCACCACCCTCTTGAGAGATATTTTTCGCAGAGAGAACATTCACCAACACAAGCACAACAAAAAACTCCCAAAATGTGAAGCATTATCATAGTTCCCTCTAGAATTAGTACCACTATCATCGGAAACAACACCCTAAGACACATTCTCTCACATTTGGGGAGTCAAAAAGAGGAACATGCTTTTGCACTTTAATCCAACAACCCCCCCATCAGAAACAAGAATAGCCTAAGAAGAAGCTTCCTAACAATGAGAATCTGATGCAACCACCTTTGAGGAACTCCTTTGAATCTCAATTTTATTCTCAACCATATAATGCTGCCCAAAAGCACCATTCCACCATGAAGTTGACATTTTCTTTTTCTCTAATCCACATTGAGCAACTGCATGACCAATTTTAAAATATCTTCTACACCTGAAGGGAATCCCTTCATAGTCCAAAGTTTGAACCCAACTACCCTTCGAATAAATGATTAAGATTTCAACAGGAAGTCCTTTAGAAACATCCATCTCGACCAGGATTTGGGTAAGTAGAATAAAGAATATCAGACGATTCATCATCCACCATCAAAAAATCCCCAAGAGCATCTCCCACTTTCTCTAAAAGAGAATCAACCCCAAGATGAAGGGGGAGATAAGGAAGCCAAACCCAAATCAAAATCTGATTAAATGTTTTGGAAGAGGGATTGAAATTAGAGTGCCATGATTTTATCATTAATAGAAATCTATCCTCCTAGCTAAAAAATGATCACTCATAATATTATTTATGTCTTGAGCATTCTTAGATTTTGCAATAAGAAAACCCTTTTCCATATGGTAAATATGAACTATACCAAAAAGGAGAGGCTCCCAATGTTGTGAGATCCAAGCATGCAGTTTAGAGAGACTAGGCCAGAAACTCCTAAACTGATAGATCACACCATGAGTGGAGAAAATAGAAGCATTATGATCTATTTCCTCCTCTATCTCTGCATTCATCTTAATGACAATGCTTTGAGTGACAAGAATAAACCCATGATCAACATTTCGTCTCTTCAATCCTTGAAAATTCTCATCACTCATTATATCTCCTTTAAGAACACAAAAAACATCCATCACCACACCACCACCAGAGGAAGCCCTAGCACAAGTGACAATAGAAAACACATCAGAAGCGACAAAAATAGGACCATATGACATAATCACCCCAGATTGAGAGGACCCAACAATGGTACCCCCCGCATCAGTAACCTCATTTTGAATCGAAGGGATGGAACCCCTAGGTGCTGAGGAAGATGACACCACACATCTGCCACCAACCAGACTCGTAACTGCACCCTTACAACTAGCAAAAGCATGCATACCATCTGGAGTAACACCGCTAAAGAAAGATCTCCTGAGAGACCCTTGGAACCGCCTATAAAACTGTAGGAGCCCTATCCCATGACACAATCAAACCCCCACCCACTAGAGAAGATTCGAGGGAAGGAGCCACACACATAGCATTACCATAAGATGTAGAAAGATGGGGAGCTTTATGTTCAAGAGCAGAAGCAGAACGAGCTGCAATAGCAGGAGCGAGAATGGGCGCCATTTTTTTTTTGGTGAGGTCTTGTTTTTCCTCTTTTCTTTTGACTATTAATCATTGTCTTGGAGATTTATGGTTTAGTAGTACTACATTTGAAGTTTGCATGGATTGATCGATATATTCTCATAAAGATGAGAGAGACTTAGGTGAGGCTATGAGATCTCAAGTTTTTTGGGATCGTGTGTTGAGCTGGTTACTCTTTGATGAGGATTTTAGTAGAAAGATTGGGGAGCCTACACCTGGTTATGGATGTGAATCCGTTATGGACATGAAGAGAATATTTTCATTTTTTATAAGCTTTATTTCTTGGTGTTGTGAGAGCATGACAATCAATATATATAGCTTGGTGTTGTTAGGACATGACATGGACAGGTTTGATTTCCATCTAAGTTTGGTGTTTAGAACCTATAGAATACCATAGGTACCTCCTAACTAGTATGCCCATCTGACTAGGATGTGTATCTAATTTATGTGAACTGGCTTGCATTTAAAGCATTGTGCCACCTTGGCCAAGGTTTAAAAAATACAAGCATGATTTTCATGATGTTAGTATTCACCACCCTTGACTTGTACATTTACACCTAAGTTCAACTGAGTCATTGGTTTACTAACCAACTAAACAAGCCAATTGCTAAATGTCTACCAATACTAATGATCATTAACAACCTTCAAGGGAATGAAACCCACTAACAAGTCAACTTATTAAATGACTACTAACATTAACAGTCATTAACAACCTTTATGGGATTGTTCACATACAAGTTAATTAACTGAATGTTCCTTGTTAGTTAATTAACCAATAGTTTTCCTTTCAGATGAACACAACCTTCCACCAACTTGACATATCAAGGGTTCTGCAAACCAATTGATTTTAAATCATAGATTAATTAATGATTGATTAATCATAATATTAGATCCATTATTCCTATTTTTCAAAGAATAACAATGACATTAAGCCTTATCGGTTAACTGTGAAGAATGTTGTTTAAGTTGATTTGGGTCGTACAACCACTTAGAAGATGATGTATAAATAGTAGCCAAAGACTTATTTTTATGTAATATGACAAGTATATAAGAAGCCATACTCGGCTCAACTGTGATTCACATAATATAGTATATATGGATTTAATCTTACATTTGGTTACTAATAACTCTCATTATTTTGTTTTGTTAAAGCATTGACACATTTTCATGAGACTATGCATTACTACCCACCATTGTACTTGAAATGTAGGACTCAACATGCATGAACTTAATATATATACAATAGATAAGAAATCAAGTCTTTTTTTATTCATATTCAAATTGATATTATTTTTTATTATGGTAAAAATAGGTTTTGAAGGGACCCCGAAACCCTTTACATAACTGGGAAGATAGATAAAGCTATTGAGGTACCATTAAAACAATAGTCCAGCCTAAACAAAGGACTGGACACCATTAGAACACCCGAAAGATATTACAAATCAAGCACCCGAGACGAAACAGCCCTACTAGAAGGAGGGAGGACACACAAACCACAACACATTGAAAAGCCAAAGAAAAGACTAATCAGAGATCCCCTTTTTTATGAGATTGGAGGGTCATGTCAAAAGATGAGGAGGATTTCTTTGAATTTTTTCTTTTGACAGTTATCCAACCATCTTCGACTTTCATTGCCTTCTTCTGCCAGCAAACTGAATCCAGAGAAACAACCTCCAGCAAAGGATCTAAAAAGAACCCGGCAAGAGGAACTGAGATGTCATTACTGACAGATGTATTCAAACCAACAGGACTGGCAGGAAAATCTAACTTAGGAGTAGGACAAGCTGGGCTTCCAGCAAGAGAAACAGCCGCACCGGAATCCACACCAATAGGACTGGTAGGAACAACTTCCAAAGAACCACCAACAGAGTTGGCAGAAACACCATCCACTGAACCATCAACAGAAGAAGAAACGAGACCAATAGCAACCTGCTCAACCACTTGTGAGAAGCTCCGAAGGGAAGACACCTTCTCCACCGTATAGTGCTGGGAGGAGGCACCCTTCCACCACAAAGCTTTCTTTGTTAAATTTCTAAAAATCACATTGCGAAGCAACGTGACCAATCTTAAGACATCTTCTGCATCTGAAGGGGAGATCTTCATGGTCCGATTGATGAATCCAACTTCTGCCTTGAGGAGTCAGAAGGCAGGCCTTTAGAAGTGTCAATATCCACTAGGATACGAGCATAAGTAGAATGGAAAAGATCCGAAGATTTCTTGTCCACCATTAACATATCCCCAATCGCATCCCCCACAGTCTCCAGAATGGAGTCAATCCAAAGATGGAGGGGAAGATTAGGTAGCCTAACCCAGATAGGTTGCAAATCAAATGATTTAGAAGAAGGAGAAAAATCAGAATGCCATGGTTTCATTAATAGCAAAAAATGATCTTCCTAGCTAAAGAAATTTTCTCATAAAATAGTATGTCTATCCTCTACATTATCAAATTTAGCCACGAAGAAGCCTTTAGCCATAGGGAAGATATGGATAGAACCAAAGGTTAAAGGTTCCCAAAATTTTGAGATCCAAGAATGGAGATCAGGCAGAGAGGGCCAAAAACCCTTGAATTTGCAAATCAGCCCGTGCTCAGTAAAAACAGAGGTTGCCGCATTGATCTCAAATAGAATGTCCTCATTCAACTTGACAGAAAATATGATTACTCACAGGAAAGGTGCTACGAGGAATGTCAGTTGGAGCAGGACGAGTAGGAGCAACAACAGCCTTCCGAGAATCATCAGGCAACCATGCCAAGACAGTCGCAGAAGCTCTAGCGGGCATAACATTGGCATTCAGGGGTGCTGCCTTACGGTCGTCAACCTTACGATCTGCAAGCTTCTGAGTAGAGACCACTGCAGGAATCCAAGCTGGGACCTCCACCAGAGACCTATCGGGAGCCACAAGTGTCTCAACGATAGGAGCCGAAATGGGCCTAGGGGGAACGGAAGAGGCGTCAAAATCTAGCAGCACCACAACAGGAGCCGCTAACAGAACTCTAGGAGGCACATCAGAAGCCAAATGGACAACGCGGACAGAAGCAAGGGCTTCTATAGCGCGAGCGGAAGCTAGGGTTTTCGCAGCGCGAGTGGAAGCGAGGGAACTCATTTTTATATTATTTAGAATTGATATTGTTGACAATAGCCATTCAAATTGATATTGTTGACAATAGCGATTTAAGTTATAATAATGAAAGATCTCTTAACTTTATGACTGATAATAAGATGATGACAATTCAATCAAATGATTCAATTATAAAAATTAATAATATGAATGAGAAATCAACACTTGTAAATCTCTTTCAATAGAGTTTGAATGATATTGGTTGTATCTTCAACTATGATTCTCAATCATCCAAGAACGAGCTAGTCGGTTTCGATTATCCTCTAATCAATTGATCACTGTAACTTTTAATAGTAATTGTCTTATTTACCTAATGATGGAAGTAGTGATGAGAATAATAAATAAAATCATGACGCTCTCTAGTGCCTCTAAAGGCTAGATTCCAAATCAATTGTTTGATTGCAAATATAAGAAAACTGTTATCCACTTGCTAAGTTTTCTTGGCTATAACATTTGATACATTCTCAATGCTATGATGCACTAGTACCACTGCCCACAATGGTTATAAAACAAGACAACTTCCAGCCTTTCGATGGCTTCCATTAGAAGTTACCCAAGCATGGATACTTGGCTACGAGAGTTTTTATCAGTACATCTCCCAAGATTCAAATTAAATTCATGAATAATCAATTGATTTGAGACACACACATGACTGCATAGGTATGTATATGCATGATCTTGTTTATAGACAAGTATGTGTGGGGCCACATGAGCACATACACACACTTATATATGTACATGTATGTGTGTGTGTGTGTGTACATGCTATAATTATGATAATTGAATTGGTTGAGTATTTAAATTACTCCCAAACTTGAGTTCTTTATTCAATTATCTTATTATTATAAATCCCTTTTATTGTAAAATCTAATTAAGTGCTCTGAAGAGAATTTATAATGATAAGACAATTGAATAAAGAACCCAAGTTTAAGAGTAATTTAAATATTCAGCCAATTCAATTACTATCATAAAAGGATTTATCAAGAGAAGGAAACCTTGACCAGACCAAACTGACAATCGCAACATAACACTAACTTCACTCAATGACTCTAGGGTTACCAATCAAACCTTAAAAGGTTTATTTATCTCAAAAATCTAGGCAAATATGACAGCTTTGACCTCTTCCCATGTCGGCACCCCTGTCCCTGATGATACTCTCCCTCCCTTTTTTGAGGGTAATTGAATCTCTTGCATCCACTTAGACATACAGATGTAGTTTGACAATCTTCCTACCATACCATGTATCTATATAGAAAAACATTAGTTTCTAGAACTTACATCATTAATTATATTAATCCATCAACAAATGATGTAAATTACTTAAAAAAACATCATCACATATCTAAAAATGCAATTAAGAAAATATATTAAAAGTTCATGAAAGCGAGATGTAACAATTGCCATGTTTCAATTGATTTGAATGTTAGATGTTGATATCCTTTCAGTTTGGTGGTGAATGAGAACTTACATTACACAACTTGGTACATGTTAGTGTGGGACAAGGGCATAGTTGTTTTACAGGTTCTCTCTTTGGTCTTGTTCTTTTTCTTGAATGTTTGTATTCACATGGTTGAGTATGAAGAGCTTGGGAGAGCTATAGAGATTGGTTGTAGGATTTTTAGATCAATGTATGTTTCCTTGACACTATATAATAGAGGAGTTAGCCATATCCTCTATGTGAAGTACTATAGACAGACTTCAAATGCTTTGATCTATTTTCAAATTTGACATTTCTCTTATAGTAGGAGTTTCTAGATATAGTTTGATTATCCTCTGTGATATCTTGGTTTCCTAATTACTGATGTGATGATGAGTTTGCATGTTTCATTGGATTTGGATTTACAAGTTATTCATGTTATGGATTAGCTACCCATTTTCTTGCAATGGGATGAATTGAATGTAGATTGTCTTTATCCACTAGATTGTTTTGATAGTGATGCAAACTATGTTAGTTGGCCTTGTCTGTGGTCTTTTGTGCATTGGTATGTTTCTTTGAAATATGAGGATGGATATAAAATAAGTCGATTGCAGATTTGGAGTTGATATGTTGATGGCATGAAGATTTATCTATGTTGGTATACCTTGGTTTGAGGTATGGTTAGCTTGAATGAATTGCAATTTGTTGTGGTTGCTATTCCAAGTGGTATAGGTAAGATAGTTACTCGACAAAGCCTTTGATATCATTTTGAATTTGATTCTTATGTTCATGTAGGGATTCGTGCAAGTTTCAGTGATAGTTGACATGGTTCATATTGGTATGTTCCTTTTTCTTCCATATGTGGCATGTTGGAGGATGTGAAGAGTTTTTTGTTTGAAGGTGGTTGTCATGGTTGCATTTGTAGGTATCTTGTGGAAGCATGAGAGCATGGTGAAGATTCATATGGTACATGGATGGCTAAGGGATGTTTTTTCTTTGTGATTCCTATATTTGCAATGTATGATGTCAAGTGGGAGAATGTTCGTATTAAGGGGTCATCTACCTTGTAAATCCAATTACATGATTCCAACATCCTCTTAAAGTGTCCTAAGACACTGAAGATGTATTTTAATAATAATTTGTATTATTTATTTCACTATTGTTTATAATACATCATAAGGGGTGATGGGTTACACTAGTAGTAGTAAAAGTGGGTTGTGAACACAATTGTTTAATATTGTTTTCCCCACTTATGGATGTCTAGAAGATATTTAATGACTTAAAAAGTGGAAAAATAATGACCTATGGGATTCTCCAAGTGGAGGCATGCAAGAGGCAACATATGTCTCTTGGTTTCTGATAATTTGTTACATTTAATGTAATGTTTATCTTGCAATTCCTATGCCCATGTTGGAGGGAAGGTATTGGAAGCTAAACCAATATCTTTTCGAGTCTCATGGAGGCATTCCAAGGATTGTGGTTGTGATGAATAAGAGATTCCTTTGGGAACCTTTATTGGTGGTTTTGAAGCTCTTGTCAATTCTATGAATACATCCTTTTGGGTGTAGAATAAGATCAAAACAATTGAATGTAGAGATATCTAGAAGAATAAAGGATGTATGTGAGACAAAAGGAGGTTGTTCACATCTGCATAGGTGTTGCTATAGTGGAGGGAAATATGAGAATCAAAGTGATTGTATTGTAGGCACATTTATTGTTATTAATGTAAGTTTGTTCTTTCTTCTTAGTTAAGTTTTTTTTCCCGTAAGGGTTCCACGTAAATCCCATTTTATATGTGGTGTTATGTTGTTGATTTATGCCTTTTTGATGCTATATTATGCCGATGTTAATCATTATTTATTGTTGTTATACGTTCACATAAGATAGGTTTATTAAACATGTTTAACAAGTTATTTTTTGGCATCATCAAGAAGGATCTAATCATGATTTTTTCACAATTAAGGCAACTTAATTTCCAGATTTTTCCTTTTCTTCTATCCAAGCCTTGAATCTCGTCCTTTGATTAATTTGTAGAACATAGATAGATCTTAACCAATTTATTTCCCAACACATCTTAAGTACCACACTAAGTGCATAATTTGATGCATCAATCTCAATCCCCAAGTGCGGTAAAATTTCTAACATGATGCAAATTTGTTGCTCCAACTCCTCAAAGGCACACTAATAGGTAGATATCCCCAACAAGACAACCTTGGAGTGATTTGATTCAACAAGGATATGCATGAAAGTCCAAATACAAATTTGTTGGAGAAATTTGAATCCAAGGGAAAACTTAATATTGAAAAGATGGGCCAATGAACACTAGGATCTCCTTGTATGCATGGAACTTGAGCAATGAAGTAGCCAAAGTACTAAAGTTATTCAAAATCAATGTGTGACTTGCATTGATACAATGAGTCAATAATGCTCCCAATATTTTGAATACGCTCCTCCCAAAACTTGTTGAAAAGAGAATGTTATCTAAGTAGGTGATGATAAAGAGTTTATGTAGAGTTTGAGAACACCTTTAATTAAGTGCATACATGTAGTCATCGCCTTAGTCCAACTTAAATACATAATCAACTATTCATAAAATCATATCTTATCTTGAGAGATATCTTCGAAACATCTTGACAATTGATAGGAATATGGTGATGCTAGATTTATGATCAGTTTTAGTGAAATATTATTCACCTTGCAACTTTTCTAAAAGGTCATCAACACATGGGTAAAGGTCTCAATGTTTCACCATTGTTTTGTTGAGTGTGATAGTTTGTGCACAAGAGTCATGAGACATCTTTCTTCAACACAGGAGCTATCAAATTGCCACATAGAAACAACATTGACCTAATCTTTTCTTGATTGACGAGTTATATTATCTAGCAATAGATTGCATCATCTTCCCAAATGCATATGATAGTGTAGAATATTTAGAAGGGAAAATATTGAAACTAGTTGATATCATACTACTGCATTAGTTTATTGATGGGTTATTTCTTGTGGCATGACACATAACTTTTGGCATGCTATCAAAGATCTTAAGTGTGTCTAGGCAAACCACGAGTAACACAAAAGTCCCATAGACTGACACAAGCTTTAAGTGTTGCTTGGATAATACTATTTTGACTTTAATTTTTGGAAAAAATTCCAAACTATTGAGGAGATTCTACCTTTATGGTTCATATCTATGGCTTAACTCTATAGAGACCATCAACATCATACATGTATACCTTGTCGAGAAAGATACACACATTAAGTGGCACCTTGTCACAAGTTGTATTATACATGTGCTTAGCTCCACACCCAAACATCTATTAACTCTTGAATTGAATTCCCTTACCCTTCTATAACCAACAATAAAGTTAAGAGTCGCCTACAACCAAGGTTCAAGTCCCCACAGAGTCGCTCTCTATCACGGTTCTCAATGGAGAGTTGCTTAGCTTGATCCTTGGTGAAATAGTGGGGCTTCTTACCTGTAGAGCTTACAACAAAGGATCAAGAAGCTTTTAATCCTTTGACAATGAGTCATAGGTCGATGATGAGGATGAAGCTCTTGCTACAAAATTGGGTGATGCTCATGCTACAACTCGTGTGAATACCATTCCTACTACTATTGGTGTGCCCCTCTCTAGTCGTGGGAACCATTCTTTGTCTATTGCTTCTGCTTTGCTCCAATCTCCAGCTGATAATGTACAACTTTCTCAGCACTCTGACCCTTGTGCTAACATCAATCTTACTTTGAAGAATGTGAAAATCTACATTGATTTCAACCTTAAAACATGACTTGCTATGTAAAGTCATGTTTACATGTGGGAGATGAGGTTGTATCAAGGTCAAGGTGTCCCAACCACATCACGAGTTCAAAAAACTTGGTTGAGTGGAATACGTTACTCCTCAAAAAATCTAGAGTTGTTAGGTGTCTAGGTGGGCATCAAAACTTTCTTTTGGGAATCAATCAACTTATTATTTTGTCTAAGAGTCGTATAGAAACCAATTGTATTCCTTGTATCGTTGTGCACTAGTATCAAGACCAATTAATGAATCTCTTGACCACAACACTCCATACTATGAATCTAGATGCTTTACATGTAAAAGTGATGTTAATGATTTTAAGGACTTGTAGGACAAATGATAGAACTGAGACAAAAAAGGGTATAAGTCTATGCATTCTTTGCAGGGCATGATCTCTTCAAAACAATATGACCATCTTTGACTAGCTCCATCTATACTATGACAATTAAATCTACATGACTCCACATCAAAATTGATGGTGTTCTAACTGCACATTGTACATTAACAAGGATGTCTGCATCAAGAGATGTTTTTCAATGGTTGAGCTTAAATAACCACTAATAGTTTGTCTCCTCACGAGTGTTACTATTGTCTCCCAAGTAGAAAAGTGTGCATATAGGTATGTTGACATGGTGTGCCTTAGAAGCATTATTTCACATTATGGAAGCCTTGGAAGCACAATTTGATGTGGCAGAGTTCTAACATGGCATGTGAGTCATATGAACACCATTGGAGTTCTGCGCCAACTAAGCACAAAATGAAACCTTTTGTACTACATAGCATCAATATGCTAAGAAGAGAGTTTTTCAGTTAACCATCATTAAAAGATGACACGATGGCCTTGAAGTTGACATAGTGTGAAATGGTGTTGACTATGCTTTGTTGATGGTGTGGCCTGACATGACTTGGTGTGAATCATCCTCAAACATTAGTAGCCTACTACTTAAGTTTGTAATGCACAAATATATAGAATTACGTTGTTATTGTATTTAATAGCAATTTTGACAAGATGCAAAATACAAGCAATTATGTTTATATCCATAGAAAATAATAAAGCTATACATGTTGTCTTGTAATTTTAATTTCAAAGATAAAATAAGTCAAATTCCTATTTCCCATATGAAAGAGCTTAGTAAAATCTAATCTAGAGGAGGAGAAATAGGATACATTACAACAGACCAGCATATTCTTGGTGAACCTACTATAAGTACAAAATAAATAAAAATTTATTTACATATTTTGAAAACAAATGAGGCCCATTAGTCACCAGGCCTCCTACATGAGATAATATAAAAAAGAAATTGAGCAAAATCAGACACCACAAACTGGAATGCCCTTAAGATATCAAATATTTAGTTCAGAAAGAATTACGAAGTCCATCCCAAACCAGAGAGCCCTTTATTGCCCACTGCTTTCAATGGGGAAATCAAACCATCTTTTTTATTTCCAAGGCTTTCTCCCTGTGTGATGCAGCAACATATTTTAGTAATCCATTAACAGTACTAACAATATAATAAACTCGATCCAACTCACAATAGATGCCTATAGAAAGAAGACAATAGAAACCAGAATAAAAGCATATATATGAGAGAAATAAGTGGTAGATGGGTGATCTTTAAGCAAAGCGATGAAACATTGTCATGGATGTTCAATATTGTTAACTGATTTGCCCATCATTGTTGAACTTACTGAAAATGAAACAGAATAAAAACCAGCTTAAAAATACTTCTTCATTAAATGGCTCTAAAACCAATCTGGAAAAAAGTACAATGCTTGAAACAAAACAGCAGGGTGCTTGTCACATCCCCAATAAAAGGACCAACTGAAAACAGTATCAAGAAGAAACTAAAATGAAAAGAAGGTCAAGGTTAAGATAAGCTAACTAGTCAAAAAAGGCACCACAAGAATACTTGATCGTAACAATGATAAAGACAGGTAAGCATGGTGCTAGCTGTTCACTCACCCAGCACTTAAGACCAGATAAAAAGTTGATAATGATGCCTGCACTACTATATAGCTGAAATCTCTCATGCTTATATTGTCTGATCAGTCTCATATTTGCAATCTGAAAGTTGGTGTTGTTACATCTACCTTCTACTATCCACATTATACAACTAATGGCTGGTTGTATCATGCATCTGTGAATAATGGATGATGAATAACACCATCTATTATATACATGTTAGGTGATTGTGATCAACCTGGTTTTCTCAATTTGGAAAGATCTTGCATGAGGGATTTCTTTCTAAACTAAAACATCCCTGAAATAAATAAGAAAGAATATGGTAAAGGTCCTCATGAAGGATGCCAATGCTAGAGTTGAGATGAATGGCTGCAGGTCTGATTGTATTGTTCTCTCCAGATCTATTGGGCAAAGTTGCCCACTTGCTCCAACCCTGTTTGTCTATGTTACCAAAGTGCTCACCTAGCCCTGGGATGCGGAAGCGGATGCTCTGTGTTGCACACAGGATGCGTTGCTGTAGAATTTGTAGGGTTTGTAGACTTTGTTTGAAAACAATACTGAATTCAAATATAAGAAAGGTTCGAAAACAATGCGAATTGAACTAGAGCTATTTAGCCTTTTAAATTGTTTTTAAAAAATTTAACGTTTAACCTTTAATTTAACATATATGATTTAATAATTTTCTTCATTTATAAACTTTAATGGTGTATTATAAATTTTTAATAATACATGTTTAAAACATTACAAATATCAAATATTATTTTAATTAAACTAAATTGCTATTAAAAACTTTAACATTTTCTATCGGTTTATTTTATTTTAAATTTTTTATATTAACATTTATAAATTGAATTGTCGTATTTTAAAATATTCAATTTAGATTTTAAACTACAAATAAAATTGAACAAATCTAAAGTATTTAATTTAAATTTAACAAATATATTATGTCTAACACACACAGATATATATATAGGAAACGCACCCAAATGCATCCGCACCCCCTAAGATAAATTTTCACACATCCGCGCACCCGAATCTTGCATCCGCACCCGAATCGGCAACTTAGCTGTTTGTCATTGCAGCAGATGCTCTGTACACTACTACCTTTTAAGGGATGACTCTTTGTCTAGGTCCTCATGAAGGATGCTAATGCTAGAGTTGGGGTGAATGGCTGCAGGTCTGATTGTATTGTTCTATCCAGATCTATTAGGCAAGGTTGCCCACTTGCTCCAGCCCTGTTTGTCATTGCAGCAGATGGTCTGTTCTACCTTTTAAGGAATGACTCTTTGTCTCCTAAAGTAAGGGGTATTACTATACCTAATGGGGAGATGTTGACGAATGTGCAATTTGCTGATGACACCGCCATCTTGATAGAATTAATAGAGGCAAATTTGGTGGATCTGATGACCAAGCTTGATTTGTTCTGCTTGGCTTCTGGTAGTAAGATTTCCTTGTCCAAATCCATTATGTTATGGTGGGAGGACCAGCCTCCAGCTTGGTTCCAGAGAATTGAAGTTACTTGGGCCGGCCCCAAACACCAGGTTCGATACTTACGAATCCCTTTTGCAGTCTCTCCTGATTTGTAAGATATGTGGGAATGGATAAGAGGTAAAATTGATAAGAAACTTAAAAAGTGGGATAAGCATTCTTGTTTATGGCTGGAAGGTTCAATGTATGCCAAAAGATATTATCCTCTTACAATATTTACTACACCTCAGCCTAGCTATTTAGTCAATACCAGTATAACCACATCCAAAAACAAATCAGAGAGTATCTATTTGTCTGATGGCAGGGGTGTAAAGAAGAGGCATGCAGTAAGATGGCAATGGTGCATGATGAGTAAGTCTATGGGGGCTCTTGGGCTTAAGGATCTCAGGATACAGGGTATAGCTTTGGCTGGAAAGTGGATTGCTAATGTCTTGCAAGGTTCCGAACCTTGGAAAATACTTGTCAGAAACAACATTAGTAGGGCAGTTCCAACTAAAGGGGCCTCCTGGAAGGATCTCCACCTTTGTGATCTGATTGCTGGTCCTTTTCCAATCAAAGTGGCGGGATCTGCGGTATTCAAGTCTATATGGAAAGGCTGGGAACTGGTTAAGCATTTGGTCTCACAAAGTGAAATCATATCAGGTGATGGCAAGTTATATTGTGAAAATCTATTTGGTGGAATTTATATGATAAAAGGATGTTCAGCTAAAAGCTGGGCAGAAAAAGGCATCAGACAACCAAAGGATATTTATTATTGATGGGCAACTTATAGGTTGGAATGAAATTAGCAGCAAGTATGGCATCCCACAAGGGCAATGCAGGACATATACAATCCTCAGAGAGGCATGCCAATCCTTATCCCTCCCTAAGCAATGTGTTGTGGATAACTAAAGGTTTGTGACTTATAAAGGGCTTGATGGCTCACCACTACCTAGTCTCAAGGCTAAAACTATATATTCTTGTTTAGTTGATAATGAGGAAGTTCTCTGTCATATCAATACCCCCACTGGGGGGTAAACCTGGATGCTCCTTCCTAGCACAAACACCTTGATAATTGGTGGGCTAGATTAGTAGAACCAAAGAAAGTGTTTTTTATGGAGGTTGGTTTTACACAGGTTGATAAGTAGGAGATATTTTCCACAAGTCAAATTGTGATATTGCTACCAGGATTCAACTGTGTAGTTTTTTGAGTCAAACTCATTGACCCGTGTTTCATGAGTAGTGGTTCACGTGAACCCATCTCTTATGATAATGAATGGAACACTTAGCACTAATTGCATCTAGGTGATGCTCACAGAGGTGAAGTACTGGGATGGGTGACCTCCCGGGAAGTCCCGGTACTTCACCCATCCCAGTACTTCACCTCTGTGAGCATCACCTAGATGCAATTAGTGCTAAGTGTTCCATTCATTATCATGAGAGATGGGTTCACGTGAACCACTACTCATGAAACACAGGTCAATGAGTTTGACTCAAAAAACTACAGTTGAATCCTGATAGCAATATCACAATTTACACAGGTTTCCACTGAAACAGCCTAATGGGGATTTTAATCTGTGCTCTCTTTGCAGGACTCCTGAGACACTGAAATACTTGCTTTTTGATTGCATTTTTGCCAGTGAGATCTGGAAGATATTTGGTTTCTTTGTGAATGAGAATATTAGCATTTTTGAGGTTATATATAGCAGCATCCTAAGCCTTAGGAAAAATCATAATATTTTTCTGTCTATTCTTTCAATTGAAATCCTTTGGCATATTTGGAAATTCAGGAATGACAATGTGTTCAGTGGCAAGGCTCAAACTCTTACTGAGTCTCTGAGGAGACTCTTATTTAGTGATATTGATATGCAGGTTTTGGCCACAATGAGGCTCTTTAGGAGGAAGTTTGAAAACCTTTTGCAGGATGGCACAGACATGATCTTCAAATGGGAGATCTCTCATGGTCACGCCTGGACAAGAAGGAGCAAGGAGAGAAAATGGTCACGCATGGACGAGAAGGAGCAAGGAGAGAACCCCATTCAATACAGCTCTTCACAATTTCATGGCAGAACTAAATGCACAAAGGGGGAGGGTAGATCTTCCAGGAGGTGTAGCGGGTCCTGTAGCCATGGTACCTCCAGTAGAAGCAGATCCTGCAGACATTCCACCAAATGCTGTACCTGTGATCCACCCATTCACACAGCATATACCAGAGGGCAAAGAGTTGAGATGGAAGGAAGGCCAGGCTGGTTGGATAGCATGGACAGAGAGGTTTGAGGAGGAAGGACATCAGATACTTGACTGTTAACAGTCCCTTGGATCAGCACAGTACCTTTCTGAATTTTGTTTATATCATATATATGTACAGCTCTCGATGATACAGCAGTATACCTTCTTTTTGTATTAGAAACCAAAAGTGGCAATACAGTATGTAATAGTCATCATAGTCACAGGATATAATCTGTGACTAGATACAGTATATATTTTGGTTGAATGATATCTAATACTGAAAAAAATGGGGTTTAGAAGTTCAAAATATGAAGAGTTTCTTTCCTTGTGGCTACTGTCATGCTTGTTTTTGTTTTAAATGTTAATTGGAGGGCAAAATGGAATGTAAATCTTATGCCATGACAATAGTCCAAGAGCTGTTCAATGATGACAGTGGCAGAGATTCCTAGATAATTGAGAGGAAGCATCATTAGAGAATAGATATGACCCTCATCAAGGAAGAATGACTGCTGCAATGGACAGTGTTTTCACAGAGATCTTATCTTCACTGAGGGTTCATTCATTCTGAGGATATTTGTTTTCATTGTTATTTAGAGTTTTGCCCTTTGTATAGCATGCAATAATCTTGAAGTCAAATCAAATGTTTGAATAACAGAGCAATGGCCTTAAACAGTGCTCCATGGGGATGTGTCTCCTGCCCAATTTCCCCCGCTTCCGTCCCGGGGATGGTATGGGGACGGGAATTATGCCATTCCGAAAATGCAAAAAAAGGAAACGTCCCGGAAATGGTGTTTTGTGTAAAATAGGGGACTTGGGGACGCCATTAGGTACTGGGGCCTAGCTGTCCCCTGACCGTCCCCGGTACCTAACAGCATCCCCTTTTTCCAGCCAAAAAAAACGTCTGTCATTTTGCAAAAGGCCACTTCTTTTTTTTAATTGCTGCACGGGCCCCACATGGGTAGAAATAGCTATTAAATTATGGAACCCTATTTGGAGGCTAAAAAGGTAAAGTCTTCTTCATTTCTTCATTTCAACCATTCTTGGTAAGAAGAAAAAGAAAGAGCTATATGTACGCCATATTTTTACAATGAAAGTATTTGAATTTTGTTAATTTGCTACGTAATCAGCTTCTAAAATGTCTATGGTGAATGGTTTATCAATGTTATGACATGCATATTTGAATTCTTTCTCTCTATATAAAAATTCCCCTATTTTTTTAATAGCCGTCCCCTGATGTCCCATCCCCTAAATTTTGGCTTTGAACCGTACCCGTACCGGAAACATGTTCCCATCCCCTAAAACATCCCCATCCTGGAAACTCCATGGAGCATAGCCTTAAAATGAACAGTAAATTCTTTTTAAAGGACAGTGGTATAGGGTGCTTGAAAAACAGTGACATTCACATAATAGAGAATGAAAATACAGATACTAATGGTGATTAATGTCTTTTTCCTTCTAAAAACAAATATTATTTGTTGGTCATGAGAACAAGAGAAGAATGTCTCATGAACAGGGATTTTAAGAAGATTAATAGCAGCAAAAAACAGTGATCTTCAAGGTCGTTTAGGAAATGAATGGTCAAAAGATGAAGGTTTCTGTTATAATAATTTGCAAAGGTTCAAGACAATGATTAGAGGTACAAAACAATGCTATAACATGCCATAACAGTGCTTTACATTTTACAATCATGTAAAAAACAATGCAAAACAACAACTGTTATAAGTTTATAACACAAAAATGGTTTCAAGAAATGGCCAAAAGGCAATGAAATGATGACAGTGGCATACCAATGCATTGTAACAGTGCAGCAAGATTCAAAGGTCATGAAAACAGAATGAAGATCAAAGTTGTGTACAATCAAAGCAAAGATCAACAGTGATAATAAAGATCCATCAATGGACCAATGACAACCGCAGTGGACAAGACAAGAACACAGATAATGAATGTTTAAGAAAATTCCATGTAGCATGAACAGAGACCATACTATCTCATGGAAGGCAGTAATTTCAATGGTCTGAACAGTATACATGCATCAACAAGAAGAGTATAGGACAATCCCAAACACTTTCCATGGACAGAAGAGGGTATATCAAACTAGTGAGCAGCCATATGAAAAGATGTGATGAACAGTACATCAAAAAGTGAAAAGAAAGATGTATTTCTGGCAGTGATAACGGATGCCACAAGATATCAAGGCAACGATGAATGAGAACATGCAAAATAGTGGCTTCTATAAGGGATTAGAGCAGTGAAAAAAGACAAATAACAGTGATTTGGCGATGAAAGATCTCTGCTATCTAACAATGTCAAGAAATTGAAGGATGGTAAAAGCACTAAATAACAAGGAAAATCGGTGCTTTACAATGTATAGCACAGTCATATCAACAAAAATGCAAGCAATGACTGTTATAATGCAAAATGGTTTCAAGAAATGTCCAAAGTGCAGTGGAATTCAATGCCAAAACATTGATTTGAAAAGCATCAAAATGGAAGAACACTGTTACAAGACCAAAGTGAAGATTGAAATGAGTTCATGAACAGCAAGATGCTAGACAGTGAGATCACAGTCAAAGGTCATGAAAACAAAAATAATAATGCAATGATGAAGATAGTGATCAAAACAGAGAAGAAGTAGAATCAAATAATACAAAAACAGAGGCCTGCCTTGAACAATCAAAGGATGCAATGATTTGTTTCTTGGTTTGAGCAGATAATGGACAGTCAAAGGGCAGTCTATATTGAAAAGAGCAGCATTTATGAGAGTTTTGAATCAAAAGATACATTGAGAGAGCCCCTTGAACTCTGCTATGCCTAATGAAGAGGCTAGCTCAGCTGAAGTCTAGACACAAGTTCTTCTCATATGCAATCAATACAAAACATTAATGCAAAATACCAAGCATCAGGTAGAGTCCTAAAAGAAAGGAGGAATTTGAAGAGTTTGCATGAGTTCTACTTCAGCTCAAGACCTCACATGAGTTATATACCCATCAAAGAGAGCTTTGGGCCCACAAACAACACATACACTTCAGTTTGGACCCCTTCATTCGGGTCTTTTCTCATTTGTACGATGCAAAGAGATATTTCATGAATCTTGGAGCAGCATTCAAGGATGGAGACAGCAGTTCAGGCACTTTTTGGGCGGATGATTCAATTCTTCATTCAGTTCAAGGCTAGTTCTCCTTGGTTACTTCTCTCAGTTAGGAAAGAAGACCTTTTTTGTATAAAGATTGTTCTGTAATCTTCTTTCTTGTTCTTTCTTTTTTGCCTTTTTTTGCTTTAGCAAAGGCATTATTGTATTAGAGAAACACTCTCAGATTATTGTAACAGCAAGGATTCCATTGTTTTTCAATAGACCAGCACTATTATTTTGTATGTGTGATTCTGAAGAAACATTGTGATTGTTGATAAAATCCTGTACTTCTCTTTCATTCAGCAAATGTAGAATCAATAAATTTAATTAAAAATACAAATTTTATGTTGTGTTTGATCATTTTCAGCAAGTTATAGTTGTGAAACCTTTGTTTTCTTCACGTGAACTTTTTAAAATCAGGACCTTCGTATGATCATTTGTGTATTGTATGATTTGAACCAAGCTGTGAGCAAAAACTAGGCTTTCATTGAAATAGATTGTGAGTCAAAGAAGCTTTTAGGGAGTCTGAAGATTCAAGCATTTGGTATATAACTCAGAAGCAATCCTTCTCCCCTTTTCCCTGTCAAATCCCAGTAGTTTTAGAGGGTTTCTTAAGGGAACTAGCCCATAATCTGAAGATTCACCTTCATTATGAGCAACCCACAGGCTCAAAGGTGTTTCCATGTTTCACAAGATTTCTGAGCTTCCAGCTTAGCATCATGGTGTGATCCTTGTGACAACAATTACAATAGCATAACTTTAGTACCAAGCATTAAAGGAATGTAAAACAATAGAGCAAATCTAAAAAGGGTCATAGCAGGGAATATTTAAAAAAATGAGTCTATAGCATATTTTGAAAGCTGGCAGTTTTGTTCTATAAAGAAGTGATTTGTAGTTGGATCAGACACCACCAAACCATTGGGGCCATCATGGAGAGTCATTGTTGGCCTTTAAGTGTATGGCACCAATGTAGGGCAGAATATAGCATTCTAATAGATACAAAGATTAAATAATTTTACAAATGTGGATACCTCTCAAAATTCCATACAATTTCAAAACATCATGTTTCAAGTTTGTATGATGGCAGTGGGAAAATTCGCTGCTGATATTGCTGTCAATGCTATGGAAGCACATGGTTCACTACAGAAGTTGTTGCTGAAGTTCACAGAATGTCTTTTTAGTTTTTAAGTTTTAACCATAAAAATGAAGACTCGGCTATTTTAGCAGCATTAAGATTAACTAATTATATGACAATCCAAACATTATACGAGCATCTAAATTCTAATAATAGTATTAAAGTGATAAATACTGTTTTCTTAAAAAAGGTTTTACATGGATGTTTTTGACTTTCAACTAATGATAGGAAACCAAGGGATATCTATGAATGTTTTTGTCATTTTGGTGACTGCTGGGAGCTTGTCTCTTAACAAAAGCATTCTATAATACTTGTTTAAGGAGATCGTATGAGGATTGGAAAGAGTTATCCCAGTATGGAGGCAGAACAGGCATGAAGAAGTAGCATGGTAATGGTTGCATGTTTAAATGAACCTGTTGAGTTGATGTATGCTTATAATGCCTCTAGTTCAGTGGCATGAGGCAAGAAATTGCACTCTTAATACAGTTTTCTACCCTTTAAAAGTTTCTCCAGTTGTATCCATGTTTGTGCATGTCTTTTTTTCATAGTTGAAACTTTCTGTTTTGGGTGTTTCCTTTTATTTCCTGCATTTTAATTACAATGTTGGTATTGTATATGCTGTGTATGGCATTTATTACAATGAAGGGTGTTTGTATGTATTATGAAGAGCGAGTAAATCTGTAAGTTGGTAAGAGTTTGAAGCATAGTGTTCAGCTGTTCAGCTCTTTAGATCAAGGAGTTCAATTTTTTATCCTCATTTTTATGAATGCAATCTTAACTAAAATTCATTGAAAAGAAAGGGTAGAAGTTAAAATCCAAATAACAAGGACTAAGCACAAGAAGACCTATGAGGGTAAGACTACTTAAGGAGCATGACACTGATGAAGACGAGAGGGAAATCACGACAGAAATCATGACAAGAGAGTAGTGAAGTAATATGTGTGTATCAAGGTTTGAACCCAACAAACCAACTTCACTATCCTTCTGAGCATGTGAATAAGGAAAAAAAAGCACTGCTGAATCTCATAATAGGGAATACAAAAGGATCAAATCCTCAAACTAGGACTCCTAGAGAATCTGCAAATTTGTTTCTCTTATGGAAAGTCATTGTGGTTATTATGTAGCTCATGAGAGAAATGGAGTTGGATCAAAGATACTCTTTAATAGAAAATCAGCATTCCTCCAATATACTCCAGGGTTGTGTATTATGCCATCATAGAAATGCAGATAAGACTGATTTTAATACAGAAGCTTAGGAGTGAAATGATTCTTCAATATAAGTCACTGTAATCTTTAGATACACCTACTGACCTAATAAAGGGTCCGATTAATCCATAATTTTTTTATATACAAGAACACCACCATTGAACCTTGGAAAAGACACGTTTTAGACATGTGGAAAAGCACAGCCAAGGTGTCTCTCTACACATCTAAACTCTTCCAATGTCAATTTAGCAAATTTAACATCATCTTGACAAATAACTGTATAATATCTTTGTAATCACTGACCATTACCTCATAGGCTTTCAAAAAAAGAAGTGTAAAAACAAAGTTGAGCCGTTACCTCATCGTGCTTGAGCTTCAAAATCATAAAGATGTACATATACCTTATTTAAAAGTTCACTTTTGGTAAATATTGATGTTTGTGGCATTGTTTGGCATAAAATTGCTACTCCCAGAAACACCAAGCATAGAATCATCCACATCAAAAACATCCTCGTCATTTCCTTGCCAAGAGTTTTTGAACCTTGACCCACTATGCACAAGCTTCAAAATCAAAGTAGAGATGTCCATGTATCATATTTATGAGTTTACTTTTGGTTTGAAAGTTCACTTTTGCAATATCTTACGTTTAAAAGTTCACTTGGACCAACATTCAAATAATTTTTTTGGTAAATATTGATGTTTATGGCATCGTTTGGCACAAAATTGCCACTCCCAAAAACACAAAGCATAGAATCATCCACATCAACACAATTATTAGCATCCTCATCATTTGCTTGCCAAGATTTTTGAACCTTGACCCATTGTGCACAAGCTTCAAAATCAAAGTAGAGATGTCCATGTATCATATTTATGAGTTCACTTTCTCCATATCTTAAGCAAACACCTCATCAAGGATAACATTAGTTGGATCAACACTCAAAATAGATACTTGGTCAATATCAGTGATGCTAAATTTGATCAGATTTATATGACGGTATTTTTTAATTTATTTACTGTTATGCAGATATGAATATATAATCAATAATGATGAAACCCTATGTTAGGAATTTGAGTTGTCATTAGTGTTCATCTACAAACACATTGTATCGATAAGGAGTCACCGGTCACTCACAACACTTGTCTTCTAGACACCAGTCGCCGAGCAACATAAGAGTATGCACCAGTAGATAAAGAGAAGTGCACTCACCAGTAGACTAATCTAAAAACACGCACCGGTTTCTGAGTGCGTGTATAATTTGAACCGGATACGAGATCACACTGGTCTCGATCTAAGACAGGCTAAAGACCCACACTGGATTAAGAGGATCAATTTCAGTTAGAAGCCGGACTATACGGGACATCCACTAGTTATTAGTGGGGTTAGCTTTTTAACAAGAGTTAGCTTTATCCTTGCGGATGTCTTACAAGGTGAACTCTAGATCATTACTTCCAGTTGTTGCTGATTGCATGATTCATTGTGTAGTTTGCGGCCTGGCAATTCTGTAAGTTAAGGGTTTCATTGCGATGAACTATTTTTATATATATACAGTCATAAGATGCAAAGAAAGTTGTTGTTGATAGTTGAAGATTGCATAGAGAAGAGAAGAGATATCTTCTATGCAGTGCTACGGGCACAAAGGTGAGGGAAGACAAAGAGATCAACAGCCAGGCAGACCGGGGAAGAGATCAACAGGTATGATCCAATCAGACAGTCAATGTCGATAGAGACAGAGAGATCAACAGCCAGGCAGACCAGGGCAGAGATCAACAGGTATGATCCAATCAGACAGTTAGTGTCAATAGAGATCATTGCTTTTATAAGAAGTGAAAGTATATTGAAATCCATCTATCAAGGTGAGCCTAATAGGTTCCTTGTAAAAATCCCTTAACAGGGTAACATCCTTTTCTGATGTTCAAAGTCCTGTAACCAGGCAGCTCCTAATAGGGTTTAAATCTTAACAGATCTCTGTGAAAATCCCTTAACAGGGTAGCACCTTAACCAGTGCTTTGTAAGCTCCTAACAGGGCATCTTCATTTGGTATTAGTGAAGATTGTGAACTTTGTCTCACTGTGGTTTTTTTCCTTCTAACCGAAGGTTTCCACGTATAAATACTTGTGTTGATTTGTGTGATTCTATTTATGCTTGCGAATGATTGTTTATTTTCTGCTTTACAACTAAGAATCTGTTCACAAATTTGAAATTAGATCTAAGATAGGATTTACTGATTCACCCCCCCCCCCCCTCTCAGTAACCGGTAAAGAAATAACACCCTACACAGTTCAATGATTTTGAAGGATCGTTGCTTTCAATCCACAAAGATATATTTAACAATATTGATCTGTTGTGAATTAATATCAATATGTTGTGAATCAATATTAATCTTGTGTTGCTCTATATCGATGAGACAAGTTAATAGAATGTTGTTTACTTATATTGCTCTGCACTTAATGATTTCTGTACATTTTGCAAAGTATGGGAACGGCCTCATATATATATGAGTGCAAAGAGCCATGTCTCATGTAGAGAGAGACATGGCTCTACGTGAAACTACATGCTTCACGTAGAGACATGTCTTTCTATTAACAAATGTCATTTGATGATTAACAAGTCTTCAACGATATCATTAACAACTACATGATCGATATATCTGCTACAATACTCATAATTTTATATCGATATAAATTATCGATACACTCAGCAATAATATGATTATTAATCATTGCAATATAATCAATCGTGTATATATATTTAATAATATGACTACTATTAAATATATATACATGATCGTTGATTATTAAGTCACTGATTATTAATCATGCATAGTAGAGATTAATTATGATAACCATAATCATAGCAGATAATCAGATCAGTATACTATAAAGGATAGAGATCAAATGTTCAAGGCCGATAGGACACTTATACATTTGATTACATCGGTTAGAATAATCCAACCGAAGCTACATATCTCTAACACTCCCTCTTGGCTAGGGAGGAGTATTTCTATCCATAATGTAAACACAATAGATCAATTTATTGTGAGAGAGAAAGGTATCACCTCACCATGATATCAGGAGTAATGGCATGCCCACGAATATCAAGTCACATGATATTCACCATAACTCACAATGTAATATCCATCACTAAGTCACACGATACAATATCTGTTCATAGCATATCCGTGGATATTAAGTCACATAATATCCACCATGAATATCTCAGTAATATCATTCATCATGGCTTATCCATAGATATCAAGTCTCATGATATCCACTATTCAATTGATATTACTTAAGAGATAAAGTGATTATTGTAAGCATAGTAGGAACACTTGCCGAGTGGCGATTACTCGTCAAGTTTTCAATAAAAACTCGCTCGTGAGCAAAAAGACAGCGTTTTAAACTAAAAAAACAGCACAGCTCATTTCGTTTGGCGATTACTCGGTGAGTGTTTCCTAGAAAAACTCGCCAAATTTTTAATAAAAACTCGCCCGTGCGCAAAAAGATAGTGTTTTAAACTAAAAAATGGCACAGCTCATTTCGTTTTTTGTTTGCAGCGACTTGAGTGAATAGTGGAGGAAAGTCGGCTTCCAAGCCATTCTTAGGTGATTGCTTTGCTATTGGAGGCAGATTCAAGTGGATTTAAGGCAGATTTCAACCGTTTTTTCAAGAAAAAACACATTCCCAAGTAGGTTTGCTGAGTTTGTTTTTATATTTTTTAAAAACATTCTATTCTTTTTTGGTTGAATCTAAATGAATACAAAATCATTTCTAAGTAGTTAGAAATGATTTTGAATCATTAGAATAAGATTCAACACTATTTTTGACAAGTTTTGTTGAATGATGAATCTATCAATATTTTTTTGAAGAATATCTACTTTTTTTTTTAAATATCAAACCCTGCCAGTTTGTTTAGTTCTTTTCTAATTTTGAATGATGTCTAAAAAGATTGTAAATAATTTAGATAGTTTCTAACTTTGTTTAATTTTTTTTTCTAAAATATTTATTTTATGTTTTTCATTTGTGTAGGGCAGACGTTAATGGTTAACCATTAAATCAGCATGGCAAATTTAGAGAAAGTGTCACCACTAACACCATGCCCTTTTGGATTTATAGGCACCCGGCCTAAAAATGCTAGAGATAAGACATGGAGGTATGCCTATGAAGCACTAGATGAGCTTGGGAAGGTGATTTGCATAAATTGTGAGAGTAGTTTCTGGAAGCATAAACCGCCTCAAATACCACCTTGTAGGCATTAGGAAGCATGATACAAATCCATGTGAAAAAAATACAGAAGAGATAAAAAGATTTGTTAATGCCCTACTTGCAGCCGGGGAAGAGAAAAAATTACTGAGAGGGAAAGATTAGCTGTGAGGGCAGCCATAGTTGAAACTCAAGGTGCTCCTATTGACATTCAAGAAGAAGAAGCACTTGAGAGCATAGTGGGCTCTCTTCGTGGCCCACGCATCCGCAAACAAAGTGCCTCCTCTTTTACCGCTTTTGCTTCCTCTAGTAGAGTGCCTAGTTCACCACCATCAGCATCAGGAATAGGTAGTTATTTTGCGCCCAGGAACCCACCTGGAGCACAACCATCATTAGAGGCCACTGGATGGAACAAGGAGGCACATGAGAAAATTGATATTGCATGTGCTGATTTTTGGTATTTCAACAATCTCCTATTGTGTGTGGTTGAGAGTCCGTATTGGCTAAATTTGGTGACTACAATGACAATTTCGAGAAAAGGGTACAAGGTCCCTTCTGGCAAGGATTTGAGTGGGAGGTTAGTAAATAATCAGAATCCACTTGGTTTCATTTTGAAATTTTAATTGTTATTTCTTGTTTATTAAATCAAAATTGTGTACTAAGACTTGATTTCACTTTGATTTTGTAGGTTGCTTGTCAATGCAGTTGATAGGGCAAGAGTAGTGGTGGAGGAGAAAAAAAAAGAGTGGAGTAAATATGGCTGCACAAATTTTTTTGAAGGGTGGACAGATGGAAAAAACCGAACCATTATTAATTTCTTGGTTTCTTGCAAGGACGATGTGGTGTTTTGGAAATCAATTGATGCCTCCAACAAAGTGAAAATTGCACATTGGCATTAATGTTGGAGAATGTTGACATGGAGGTGGGAGTAGAGAATGTGGTAAATCACCACAAATAATGCAGCAACATATGTGGGAGCAGGTAATTTTAATATTTATGTTGCACATGATTATCATTAAATATTAATAAGTGATATTTAATTTAGTTTTTAGGTAAAATATGAAAATTGGAAACTAATTATTGAATTTTTACTAATATGTCAGGTAGAATCCTCCAAGACAAGCACCCCACACTTTTTTGGACACCTTGCGCAGCACATGTCCTTGACCTTCTTTTGGAGGAAATGGGAAAACTTGATTGGGTGACTCTAATTGTGGAAGATGAAAGACGGGTCACAAAGTATATCTACAATCACCCTTGGGTTCTAAATTTGATGAGACAATTCACTAAAGGGAAAGATGTGGTGAGACCTGCAGTCACAAGGTTTGTAACGGTTTTCTTGATGCTGCAAAGTATTATTGATACATTGACTTCTTTGAAACAAATGTTTGTGAGTCAACCATGGCTTGACTCAGCTTATTCAAAGAAGCCTGGAGGAGAGGTTGTCGCGCGCATAGTCTTTGATCAAAATTTTGTGGACAAGGCTTTTGAGATTGTTAAGATAACTTCAAGAATCAAAACTTTAATTTTTAATTATTCTTGATTCAAGTCTCTCATTATTAATTTGTAACTTACTGTTACTAACTTCATTAATTAATCTTTTTGTAAACTAATTTGTATTTTTCAAATTTCAATTGAAGGTGTCTGAGCCCCTAGTTAGAGTTCTGCACTTGGTTGATGGGGATCAAACCCCAATGGGGTGTCTTTATGAGGCCATGGATAGGGCCAAAGAGTCTATAAAAAATTACTACAAGGGGGATAGACTCAAATTTGATCCCATTTGGGAAATTGTTGATAGGAGGTGGAACAATCAGCTCCACCAACCCATTCATGCAGCAGGGTATTTCCTCAACCCTCGTTTTAGGTACAATGATTCTTATTCAGATTTTACTAAGACTCAATTTCACTTTGTTTTTGTAGGTTGTGTACTAAGACTTGGTTTCACTTTGTTTTTGTTTCAGATATGATGATTCCTTTTCAGATCCTAATGGAGAGGTCATGGAGGGCCTTTGTATATGCATTCAGAGGATGATACTCGATGTTACAGAGAGAGACCTTGTTGTGACCGAACAACAAATCTATGTGGAATCAAAGGGTAAATTATTCTCTTCAAAGTTGGCAAAGAGAGCAAGAGGCACTCAAACCCTACGTAAAAGTAAAACATTTGCAATTTTGCCATTTGATAAATTATGTTTCGCTTGTCTCTTTTTTTTCTAACTTCTCAATATTTTATTTTGTAGATGCTTGGTGGCAAAGTTGGGGTGGAAATACCCCACATCTAAAGAAATTTGCTCTCAGAATCTTATGCTGGCCTTATAGCTCATCCCATTGTGAGCGCAATTGGAGCTTATTTGAGTCCATCCACACAAAGAAGAGAAACAAGTTGGCCCAAAAATGCCTCAATGACCTTGTCTATGTGCAATACAATCTTAAGTTGTGCTTGAAAAGGGCACAAGAAGCACCATCCGGTCCAATTGATTTGGACGATATAGATCCTTACTCTGATTGGACGACACAAGAGCAGCCTCCATTGTTTACAGAGGATGAGATCACTGATTTGGAGAGGCAAGCTATGGAGGGGGGGGTGGATTTGGTTTCACATTGGATGACATTGAGGAGTTAGACAGGGAGTCATTGGCATTGCTAGGAGAAGATACATCCACGATGGAGAGCAAGCCACACACATCAGCAGAGATACTGAGCGAGGAGGCACATCATACTCACGCTCAGTGCAATGTTCTACTTCTAGGACTAGGCCCTCTACTTCTAGTTCCTCTCCCTTATTTGCTCGTAGAGCTGGGAAGAGGAAGATGTAATTGTAATTTCTAATGATGTATTTCCTTCTAGTTTTGTAGAAACTGTTTACTATTTTGCTTCCAGCCATCAGCATTCCACATGAGAATGCGATTTTGTACCCACTTTGCGCTTATATATCTAAACTTAGCTTGTTTCTTTTGTTTTCTCATTAATTAGCTCATTAGATGCATCTTCTCATAGAATTTTGCAAAAAAAATGCATTTCTAATTAAATTTAACTTGTTTTTAAGTTCCCGAGTTTTTTCAAAAACTGGCCGAATTTTTCCCGAGTTTTTTTTTTAGGGGCTTGGCGAGTTTTTGCCGAGTTCGAGTTTTCCATCTATGTTTGAGACTATTGTTAAAATACTATTACACGAAGTTATACTGCTGCTATTATCATTTATGTTATTATTACGGGAAGTAATTGGTAAAAAACTTGATAATATTAACAAAGATCAAACAATCTATATGTACACAAAGAATAAACGATGTTTCCTTAGGAAACATTCGTAAAGAATAGAGAATGAGACTTGCCCTTATCCTTCTGAAAGGATTTAACAACAAGGGCTTGCTCTGTGGAGGTGGTGCTAGAACTGCTATCGAACTGATGTTTCCACCAATCTTGTTGAAGCAGAAGTATGTAGAGATTAGTGAACTTTAGGTCAACACCCGTAGAAGTGATGTTGAGAGTCTCGATAAAATGCTCGTAGGACTTGAGTAAACTTTTGAGGGTGATTACCACAATGTCCTCTTCCTCCATCTTTCGTCCAATGGTAAGCAACTAGTTTTCGCTCATCCATGACAATAGAAAACAAAGTGTTCTTGAGAAAGAAAGCCTTGATTTTATCTGAAGTCTCATGCAAAGTTTTGAGGTGCTCCTAAATCTTGGCAGTTGTTTTGCCAGATGGAATTTGAGGGGCTGATCATTAGCCACTGATAACTTGAGAAGCATCACCGCCTCCTGATTATGCTGGTCATATGTAACTTGATCAAAACCAGCTGCATCCGGACGTTTAGTAGTACCCAAAACCACCGCATTGTTGTTGCAATATTCGAAGATGGTTAGCATCCGCTGCTTCCATGTGCTATAATTCTGACCGTTGAACTTCGGATTTCCCTCGAGCAAAATATTTGTTAGAGATGCCATGGCACAATTTTCAATGAAAAACGTGTAGAACTAAGAAGACACGTACGTCGAGGCAAAATGTTGGAAGACCTAGAAAAAAGGAAGTGGTACCCAAAAGAGAGCTTGAAAAACCCAGAAGGAATATGTTGTTAGATTCTGTAATGTCCCCGTTTTTAGACTTTTGGGATTAGCTTGGTTTGGTGACCCTCACAAGCTAATCAGGTGATCAGAGGGGGTTAGATGGTGGAGCCAATGTTGGGATTCCATTCTGGAGGTTCGACTTATCAGGTCTGCTCTTTGTTCGGATCATTTTGGTCAACTTACTATTTTTAGTAAGTGGTATTTTGGGTATGGACAGGATTAGTAGGGGTGTCTGCACGGAGTGTCAGATGTCTCAGGATCAAGTTTCAGAGAATCTCCAATTTGAGAGATTTACTATTTTTAGTAAGTCTATTTTTAGCAGGGCTATTTCTGGCAGGGCAGTGCCTATTCCTGGTTGGGCAGTTGGATCTAGTGCTTTGTCAAAAGTTCGTTGATTGCAGTCAGACAGTTTAGTGGCTTATATTTTAAATGTGTTATTAAATTAAATTATTTTGATTTAATTTAATAACTTATGACTTTATAACTTTATGTTATAAAGTGGAGTTATTTTTAAAGCCAATTAAGTGAAAATATTAAAAAGTGCTTTTTCCAAAAAGCCTATATATTCTACTCGAAAAAGCACTTTAGTTATCTTATGCAATCATTATTTTCTTCGACTTTGGGAAAAAGACATCCTAGCTAGGGTTTTCGAGGACGGATTCCTCTTTTCGTAATTTGAGTCATTCTTCTGTAAATGGTGAATTTTACAACTGATTATCTCTGAGATTACAATTCGGTGCTGTTGTAAATCGAATTGGTGGAAGTTTCAAATCAGAAGTTTATGCTTGCTGGAAAAGATGTGTTTATAAATTCAATCACACAAGGATTTGGTACAATTTGGAGGCTGAATATATATTTTTTGATTTTCGAAAGTGTTGGTATTGAGAGGATTATCGAAATTCTACTAAGGACTGAGAATTCATGTGCTGCATTCAATACATATCCCTAGGCGTCATCTGTTGGCAACGCATTTTCCTTCATTGCTGCTGGCATCTACCAATACCAAGCACGTGAGACATTAATAGAGCTGGAGTTTTTTTATTGGCCGCGGGTATTAAATCTAGGCCATTCCGCATTTGTTTGGACCGCAAGGGTGGCTGGAGCTTCCTTGCGTTAGCAGTAGCAGGTGGCTGCTTCTTTTTGGCACGGCATATTATGTTGACATCTCACGTTCTACAATTCCTCAATCATGTGCAAGTCATTCAAAGGTGGCAGTATTAATTATGTAGCAGATTTACCAACTGGAGATCATTATCGGATTCAGGTGCCTGCTTAATAATTTCTGAAATGAAATATTATGTAATTTGTTAATGCAAATAAAGATTAGAAATATGATAGTTCAAGAAAAAAGAACTTAGTGGACTGTGAATTAATATTTCCAGTGTGGTGAATATATATTTTATAATTGTTCTTGCCTAAGCAATATTTAGATACAATTGCAAATATTTCAAAATTAATATTGAAAATTCAGGAAGAGTCAATCCAGTTCTTTATAGTGGTATCAGAGCCTTCTTCCTGCCATCCTGTGGGGTCTGGATACATTAATTTTATGAAGATATTTTAAAAGTGACCAGCACTTCCATTTTCTCAAGCCATGGATAGATACAGGAGATCCAGTTCCGGAAGTCGTCATAGCAGTAAGGGAAATAGAGAAGAATTAAATGCTTTAGTAGAAAGCATGGCGAGACTTAGACTACATCAGCAAAGATTGGCAGAGAGTTTATCGGATCCAACTACAATAGATAGGGCAGCGAGATATATGGTCTCTGCCTTTAGAAGACCGACATCTAGTTTGCAGGGGAGAAGACTGGAGTTTTCTCCGACAGTAGTCCATGATGCTGATGTACCTACATCTAGTTCAACACTTGTTATTCCCATTCGCAGTGTTGATGATGGATTTATTGCACCGGAGCCAATGGATGTTTCAGTGCCATTGGTTGACAGCAGCGCTGAAGATCACCAAGTTAAGGCTCTCAGAGTAGTCACTACGGATTGTACAGAGACAGCTGATGTTGCAGTTATCACTAAGTGTTCAGACTCTTTCATGGAGAGAGTTATTATTGGAGATGTTTATGTCAGCTGTAGTAGTGTTGCTCCAGTTCAGGAGGCAGTTGCTTTCTCAGATAGGACCGGGGCATGTATGGAGTCTCTAGTGGTGAGGTTGGTGATTTGGGCATTACAGCGGGGTCAGTTGATAACAGTTCGTGCTCAAGCATTATTGGTGCACAGCCTAACGTTGAGTCATGTGTGCAGAGTCACGTGTCAGCAGTTGAGATTTCAGCAGGAGATGTGGGAGCTGATAGTATAGACACATCTGATGACACTTTTGAGGATGTTGTGAGTTGCATTGGAGATGACACCCCCTATGAGATATTGGGTGATGACTGGGAGGAGCATATGAGATCTGATAGCTCAGAGATTTATGATAGCAGTCGTAGTGTGGGATCAGTACAGGAGACAGTGGTTTTTTCCTGTGTTGAGGATGTGAGCATGGAGCTTTCTAGTGATGACACTCAGGATGGGAGTGTTGCAGTTGATTTGGGCGACATAGTTTCACGCCACAGTTTAGTTGATTCACATGATGACATTGGGTTGTGCATGCAGCCAGAGTAGAGATGCAGATAGATGATGTGTACACTAGCATTGCAGATATCTCCGATGCTGAGAGCGAGAAGTGTTGTAGTGTTTTTGGCTTTCTATATCTGACTTTGGGCGTTGATTCAGCATTGTCAATTAGTGATGGTGGGTTCCAGGATCCTGTGTTACAGGGACTCACAGATGAGGACAGAGAAGCTTATGAGTGGCAGGAGTTTGTTATAGCCAGGGCTTCCACTTTTAGAGACAGGGTTACTTCTTCGGTAACTCATGAGGATGTGCCTCAGGGTCTGAATTATCAGTTAGTTGCAGAGGACGAGGGAGCTGGAGATTGTTTTGAGTTAGTTTCAGCAGCAGCTTCCCCGGATTTAGATGACGATGTGTCTGATGCCTGTACTCAGTTTGTAGAGGTGTACTCAGATGTAAGTACACATAGAGAGGGTGATCTTGAGGGGAGTTTGTTGGTTACAGCTTCCTCTCATTGTGTAGATAGTGAGTTTGAGGTTGTTCATAGGAGGCCTGTTGTGCAGAGTCATCATGTCACTAGCCAGTTGCGAGTTGATGAGAGGGATATTTCTTCTACTCTCGAGCATTTTGATGCCGCTCGTCAGTTTTTAGCTGTTTATGGTTGGGGTGCTCCTATGACAGATGAGCCCACTGGTGGTTACCTTTCATTAACGGAGATTCATTCTTTGCGTGAGGCTGTCAAGATTTTGAGACATAATTACTTACAGATGGTAGCCGACCGAGATCACCTGGTTGAGTGGGGGAGTACAGCTTATGAGGCACTGATGGACAAAGAGGAGGAGGTGAGTGAGCTTACCCAAGAGCTCACAGCGACTACTGAAGTTTTAGAGGACACTCAACGAGCTTTTCAGGAGTAACAGTTACAGTTGGAGGAGGTGACCGTGGAGTTGGAGTATTTACAGTCCACACCAGCCCCAGACCCAGTTCGATTGCACATTGAGGTGGTTGGTGGTGAGTTTGCTCCTACAATCGGTATTGAGGAACATGATGTTGTGGCAAACACATCTGTTCAGGATATGGGGGCACTTGGTATAGTTGAGGTAGGAGTACCAGTGGAGTCGAGCTCTCAGGTTGATTTGCTTCCCTCAGCTAGGAGTGAATCCATTTCATCATCTCACATAGCTGAGAGCATGGGACAGTTGGTTGTGCCACATTTTCAGAGGGATCAGCTGTGGATTGCGGGGGAGCATGTTGACACTTCCATGTATATTTCTACTGCATCGAGTCTTTTATGGAGTATTTACTTGAGAGTGCAGATGTGCGATAGGTTTCTTATAGAGTGTCTAAGGGTACTCTCATCAGAGGCTCCTGTGCTATTCGGAGGTTGGTTGGGAAGATTGTGGAGACTCTTTCTACTATGCTTCCCCACAGGGATTTCGAGGTTGGGTTTGTTAAGAGGATTGCTCAGGTTCCTACCCAGCCTGCAGTTAGATTGGACCCATCTCTTGATTCCCAATTTGGGCATGAGGGGCTATTGACAGAGATTGGGGTTTCTGACCGGCATTTCACGGTGGGGTATGCTCATCATTTTTCTTTTGAGCCTCAGGTGGAAGATTTGATCTCATGCAAGGGTAAACCGGATCCAATATCCTACCATCCATTATGGGATGGATTAGCACCATCGTTTGCAGATAGATTTGGTAGTTGCAAGTTAGATTACTTGCAGTATCCACACACTCAGGACTGTTTATCAGAGGGAAGAGTTGATAACAGTGATTCAGGCACATTTGGTCACTGTTGTTTTCCCAGTGCAATTGGGTGTGAGTGTTGGATAGAGAAGGACTTAGGTTTTGACAGAGATGTTATTTTAGATGGGTTGAGTTCCGTTGGTTTGTTTTCAGCATCGACATCTACAGTTGGTTTACAGATGTTTTCAGTGGTGTTTGTTCTGTTGATGTTGGTTCTTTCTTCACAAGAGTTTGGTGAGGATCGGGACATTACTTGTGACCATCCTTGGGATCCGGGTGGTTTATGATGTTGCTTGTTTTTCTTGATTGCTTGAGGACAAGCAATCTTGGAAAGGGAGGACTGTAATGTCCCCATTTTTAGACTTTTGGGATTAGCTTGGTTTGGTGACCCTCACAGGCTAATCAGGCGATCAGAGGAGGTTAGAGGGTGGAGCCAGTGTTGGGATTCCATTCTAGAGGTTCGACTTATCAGATCTGCTCTTCGTTCGGATCATTTTGGTCAACTTACTATTTTTAGTAAGTGGTATTTTGGGTATGGCCAGGATTAGCAGGGGTGTCTGCACGGAGTGTCAGATGTCTCAGGATCAAGTTTCAGAGAATCTCCAGTTTGAGAGATTTACTATTTTTAGTAGGTCTATTTTTAGACTGGCTATTTCTGGCAGGGCAATGCCTATTCCTGGTTGGGCAGTTGGACCTGGTGCTTTGTCAAAAGTTCGTTGATTGCAGTCAGACAGTTCAGTGGCTTATATTTTAAATGTGTTATTAAATTAAATTATTTTGATTTAATTTAATAACTTATGACTTTATAACTTTATGTTATAAAGTGGAGTTATTTTTAAAGCCAATTAAGTGAAAATATTAAAAAGTGCTTTTTCCAAAAAGCCTATATATTCTACTCGAAAAAGCACTTTAGTTATCTTATGCAATCATTATTTTCTTCGACTTTGGGAAAAAGACAAATCCTAGCTAGGGTTTTCGAGGATGGATTCCTCTTTTCATAATTTGAGTCATTCTTTTGTAAATGGTGAATTTTACAACTGATTATCTCTGAGATTACAATTTGGTGCTGTTGTAAATCGAATTGGTGGAAGTTTCAAATCAAAAGTTTATGCTTGCTGGAAAAGTTGTGTTTATAAATTCAATCACACAAGGGTTTGGTACAATTTGGAGGCTGAATATATATTTTCTGATTCTCGAAAGTGTTGGTATTGAGAGGATTATCGAAATTCTACTGAGGACTGAGAATTCATGTGCTGCGTTCAATACATATCCCTAGGCGTCATCTATTGGCAACACATTTTCCTTCATTGCTGCTGGCATCTACCAATACCAGGCACGTGAGACATTTAACAGAGCTGGAGTTTTTTTATTGGCTGAGGGTATTGAATCTGGGCCATTCTGCATTTGTTTGGACCGCAAGGGTGGCTGGATCTTCCTTGCGTTAGCAGTAGCAGGTGGTTGCTTCTTTTTGGCACGGCATATTATGTTGACATCTCACGTTCTGCAATTCCTCAGTCACGTGCAAGTCATTCAAAGGTAGCGGTATTAATTATGTAGCAGATTTACCAGCTGGAGATCATTATCGGATTCAGGTGCCTGCTTAATAATTTCCGAAATGAAATATTATGTAATTTGTTAATGCAAATAAAGATTAGAAATATGATAGTTCAAGAAAGAACTTAGTGGACTGTGAATTAATATTTCCAGTGTGGTGAATACATATTTTATAATTGTTCTTGCCTGAGCAATATTTAGATACAATTGCAAATATTTCAAAATTAATATTGAAAATTCAGGAAGAGCCAATCCGGTTCTTTACAGATTCTAGATTCGCTGGCTCGAAAATCAAGGCACAAAAATCGAGGCACCCAATAAAAAATGGACAACCTAGTTGAGAGCTCAAAAAACTCAAAAGGAACAGGCTCGAAAATTGAGGCACCTAGGAAAAACAGATGACAACCCAGTTGAGCTCTCAAAAAACCCACCAAGAATCTACAAAAATAATTTTGATCCGGTAAAGAAAGCTAGGGTTTTCGAAGAAAACTAGGGTTTTTGAAGAAAACCCTAACTGGTTCGAAATAGCTCCAAAATTGCAGAAAAATGAAATTTTCTTTTAGAAAACGGCAGATGGTGAGAGAATAACACCAGCAGTTACAAACCCTGAGAAGATCTCTACAAAAAACTAACCCAAAAATAATTTTGAAAAATTTGATGTAAATAATTTCTAAAAGAAATTATAAAATTTTCAAAAAAATTTAAAGTATTCATTCTGATACCATATTACGGGAAGTAATTGGTAAAAAACTTGATAATATTAACAGAGATCAAACAATCGATACATGCACAAAGAATAAACAATGTTTCCTTATGAAACATTCGTAAAGAATAGAAACATTATATTCTAACTAACTGAAAACTAAATATTAGAAAGATTCTAATATTTACAATAGATTTACAACAATTAAATAGATAACCATTAATAGAAACTAACTATTATTGTAATAGTTATACTACTGTTGTAACTTGTGAATCCATGATTCATTTGCATATTGTCTTGTTGTTATCAATTATTGACATCTCTCTCTCTCTCTCTCTCTCTCTCTCTCTCTCTCTCTATCTCTAATATCTTAATATATTTTGAAAGATTCATATATATATATATATATATATATATATATATATATATATATAATTTGTATACTGCCGCCCCTATTTTTGGCCCTTTACAAAACATCCTGGAAACGCGTTGCCTGCTGTCCCCCCGTCCCCGAAACACCGTGGAACATGAGTCAATCCTGTTAGTTTACCCATAAACCAAGAGAGTTCCATTTGCATGCCTAGATGTTTCTACCTCAGGTATCACACAATACACTGATGCAAATATATGCTTAACCACCCCAAAAGCATCTTCATCAGGAAAGTAAGTGCAAACAGAGCAAGACTTGTTGAAAGAGGTGAAAGACCTTAAAGAAAAACTAGATAGGATGGAAGCTATGAGGATAAGAGATGATATGAGGAGAAGAATTGATGCTCTAAAAAAAGCTTATGCAGTTAGTAATCCCGTTGTGTCAAATGTTTTCCCTCAGGTTTTTCCTGTTAATAAAATCCCTAGCTCCATATGCAAAGTCAAATATGCAGGATACTAAACAATACACCTTATATGCTTCCATATGGGCAATATGAAGGCCAATTAAACTTGACAAGCCATGATTGTTGCATTGTCCTCACCTTTCTCTGTTTGCAAGTTTAGAATAGCATCCCCAGCTTTAGCAAGAAAAATGAAGCAGTGAAGATGAGATGGCATACAAAAATGAAGAGCTAGTTGGTTACAAAATGCAAGGATGAAATATAAGGATTGATAAAATTGATGAGTATCTATGTACTATTAACTTGTGCAAAAATGATTTAAAATTCTTGTTTGAGGCACCTGACATCAAATCTCATGAAGAGTTAAATAAATGTTTTCTGGTCTCAGGAACTGCTGGCACTGTCCATCCATATCATTACTAAAAAATGAATATAATCGAGATCAGAGTTGAGTTTCATAAGGCCATGCTAAAGAAGCAAAGAAATAAAGTGATGAACTAAGGTAATACAATCATGAAAAGGATTTTGAATGTAGTAATTAAGGTTCTCCTAGGAACTTTGACCCATTATTTCCTTGAAAAGAGGTCTTAAAAGAAACTCAAGACATTGAAAAGAAAAATTATAACACAGTTAAAACAATTTTTTATGTGGAAATCTTAACTCTTTGAATCCTAGGATCTACCAGTAAAATTTACAGGAAGAAAATGCAATTTTTCCTACAGTCAAAATTCTACTTAAAAACCTGTATCATGTAGAAAAGAGAAATGAAATGAAATAGTTATATTGATGTCCACAAATGAACAAAGTCTGTCAATGAGACTTGAAAGTGCACTTAGTTGCGCTATAAAGCACTTGGGCAAAAAGAACCGTGAGCTTTATAAAACAGCTCAACTCTAAATAAGCATCTAGAGGGGTTAATGCAGTCAAAAACTCAAAAATCCAAACCATATCTAATTATATGTAAAGGATCACAATTACCAAATTAAGGGAAGTACCGACCCCTTATTTATTATTTCTGCCTTGGTCGTCATCCATCCCAATTGCTAATATTAAAGCCTTAGGCCTTGGTCGGCCCTTAACCTGGGTTAGCCATTTTCAGATAAACCGTAAATACCATTACTTGCCTAGCTTTTACTTATATATGGCGGGACAGCGCATTGCTTCCTTCACTGGGAGCAATGGTTTGAAATGCTGCAACCAGAGTCTATGATGGGGGGATTTTGAATGTAGTAATTTACTCCTAGGAATTTTGACCCATTATTTCCTTGAAAAGAGGTCTTAAAAGAAACTCAAGACATTGAAAGAAAAACTATAACACAGTTGTATCCAGATATATTTTTCAAACAATTTTTTGTGTAGAAATCTTAACTCTTTTGAGTCCTAGGATCTGCCAGTAAAATTTATGGGAAGAAAATGCATTTTTTCTTATAGTCGAAATTCTACTTAAAAATCTCTATCATATAGAAAAGAGAAATGAAAAGAAAATAGTTATATTGATGTCCACAAATGACCAAAGTCTGTCAGTAAGACTCAAAAGTGTATTTAGTTGCACTATAAAGCACTTGGGCAAAAAGAACCTTGAGCTTTATAAAACAGCTTAACACTAAATAAGCATCTAGAGGGGTTAATGCAGTTAAAAACTCAAAAACCCAAACCATTCTAATTATATGTACAAGGAACATAATTACCTCCACAGTGGATGTTATATATCATTAACCAACCAAATTGAGAAAGTCAATCAGGAAAAGTCAATACACTGCTTATGATGAGAGGACTACAAGTGCCAAATTCTTATTACCTAAAAATATTTTTGCTTTGCCGTGAAAATTTGTGAAAACTATCCTTAATATGCAATTCAGAAAGTTCTACAGTACCTCTTTCCAGCCCATGCCCTCTAACATCCGTCTTGCAAGGCTGCCTTCTCCAAAAGCATGATGTGGCATGTCTTCTCCAGCTGACTCAACTATCTCTGTTGTTGGACATTGCTCTAGCTCCAGGTCATTCTTAAAGGTATTCTTCTGACCAGGACCAATTCCAATACCTCCATGAAGAATTCTTCGCTCAGCAGCTCGATCTTTGTATCTCTGCTTTCTCTGTGTACATTGCAATCAATACTTTATTACACAATTTCAATGACCAGTTATATTCATGGATATAGTAACATATGATGAAGCCTAGCTTTAAAAGTCAAATCTTTCTCAACCCTTGCCTTGACATCATTATGGACAAACTGATGACATACCAGCTCAACATCTGTTAGCTCTTTGTTTGTATAAGCCTTTATCCTCATGCATGTCCAAGAATCTTTTTGTCTCTGTAGTGTGAAGAGCCCAAACAGCATATTTTGCTTAGAATTCTGCACTCTAGTAAATCTTTCACGATGGTAATACAGTAAACATTTAAAGTCAAAACTAAGCAACCATGTGATCGAAGAGACGTCCTCTTGAGGTAGTCAACGCAAGAGATACAATGGGATGTTATAACTTAAAATATCCACACCAAAATAAAAATTATGTTTACAAAACAATTTGTGGTAAGAAGATGTTGAGACCGTTTCCACTGAGCATAATTCAAGATAAATCAATCTCCAAGTCAATTCTTTGCACAGACATGCTAGAATGCCTGATGTGATATCTTAACTGGTTTAACAAAAGATTATTAGGTAACAAAATACATGATTTACATAAGCACCAAAAAGAAACTTCCTTCGAACTATTTGTCGCTAAAGATTGGATAAGTGACACAACTAACATTGCCCTATGTTGCCAAGATGTATGAATGCAAATGCAAACTTGATTGTGATTCCTGAATGAAAGAATACTGAACATTCCACTGTTTGATTCACAGAACTCAATAATTAAATTCGACAGATAATGCAAACCATCCAAAACAGGGTAATGAGTCAAGTGCATGATTTTCAATATTTCACCGTGCAATGCAAGGATGAGAACTTATCAAGCATGCAAAATAGAAAATTCTTGAAGCACATAAGAAAGAGAGCCATGTATACCAAAAAATGATTCTAAGATACATCCAAGAAATAATTGTTTCATCAAACCAGCTTTTAAGACTGTCTCCGTGAAAGAGGGTAATGACCAATGAAAAACTCAACAATAAGCTCCTAGCTCCCTAGGTCAAACCTAGTAAAGTTGAATTCTTATGGTGCTCCCATTGGGAATCTGGGATTATCAAAATGGCATCTTGAAAGAGAAACAAGGCAAATGTATGGGTTTCTCTTTGCAAACTTGCATCATTTGTCCATAACATCATACAAAGGAATAGATGCTTTAGATGCATCGTAGTAGAGTGAAATTCACTCTTGGCTATCAAATTTATGAGAAATTCACAAAGAGGAAATTAGAGGTGGACTGACTGAAGGGGTAATAGCCACTAATTTTAAAATTTTGAAAATTTCTGCTGTGCATGTTCCTAGGCACTGTAGTCTGTAACAAGCCTGCCAACCTCCTGGCAATCTAAGGGTAAACCACAAAGCTAAGGATGGTCATCTTACACATATGAAACTACCATGATTAATGGCTTAGATTATTAATCAATAGGGATTACCCACAAATAGTTACCCAATTGTAATGTCCCAAAATTTTGGTGAATTAATTAATTAAATTTATTATTCTAAAGTTGTCCAAATGAATAAAATATTAAAAAGGGATGACTTTATTTTAATTAATTTAATTAAAAGTGACATAAAATAAATATTATTAAAAGTCACTTTATTCTCCAGCTTATTCTAGAAGCTACTTCATGAGGGAAAATTCTAGAAGGCTCATCAATTGTTATAAAAGGAGGGTTTGCAATGTATTTGACATGTTCAGATTTGTTGGAATTGATATGAATTTGTCGGATGCTTTGCATTAGCTGAATCTCTGAGGACGCAAACCTTTAGTAGATTGATAGAAGGGCTGGATGAAACCCTAGTTCTTCCCAAGAGTGGATTCGCAACGGAGTTCACACTTGTGCCTGATTGGTGAAGTCTCCTTTGGAGACAAATTTGCAGTAATAAAATATTTGCAGAGCTGAGAAAATTGACGACTAAATCTTATCTAAGAAATAAGGTCGTTGGTTCTGAATATTAATATTTCTGAGGAATAATATTGAGCCATGTGCATATCATCATACCGGCTCTTCTAGTGAATAGATCGCTCATTACATTTGTCTCATCGTCCTTTATTGAGGCCACTAAATATTATTATTAATAATAATATCTTTATGCTGGACGATTAATGTTCTTGGGCTAATATTTGACGATTGTCGTGTGGTTATATTTCCTGGAGAAATTAAAGGTGCCGTGGTTGTATTGAATATTTGTAAGGTTAAAGAAATGGCTTTAATATTTCCTTATGGGCCCACTGAAATATATATGATTTTGTAGCTGGAACATATTACTGAGAAGTAATTGGTAAAAACTTTGTTGTATTAACAAATGATCAAATAGATCATTATAAAGAATTTACAAGAATACAAAAATAGAAAGTTTCTAATAAGAAACTAAAGAAACGATCTTATCTACAATATATTACATAGATGACCATTAAAGTAATTAAATAATATTCTAATAGAACGATTATTCATAAGCCTATTAGAAATACTTGCAGCTTTCACCAGGGTTGAAGGATTTCCCACAGCAAGCCATGAATGGGTTTTCATATTTGTATGAGGTATTTCTTCCATAAAGTTTCATCTGCAGAAATAAACTTACTCGCCCTGGACAATAGAGCAATATGTGAGGACTACCATAGGCCTTCACTTGCACAGGATTGACACAGGACGGCATGGTTCTGATATGCAGATGCTAGTATTGACATGATCTGAGAAATATGACACACCAATGTATTCAACGGGCTGGTAACATGAGCACAACGTGGTGATTCGGAACCAGCGCTATTAGAGACAGAAGAGCCCTGGTCATTTGACGAGAACAGACACGCAATTTAACCAGACTCAGCGGAAGAGATAATAGGGACGGGTTCACCTTGGCGGCTGATTTATTGGTGGCAAAATAGACCATTGCTGTGAGTCTGGTGACATGAGTAACTTGCAAAAACTGAACCCATCAACTTGGCAGAGACAACCACATTCAAGAAATGATACTCATCGGGTATAAGGAAAGAATAGCTGTCTACCATTTGGAATTAAAGTCAGAAAATCTGTTAACTTTCATGTCCATTGAAATAACATTGATTTCTACGTTGCTATCATTTGTTTACAAGTTTAAATGATGAATATGCCAATTTGATTACATGTGAATCTGAAGCTATTCTAGAACACAGAGAAACCATTGTTATTCTTCCTTCTGCAATTCAATAAACAGCAAACTATATGACTCTAGTAACAGAACAGTCTCTTCTTGCAAACTGAAAGGAGTATGCCAAGTAGTTTGACAGAATTGCTCTGTGGAATAAATGATGAACTCTGAATATTACATTCATCCAACTAAAAAGAATAAATTTACCAATTGAAAAGCCCTTTTAACAAGATTGATCCTTAAACAGTCCTGCACACAATATTAGCCACATGGACATTGACATTAAATCTTAAATCAAGACAACATCTAATTTGTCTAATCATTAGTATACATCATAAAATAATTTGACAATTCTCATATTAATATCTAATTAAGGCATTAACCTTTCCAATGTGGATTCACATAATAACCTCATTAGGAATTCGTTGAAATGTTTGCAAATCACAGTCTCGAGGTTGGTTGCCCTTCACCATGAGAGCATTGAAGGTGGGCTACCCTTCCATCCTTTAGTTCACCTTGGACGCTGGCTGTCCTCCTTGTTCAAGCCCAAGGGCACGCTAAGCCACTTGGCCTATGAGTATCTAAATTGGGGTGGCATACTTGATGGGACCTCAACCCCAAGGGCACACTAAGCCCCTTGGCCTATGAGCATAACATTTATCTCAGGGTAACATACTTGATGGAACCTCAAGCCCAAGGGCACACTGAACCCCTTGGCCCTCGAGCATAACATTCATCTTGAGGTGGCATACTCGGGTCTTGTGAACTCAAAAGGCTGGTCGTCCTTCCTATTTGCAATCCATTTCTCTAAATTCCAAATAGATTATTAAACAAATCCATTATCATATATAATAAATGAAAACATTTAGATTACTTACAGAGATCATTAATTGCTGCCAATATTACTATAGCATGGACATGTAAATATGCCTATAATTCTATTATATTCATAGTTTTATCTTTGATCTAATTGCTTCTATAATATAATTATTTTGCGCTCTTACTCAGTTCTGATCCTTAATTCTTTTCTTACTTATCCTCTTGATAATTCGATGCCTCTTCAAATGAGGCTTCAACTCCTTTTCTACCACTCAAATTGGGAAGGGTTTTGTCTCTTAAATTTTCAAAGATACCCCTCTTCTTGTGCACCCGCTGCCATTTCACTAACACACGCTGCCTTTTCATTAACACTTGTTGCCCCTTGTTACAGATGATAATCAACAATTAAGGGAAGTACCAACCCGTTATTTATTATTTCTGCCTTGGTCATGCTCCATTCCAATTACTAATATTAAAGCCTTAGGGCTTGGTCGGCCCTTAACCTAGGTTGGCCCTTTTCAGGTAAATACTATTACAGTATTACTTGCCTAAGTTTTACGTATATATGGCAGGACAGTGCATTTGCTTCCTTCACTAAGAGTAATGGTTTGAAATGCTGCAACCAAAGTCTATGATGGGGGCATGAGAGTCCTCCCTTCCCAAGATCGCTTGTCCTCAAGCAAATTTTATATTGGGATGATTAAGTTGACTTCTCAATAAGAAATGGCTCCGTCTTTGCAACTTGTATTTTTTGGGAGTTGTTTTTATGAGGATCTATTTTGTAATTCATCTCTTTCTGTGCTACTCTAATATTATCATATGTTGCAGATTTGAACCAAACCATATATATTTATATTTACTTTTAATTTGAATGTGAGTCATAACCAATAATTGGAAATTGGCAAAGTTTGTAATTTAAGATGAGTTTTCTCTCATCTTTCTGAGAGAAGGAACAAGGTGAAGAACTGATTCGGTTGGCCCTATGTTTGCACAATGGATATCTCTGTAAGTTGAAGCAAGGTTGAGTTTTCCAAATATTAGGATGAGGATCAAAAGCATGACACACATCTATGTAATGTTCTGTCAAGAAGGTCTAGGGAACTTAATGAATAGACATGTCCCATGAAGGGACATGTCTCTTCTTGGCTCATTCTCAATATAAATGCAAGAGATTGTTGCATTTGAAAAACACATACAATGAGATAGTGCTATTACATTTGCAATGATCTTAAAACTTCAACATGGTATCAAAGCCAAGTTGCAAATGTAAGAGAGTAGTTTATTGATGGTGAATGTGTGACTGTCTCAGAAAATACAGTCTCGGTACGCGGACCATATCTCACAAATGAACCATTGGATTTTGTTAATTTTCAGATATGTTTCTTAAAACCTAATTTAGAAGAATCTCACCGAAGCGATTGGAAAGAAACAGTTTGGTTCAAAAGTTATGACCGAATGTGTACGGGTCTATGCAAAAATTTGTATAAGAGCGAGGTTCCTTCTTTAAAATCCTAACTGCATGAAGGGAGATCTAATAAGATTGAAGGTTGTGATAGTGGATAGAACCTTTGGATAAATTCAAGATATTTCATGTGAAGAATTATGGTAATGTTTGAGAATGATGATGTCATTCTATGAATTTGCATGATATTTTCTATATGGGCTCACCTTACAGAATGAAATACTTGAATTTTATAAAAGATGAGTATTTCATGTTTTATTAATGCACATAATTTTTGAGTTTTTTAATTCATGCTATAATATTGGTTAGTAAATCTTGTATGCTTCTATCATTGGTATTTTTGGTTGAGATAGTTTAGTGAGCTATTTGTAATCTCTTTCTGGCATACCTTTAGGATGGAAGCACAAGAAAATTGCATTCAAGGGAGAAAGAACTTGATGCTTGCAAATGAAGTGATGATTGAGATTAGATGAAAAGGGAGTCTGACATTTCAAAAGAGGTCAAGAAGTTGATAAAATTGAGCTTCAAAGGGAGTAGATGATTCAGTCAACTTGTGACAACCTTGATCATGTTGATTGAGAGGGAGTTCACTATTGAAGGTGAAACACTTTTGAGGTAAACATGATATAATTGATTATTATACTAATGAATCATGAATGTTTTAATGGGCCTGCCCCTTGTGTAAATCATGAGGAAGTGACGACTTCCAAATGATTATCACTTGTATTTGTAGAAGTTATTGGAAGGTGACGATCTTACAATAACTTAAATCATGATATACATTATTTATAATGTTGAAACAAATCATGATGAATGAATGCAACAACTAAGTGTTAGATGTCATTAAATTGACGGTCTATAAGTTGCTTGTATAGATACATCTTGTAAAGAAACAACTAAGTGTTAGATGTCATTAAATTGACGGTCTATAAGTTGTTTGCATAGATATATCTTGTAAATCAACAACTAAGTGTTAGATGTCATTGACGGTCTATGAGTTGTTTGTATAGATATATGATAGGTATTTGGTGAATATCATGTGTTGATATTCTGCAAGCCAGTACCTTATTGAGTACTTGGTGAATATCATATGTTGATGTTCTGATAGGCCAATACTCAGAGTATTTAGTGAATGTCATATGTTGACATTCTGATAGGCCAATACTCATGATATCAAATGGATAGAATCGTCGATGGAGGCAATCCACCTGAGAACTTGTGGATAGAATCGCCAATGGAGACAATCCACCTGAGAACTTGTGGATAGAATCGCCTATGGAGGCAATCCACCCAAGAACATGTGGATAGAATCGCCGATGGAGGAAATCCACCTGAGAACTTGTGGATAGAATCACCGATGGAGGCAATCCACATATTGAGACTATGTTTCTATTGACTACATCTTGAGGATGATGCCTTTATTTCTTACATCATAAGATTGATGTTGTCAAGTGTCTTAAGTGTTGACATTGGATTGATTTATCCTCCCTAGCTAAGAGGGAGTGTTGATGTATGTAGCATCGTTCAGATAAATAATATTGACTATATGATTATTATGAGAAATGATTTATTATATATATATATAAGTATATATCAATATATATATATATATGATAATTGATATTACTATATACATTAATATATGTATATATAAAGTTAGATTATAATTATTCTCATAATAACTAAATAGTGAAATTGATAAAAATATTATTATTATTATGTAAATATTAGAGAAATTAATTTAATACTCGAGATATTATATATATATATATATAATCATAATTATCATTATATTAATTAGATAATAATGAATAGACATGTCCCTTCATGGAACATGTCTCTTCTTGGCTCATTCTCAATATAAATGCAAGAGATTGTTGCATTTGAAAAACACATACAATGAGATAGTGCTATTACATTTGCAATGATCTTAAAACTTCAACAGAGCTGTCATTTTGTTTCACAATCTTGCTCATTTTGAATAACTAAATTGGATTGACAAGGGGTTTTATAGTTCTTGTATTATTTTGATTAGTCATGTAACCGTGGTAGGGTAATGTTGACTGAAACTTCTCATTAATTTGAAAAATCCAAGGATCATCACCTAGTTATATATTTCAAGACTCTCTTAGGCTTCTAAGAGAGATTCCCTTTATTTGTCGAGAGGAACGTTAAAAGCTAGATTCCAAGTTGATTAGATAGGGTTTTCCTACATCTTCAAGGATTGATTTTATTAGGACATAAGATGCAGATTCGAACCAAACCATATATACATATTTACTTTTAATTCGAATACGAGTCATAACCAATAATTGGAAATTGGCAAGGTTTGTAATTTAAGACGAGTTTTCTCTCATCTTTCTAAGAAAAGGAACAAGGTGAAGAACTGATTCGGTTGGCCCTATGTTTGCACATTGGATATCTTTGTAAGTCGAAGCAAGGGTGTGTTTTCCAAATATTAAGATGAGGATTAGAAGCATGACACACATCTATGTAATGTTCTTTGTCAAGAAGGTTTAGGCAACTCTCATTTTGTTTCACAATCTTGCTCATTTTATTAACTAATTGGATAGACAATGGGTTTCATAGTTCTTGTATTATGTTGATTAGTCATGTTACCATGGTAGGGTAATGTTGACTGAAACTTCTTATTAATTTGAAAAATCCAAAGATCATCACCTAGTTATATATTTCAAGACTCCCTTAGATTTCTGAGAGAGATTCCTTTTATTTGTCAAGAGGAACGTTAAAAGCTAGATTCCAAGTTGATTGGATAAGGTTTTCGTACATCTTCAAGGATTGATTTTATTAGGACATAAGTTGCAGATTCAAACCAAACCATATATATATATATATATTCTTTTAATTCGAATGTGAGTCATAACCAATAATTAAAAATTGGCAAGGTTTGTAATTTAAGACGAGTTTTCTCTCATCTTTCTGAGAGAAGGAACAAGGTGAAGAACTGATTTGGTTCGCCCTATGTTTGCACAATGGATATCTTTGTAAGTCGAAGCAAGGGTGATTTTTTCAAATATTAAGATTGTTAATGATTTGTAGCTTCGGTTGGATTAATCTAACCGATGTAATCAAATGTATAATTGGTCTATCAACCTTGAACATTTGATTCCTATCCTTCACTGATCTGATTATCTACAACATCATAAGATGATTATGTTTATCATAATAATCTCTGCTATCTATGATTATAGTCAGTGATAATCACCGATCATATATATATATATATATATATATAATAGTGATTATATTATTAAATATATACATATATAATCGATGATCGTATTGATCATAATAATGTGCATGGTTGCAGCAAATATCAATTATGATTAATGTTAATCTTGCTGAGATATATTAATGAGCGGTTGTTATTGTTAAACATAAAGTATTGAATCATGTCTCAAGTAGAGACATGACTCTATGCGAAACCATATGGTCCGCGTAGAGCCATGTCTTTACGGGAGACATGGCCCTTCGATCATATACATATTGGAGGTTGTTCTCATTCTTGGCAATGTACAGAAATCGATAAGTGCAAAGCAAAGATTCAGCAGTTCCTCATAAATATATCTAAGCGACATTACATTATCTCAGATCGATATCAACTCATAGTCATATCTCAGCAACATTACATTACCTCAGATTGATATCGACTCATAGTCAAATCTCAGCGACATCATATTATCACAGATCAATATTGATTCATAGGGAATTAATATTGTTATTATATATCTCAGACTGATATCGATATTGAGATTATAGCTGATCGATATCAATTCATATTAAATTGATATTGATATATATCTAAGCTTTATTTTTGTGTTATTGTGATCAACTAAGGACATCGAACAGTGTATTGTTCAATCTGTATTAATAAGCATATACATCTGCAGAACAGTGATTAAAATTATAATTCCTATAACATATAAATCTGATCAAAACTTAACAAAGATGAGGATCAGAAGCATGACACACATCTATGTAATATTCTTTGTCAAGAAGGTTTAAGGAACTGTCATTTTGTTTCACAATCTTGCTCATTTTGAATAACTAAATTGGCAAGGGGTTTTATAGTTCTTGTATTATGTTGATTAGTCATGCTACCATGGTAGGGTAATCTTGATTGAAACTTCTCATTAATTTGAAAAATCCAAAGATCATCACCTAGTTATATATTTCAAGACTCTCTTAGACTTCTAAGAGAGATTCCTTTATTTGTCGAGAGGAACGTTAAAAGCTAGATTCCAAATTGATTGGATAGGGTTTTCCTACATTTTCAAGGACTGATTTTATTAGGACATGAGTAAATCTAATACATTTGAGGCATATAACATTAAACTTTATATCATTGAATTTTGCAGGAGCCATCAGATACAATTTTTGGTGATATTCAAAGATTTTCTTGGTTATCCTACATTATCAGTTTAGAGAGAGATTTGGCTACTTGTTTAACATATACTTCAATGGATTTTTACAAGATCTAAGTCATTTAGTGTTGGTTTTCCATTGGACCATATTTCTCCCAATAATTGTTGTTTGCAAGAATCTATTTAGAAGATATCCTTATAAAATATTTGTAGATGTGGCAGTTGTCATTGGATATTGTTCCTAGTATTGAGAGGATATTGATTGTGGATGCAGCTTTAACTTTAGCTTTGTATAGAGTAAACTAGTGAATGTAATGACCCTTACTATAAAGGCCACTAAAAACCACTAATACTGAACTGAGAAAATTCGTCAAACAGTTGGCATGCACTGAATACACTGCTGAAAGAAAAATGCTGAATATAGGAAATTATTTTGCAATATATGAGTTCGCTGTCCCAAAATTTCAGAATAATAGATAGCAACCAAATACCATCTAAAACACTATCAATGATGTAGGAAATTGCTCAAAACCATATGCCATTTATATATCAACAATTTGCAACAATGCCATACATTTTTCAGTCAATGATATGATCATCAAACCCTAGGTTTGCAATATAGATAGACTGAAAATTACAATGCCCTTTCACTTGCAAAATCCTAGCCTTCCTTTGTTACCAATAATGCCAAATGGCAAACAAAGACAAGTACAATGTAAAATAGTAAAGTGCTGAAGCTATATTTTGTGCTCAGCTGAAAACATACATTTATCAGAAAATATGCTAAATGCCAAATGAGAAATGAGGAACCTGATTGTAGATGGCTGCAATAATTTTTCGGACTGCTTTTTTGGACAGCTTTTTCGGATCTGCTTTTTCGGATTGCTTTTTCGGATTTGCTTTTTCGGATCTGCTTTTTTCCTCTTGCAACCAAAACTCAAACCCTCAGGTAAATCTAAAGATTCCAAATAAGCTCAACTTGAAATGGCTGAATACCACTTCCAAACTTGCAACCCTTCAGTAGATATTTCACTACCTCAGTTATGCCAATCTAGGGGAGTGATTCATTCCCAAAGATCGAATAGTATTTGTAGACCACAAGGCTACAAATTGCTTCACAATGAAGAAGTAGAAGAAATCCCAAATCCAAGCATGTAGAAATGATAGCCCAAGCCCCCTATTTATTCTTTTTCTTGAGAAGTTACTAGAACTTCTAGAAACATCTAATTATAATGTACTTTATAATAAAATAACATTATAATAATAAAGTACATTTCTCAACTCAAAAATATAACAATGTAGGCCAAGATGTCTCATAACCGAATGTAGGCCCAGCTAGACTGAATGTAGGCTCGAACTGGATGTAGGCTCGCTTCTGGACGTAGGCTCCACTACAACTGCATGTAGGCCTCAAACTGGATGTAGGCTCTGCCGAATGTAGGCTCTGTCAGCAATAAGCAATCAAATGATCCACACAATGACTCTCTCTCCAAACTATTTGCCTACGAGAGTCGATGATAGGCAAACCCGTCATGAACGAACATGTCTCTAGAAAGGGGACATGACAGTGAATGTGTCGGAGGAAACTGTTTTTTGCTTCAAATGCTTTCGGTGTATTGAAAAACTTGGTAGCTAAGTTCTGAAAAGAAAAGGAGAATTAGTGTTGTTTGTTTCAGCCGCTTCCAACCTTTGGATTGAACAATTCCAGTTTCAGTTTCAATTTTACTATGTATCTCATCTCTGATCTGATCATAAGATGTGAAGACTAAGAGTCAACAGGCATATTGTAATGTCCCCAAATTTTTATAAACTGACTTTATTAAATTATTTAATTAAGTTGTCCAAAAAATATTTTTATTTCCTAAGAAAGACTTTAATTAATTAATTTAATTATAAAATAAAGTGCAAATAATAAAATAAAGTCATTTTATTAAATTAAGTTCTCCAATTATTAAAGTCGGCCTAATCTTCTAGATGTTTCTTTGAGTTCTTTATAAGTGTTGTGAGGCATTCACACCATCACCCCATTGCACATGGGGACCCCCTCTTTTTGTTTGGCAGTGAGGTAGTTGTCCCAGGTAGTTTTAGTTTAGTGGCAATTTTCAAGTTTCTGAGTCTAAGAGATGAGTTTGTGCAACTTTGGCTCGCTAGGGGATCAAGTCAGTCAAGGATATGAGTGAGAGAAGGTCAAGCTAGTCAAGGATGTGGAATTGAAGTCAAGATATTTGTGATGAAATGAATTATCCAAAGTGTAAAAAGATGAAGTGAGGATGCAAACAAGAAGAGATGAAGTTTTAACCTGAAAAAGAACAATGATGGAAGCATGTTGATTACTGAATTTTGGTTGAGTTTGAGAATTTTTAGGATCTTCTCAAATCTAGAATCTCCATTATTACTCCTAGAGATCTGAAACCACTCTCAGACATCTTGACACTATTTACATAAAATATAACTTAAAAGTGTGACTTATACTTAAATGTTATATTTTATGTCCCGTTCTGCCACATGAGTATTGAAATTCCAACTTGCTTTGCCCAATGCCCTTCAAAATTCCAATCTAGCATATGAAGGTTGACCCATGAAGTTGAAACCTTTGAAATCCTCCAAGCAATTCACCCAATGAAGCCCTCAATTCCGATTTGGACTTGATAAAATCTTGCCCCATGAGCACCAAATCTCCAAATTTGATCTTTGCCCAATGAGGTGTTAGCATAAAATGATAGTAACCGGTAAGCTCTCTACCGGTCCAAGTATTGTCATTGATTGGCAAAAGAGGATAGAGATTTGTCATCTCTATACAGGCTAAAGCTCTAAGAAAATCTACATCAAGAGAGGCTAGTTTGGCAAGAAAAGAATAGTTGTAATCCATTGTAACCAGTCTCCACACTAAGCATCAGTAACTGGGCAATGCACTCAATTAGGGAAGAGAGTATTCCAGTATCAACCAAGGACTGAACTACAAACCGGTACAAACAAGTACAGCTAACAGCAATATCCAACTAGTGTCTATAACACAACCGGGACAATGCAACTGGTAAAACAAGAAAGAGACTGCAACAGATCTAAGGACTCAACCGAATATGTTATAAGACTCTGGTATGAACCGAGGAAGTCATAGTCAACTGTCAACTATCTGTTCCAACCAGCTCTTTCTACCGGGATTTATTGCAGTAAATCCAGGTGATCTTGAGTTGTCTTGTTGATCAGTTTGAGGCACAGGTAAAGAATTTAAAGCCGGAATCAATGGTTTCTTGAGGCGCGACTGAAAGATTTAAAGCCGGATTCAGTGGCTTTAAATCAAAGTGTTATCTCCTATGAAGGAAGGTTGCCTGACACACAATTGTTGTTTTCTTCATGTGGCAGATAAAGCCAGAGCATGCATCGGATCTTTGCTCAATGAACCAATACTCCACTGAGTGATGTATTCATAAGATCTCAGATTCTCAAGATTAGGTCATGCATTTGAGGCACAGTTAGGGCAACAAAACTGTATATATTCTTATGCTTGTTGAGAAGAAGAGTTGCCTTCATTCTACCGAGAAAAAGAGTGAACCTATATGCTACAGAAGCAGGGGTAAAAGAAAACTGAGAAAAAGAGATAGAAGATTGTGCAAAGCAACACAACAGTAGATGAGAATACACCTGCGGCGACCGTTGATGATTCTCAGTTGAGCACAAATAGAGATCTTATCAGGCTAAGCAAAGTCATCTGTAAAGATCACACTTCTGTTGTTTTCTAGCAAACTACAATAGACAAATCCCAGTATTTGGGTGGACTCTAATAGGTCCCTTGTATCAAAATCCCTTAATCGGGTGACATCTTTCAAGGTGTTTAAAGTCCTTTAACCAAGCAGGTCCTAACAGACCTTTTGTAACAAATCCCTTGACCGGGTCGCATCAAGCAAGTGCGTTTTTATCCTTTAATTGGGAAGGCTCTTAACAAGGCGTACTCCAGGAGAATACAAAATTTGTGAGGTCTCCTCACACCGTGGTTTTTACCCTAACCGGATTTCCACATGATAAATCTAGTGTCACTTTGTGATTGTTTACTTACTGTTATTATTTGCTTAAATCTGCTTGCCTTTTGTGCTATAAGTTTACTTCACTGGATTTAGTGAGAAAAAGTTTTTAGAGGTGCTGATTCACCCCTCCCCTCTCAGCACCGGTTGGGACTATCAGTTGATATCAAAGCCAAGTCTTGTTTTCTTTGCCGCTTAACCACTCAAAGAAGTCAAGATGATGAGAAAGGAAGGACCAAAGTTTTCAAAGGAAAACTTCACCTTGTGGTGCAGTAGAATGAAACTATATATGAAGACCACTGGAAATCAATACTGGAATCATGTTGCCACCGCGTATACTGAACCTTCTGGCACGTTGACACCTGATGAACAGAAGATCAAGACCGAGCACACGACAGCTATGAATATGATAGCTAGCACGCTACCTGATCAAGTCTATGCTGAGATTGAACATCTTGAATCTGCCTTCAAGATGTGGAGCAAGCTACAAACAGTCTATGGAGGGGATCCTAATGTTCAAAGAGCCAAGGTCGAAAGCCTCAGAGGAAAGTATGACGATATGAGGATGAATGAAGGAGAAGACATCGAGCAATACAGCAACCGGATCAAAGAAGTGATCAATTCCATCAGATGCACAGGAGGAAAGCTCAGTGAAGAGGAAGTAATCAGCAAAATACTGAGAACTCTCAGACCTCAGTATGCTATCAAGATCTTTGTCATTCAAGAGCTCAGCTCGGTGACCAAAGATCAAGTCACTCTAGACTCCCTAATCGGCAAGTTGGCTGCCTTTGAATTAAGTAATTTTGATAATTGCTTACCTATTCAGGAAGCAGCTTTCAAGTCTTCTGCCAATATCTCTTCCACTAAAAAGGGAAGAGAAACCGGTAACTGCTCTACCGATAAGATTGGCAACCTTGCTGAGAATTTGTTCTTAGAAGAGATGGAGCAAGAAGAGTTTGAAGCACTCATTGCAAGAAGATTCCCCAGAGGGAAAGGAAAGTACAAGGGAAAGCTCCCTTTGAAATGCTTCTCTTGCAATAAAATAGGTCATATTGCTGCAAGATGTCCTGATAATGAACATAAAGATAAAAAAGATTGGTTCAAGATAAAGCAAAGGAGTGCTATCTTGCAGAAGGAGTCACCGATAACGAATCTGAAGACTCGGAGGATCCAAAAATTGCATTTGTTGCAATAGAGGAGAGCCCAATAATAGAAGTTGCACTCATATCAAGATCTCATCAGTATGATGACTGGATCATTGACAGTGGATGCACTCACCACATGACCGGTGACAAGAGCAAGTTTATCAACCTCGAGCTCAATGACAGCGGATCAATTACCTTTGGGAACAATGCTCCCTGTGGTATCAAAGGTAAAGGTTCTATTGCTCTCTGCAACAATGCTGTCTGTGAAGATGTGTACTGGGTTGAAGGACTCAAGTACAACTTGATGAGTGTTGCACAGCTGAACAACAAAGGATTCCTGTTGGAATTCGGATAAGGTTCTTGTATAGTAAAGAATCATTCCGGAACTCATGTTGCAACCGGTAGACAAAGCAAAGGTAATCTTTTCTATCTTGACTCAATGGAAGGAGCCTGTCTCATAGCCTCGATCAAAGGAGAATCAAGCAAAATCTGTCTTATGACCAAAGAAGACAACAACTGGTTATGGCATAGGAGGCTCTGCCACATAAACTTTGACAATATTGTCAAAGTGAACAAAAAGAAAATGGTAAGAGGACTTCCTGAGATTACAAAGCCCATCAAGGGCGTTTGTAAAGATTGTCAGTTGGGAAAGCTGACCAGAACATCTTTCAACAATAAGTCCTCTGCTGAGAATGTTCTAGATTTGGTGCACACTAACCTGTGTGGACCAATGAGAACAAAGAGTTACCATGGAGACCGGTACTTTATGCTCTTTGTGGACGACTTCTCCAGAATGATGTGGACACTCTTTCTCAAGGAGAAATCAAAAGCTTTCCACATGTTCAAAATCTACAAAGCTAGAGTGGAAAAAGAGACCGGTAAAAGCTTGAAGTGTATGAGATCAGACAAAGGAGGTGAATTTACCTCTCAAGAGTTCACTCACTACTGTGAGGAACATGGAATAAAAAGACAGCTATCTGCACCAAGGACTCCTCAGCAAAATGGAGTAGCAGAAAGGAGAAACAGAACACTGATTGATTGTGCTAGAACATTGCTGATTCAAAAAGATCTGCCTCATCACTTCTGGAGGGAAGCTGTCAGTACTGCAGTCTACACACTCAACCGAGTTCAAGTCAAAAAGGGAACCGGTAAGACTCCTTATGAACTTTGGTTCAAACATACTCCCAGTGTAGGCTACTTCAAAATCTTTGGTAATAAGTGCTACGTGAAAAGAGATATGTACTCTGGGAAGTTTGATCCCAAGAGCGATGAAGGAACATTCTTGGGTTACTCTACCAAAAGTAAGGCCTATCAGTGTCTGAACAAAAGAACAGGGAAGATAGTTGAAAGCATCAATGTAAAAGTTGATGAATCTTCAAAACCAGAAATGAAGACCGATCATGATGATCATAACAGTCTTCAAGGCCCAAACGAAGGGAATGCCTTTGAGTTCAACGAAGCTATGACTGAAGATGAAGGAGAAATACACATGGACAGACATCTGGAGCAAGAGAATTTACCCGAACCCAACAGGTTGACACAGGATGGCGAACCAGTTGATATCCCGAACCATGTTGAAGACAATGCTCAACTGGAAGAGCCAGACCGGGAACAGAGACATGTTCTTCCAAGGTATGTCACATATCATCCTACTGACGATATAATTGGTGACAAACATAGGAACGTCTTGACCAGGAAGAAGGCCAAAGAGAACATCTGTTTTCTTTCATGTGTTGAGCCCAAATCCACCAGAGAAGCCCTAGAAGATGAGAATTGGGTCAAGGCCATGGATGAAGAAATCAAACAAATAGAGAAGAATGATACATGGGAACTTGTGCCTAGACCTCACGACAAAAATGTCATTGGGACAAAATGGGTCTACAGGAACAAACTGAATGAGAATGGTAAAGTCATCAGGAAGAAAGCAAGACTGGTTTGCAAAGGATATGCTCAGGAAGTTGGACTAGACTATGGAGAAACTTTTGCACCAGTGGCTAGATTGGAAGGGGTAAGAATTCTTCTTGCCTATGCAGCTCACAAAAAGTTTAAAGTTTACCAGATGGATGTGAAGCTTGCGTTCCTCAATGGAATACTGGAGGAGGAGGTCTACATTGAGCAACCGGAAGGATTTACATCTGCTCAAAAGACTGATATGGTCTGCAGACTAAAAAAGGCTCTCTATGGGCTTAAGCAAGCTCCAAGGGCTTGGTATGAAAGGTTGCATTCATACCTTCTGACCATTGGATTCACAAGAACCGGTGACAACAACAATATGTATCTCAAAACTGGAAAAGATGGAAATCTAATTGACGAAATCTTTGCTAATGACATCATTTTTGGAGGAGATGACAGGATGAGCAAAGCTTTTGCTGAAGAAATGAAGAAAGAATTTGAGATGTTTATGATCGGGCCCATATAATTCTTTATTGGACTACAAGTCCATTAGCTAAAAGAAGGTATCTTCACCTCTCAATCCAAGAACATAAAAGAAATTCTTAAAACTTTTGGACTAGAAGAATCCAAACCGGTTGGAACTCCAATGATAACTAATCTCAAGTTATCAAAAGAGGATGATGCCAAAGAAGTAAATGAAACAATGTATCGGTCCATGATAGAAAAATTGCAGTATGCTAACAACAGCAAACCGGACATTGCTCATGCAATTGGCATAGTGGTCAGATTCTCAGCTAATCCCAAAGAAACACATCTAATGGCAGTAAAGAGAATCTTCAAATATCTAAAAGAAACCGAGGAATATGGCTTGTGGTTTCCACACAAGGGAGGATTCCAAATAAAAGTCTACATTGATGCAGACTGGGCTGGCAACATTGATGGCAGAAAGAGCACAACCAGTGGTGCATTCTTTCTAGGTGGGAGGATTGTATCGTGGACAAGTAAGAAGCAGAACTCCATTTCACAGTCCACTGTTGAAGCTGAATATGTTGTTGTTGCAATCAATTGCACATGAGTGATTTGGATCAAACAACTGCTGGAAGGTATTCAGGAACAGGTACCTGAACCGATCGCAATTCACTGTGACAGTACCAATGCCATCAACATATCCAAAAATCCTGTTATGCACTCCAAGACCAAGCACATTGCCATCAAGTATCACTACTTGAGGGAACTAGTACAGGATAAATAAGTAAGATTGGAGTATGTCCCCACCAAAGAACAAATTGTTGATATATTTACAAAGCCATTACCAAAGAGTACTTTTGAGTATCTCAGAGGTAGACTGGGGGTTGTACCCCTCTCAAATCATCAGTAATCATCAACAGGGAGTCATCAGTTCATTATGATTAAATAGAAGATTACACCTTATCTTTTATGAACTAATGAAAAGAGACTGCTGCTCGCAGGGGGAGTAGATTAGAGAATGGAAATCTTTCTGATTTTTGGCATTATTGTCAAAAATGGGGAGAGATTGTGGCAATTGGCAATCGGCAATCAAACCAGTTGGTAAACCGGGGAAGTAATGCAAGACTCCAAATGCCCTTCAAAGTTTTGAGTTTTGCCATCAATGCCAAAGGGGAGATTGTTAGCATCAAATGATAGTAACCAGTAAGCTCTCTACTAGACCAAGTATTGTCATTGATTGGCAAAAGAGGATAGAGATTTGTCATCTCTATACAGGCTGAAGCTCTAAGAAAATCTACATCAAGAGAGGCTGGTTTGGCAAGAAAAGAATAACTGTAATCCATTGTAACCGGTCTCCACACTAAGCATCAGTAACCGGGCAATGCACTCAATTAGGGAAGAGAGTATTCCAGTATCAACCAAGGACCGAACTACAAACCAGTATAGACAAGTACAGCTAACAGCAATATCCAACTAGTGTCTATAACACAACCGGGACAATGCAACCGGTAAGACAAGAAAGAGACTGCAACAAATCTAAGGACTCAACCGGATATGTTATAAGACTCTGGTATGAATCGAGGAAGTCATAGTCAACTGTCAACTATTTGTTCCAACTAGCTCTTTCTACCGGGATTTATTGCAGTAAATCCGAGTGATCTTGAGTTGTCTTGGTGATCGGTTTGAGGTGCAGGTAAAGGATTTAAAGCCGGAATCAATGGTTTCTTGAGGTGTGACAAAAGGATTTAAAGCTGGATTTAGTGGCTTTAAATCAAGGTGTTATCTCCTATGAAGGAAGGTTGCCTGACACACAACTGTTGTTTTCTTCATGTAGCAGATAAAGCCAAAGCATGCATCGGATGTTTGCTCGGTGAACCAATACTCCACTGAGTGATGTATTCGTAAGATCTTAGGATTAGGTCATGCATTTGAGGTGCAGTTAGGGCAACAAAACTGTATATATTCTTATGCCTGTTGAGAAGAAGAGTTGCTTTCATTCTGCCGAGAAAAAGAGTGAACCTATATGCTACAGAAGCAGGGGTAAAAGAAAACTGAGAAAGAGAGAAGATTGTGCAAAGCAGCACAACAGTAGATGAGAATACACCTGCGACGACCGGTGATGATTCTCAGTTGAGCACAAATAGAGATCTTATCAAGCTAAGCAAAGCCATCTGTAAAGATCACACTTCTATTGTTTTCTAGCAAACTACAATAGACAAATCTCAGTATTTGGATGGACTCTAACAGGTCCCTTGTATCAAAATCCATTAATCAAATGACATCTTTCAAGGTGTTTAAAGTCCTTTAACCAGGGAAGTCCTAACAGACCTTTTGTAACAAATCCCTTGACCGGGTCGCATCAAGCAAGTGCGTTTTTATCCTTTAACTGGGAAGGCTCTTAATAGGGCGTACTCCAGGAGAGTACAAAATTTGTGAGGTCTCCTCACACCATGGTTTTTACCCTAACCGGATTTCCACATGATAAATTTGGTGTCACTTTTTTATTGTTTACTTACTGTTATTATTTGCTTAAATCTGCTTGCCTTTTGTGCTATAAGTTTACTTCACTGGATTTAGTGAGAAAAAGTTTTTAGAGGTGCTGATTCACCCCTCCCCTCTCATTACCGGTTGAGACTATCATGAGGATGAAAATTCCAAAAATGATTGTGATTCTTGCTCAATGGGCCTTGTATTTCTAATTTAGCATGATGAATTCTTGCCCAATGAGGGTAGAAATTCTGAAATCCTATAGGAACTTGCCCAATGAAGGCTTAAAATCCGAAAATCTTCAAGAAGTTTGCTCAATGTGCCATGAAATCCTGAAATGGCCAAGATGATATTTGCCCAATGCTTGAGGAAATTCTGAAATACATGATCTCAACCAACTAGGCTAAAATTTCCTAAAGCATGTTTGTTTTTGGCCCAATGAAGCATAAAATTCTGAATTTCCTATATGTTTTGGCCCAACTAGACCATGATTTCTGAAAATCATTATATGTATTGCCCAATGGGGCTGTCATTTCCACAAGTGCTTGAGGATCCCACCCAACTCCTTGTGGATTTCCACAATCCACATATGTATTTCGCCCAACCTCTTGGTGAATTCCAAAAATGACTTAAAGTTCACCCAATCACAGCAAATTTCTGAATTCATCCAATAGCTTGAAATTTCAATGAAAGATGATAGGGAGTCGCCCTTGGAGGATTGAGAATCATTCAATTTTCAAGTGTAAGCATTAATTATTGGCAATCAAACATTAAGGAAAATCAATTTTATTAATTGCCAATCAAAGTGAAGGGGCATGAATTTCATGTAATTGGCCACGGATTTAAGAAGACATGATTTTAATAAGGAGAGGTGTTTTAATTTAAATTTTGTTTCTCCAAGTCAAGTCGGCCTTATTGGAGGGATGTGTCTATTGAACATCAAAGACATAAATTGGGTGTTGAATTCAATTCAACACCCAATTCAAAGCAATTTCTCAAGAGAAGAGCAGATCAAACTCCTACAGCAGCAACAAAACTTCATTAATCATTTGAATTTTGGAGACAACAACTAAACATGGAGGCTAATTCAAACTACTTCTCAATCTGGGCAACATGGAGTCAAAATCATATCCAACCAAAAGTCAGGTTTATACATTGCAGATCAGAGGTTTTTAAACTCAGATTTTTATCATCAGCAGCGAGGTAAATCACTTTTTGGATGTTTTATAATGCCCTGTAGGCTGTAGAAGCATGGTTTGATGGGGATTTGGGGATGAAAAAGAAATGGTGATAAAATAGTGTGAATCTGAACTCTAAGTGTTATTTGATCATAATCAGATTTTCACAAGTGGAAATTCGATAATATATCTAAGATTTGGGAGTTAGATTCTGTAATGTTTGGAATATGTTTTATTTTGTTCAAATGTAAGCTTAGTGAAATCAATTGAGCATTTTGAACTTAAGGGGGTACGATCATAAGTGAGGTTGTCATCAAGAATTTGATTTATTGTTACCAACTGTATCCTTGATTTGAAACACTAAGATTAAAGTGTAAAATGCATAATAAATGGTGGTGTATGGCAAGCTAGATATGACAGGAGTTGAGGATGACAAAATTTAAAAGTCAAAGGCCAAAGGAACAAGTTGTGAAAAAGAAAGAATCAAGTGTACAAGTCAAAGATAGAAAAACGCATACAAACTTGAATTTCCTCCAAAAATCCAAGTTCAACTGGATGGTCTAGTTACATGAAACCTTTAGAACATCAAGGTCAAGAAGCCAAAATGAGGAAAGATGGAGAAGGCTAATGAGGATGAACCAATTTGGGAATATGCCATCACAATTTATGGAAGGCTTGATAATGTTGAGTATCAAGAGATATTTTCTCATCATCAAGAGGTATTCATTAGGCCTATAAGACAAGCATGCTAAGGTGGCACCCACTCATCTTCAACCAATCAAAAAGTTCCAATTGCACGTGTCCAAGCACATTCAGTCGGATTATGCCAAGTGTACATGTGGAGTTCAATGTCTTTACCTAGACTATTCTCCGATTGGTCAACAAAGCAATGCAATTTTATCATTGGCCCATTGATTGGTGCCTTCTTCTATAAGCTTCTACCTAACCAATTTTCTTGTTGGTTCATAAAAGCATTGTAATTTTCTTATTGGCCCACAAGGTGGTGCCCAATTGTAATTGGCTAGCATTTAATATTTGTAGGTGTTAGGTAGATTAGAGCTTTGGTGGCTTAATCTTGCCCTTGATTTCAAATCAATCTTAGCCACTCATTGTATTGTGAACTACTACAAATCCAACATTATGTGGGTATGTGTGGGATTTTGATATGTTATATCATTTTATGAATTGGATTGTCATTATATTTGAGAAATATTGAAAAATCATACCATGAATTAAATCTGGAATTTTCAGCAGTGTCATTTCTAAGTTTTGTTCATCCTTTTGAGTTTGTAAAGGTGCTACAATATTATCTTTTTCTTCCTTGATGCCCTCCTCCAATGTAATCTTCTACATTTTATATCTTTATGTCTCGATGAAGGGAGACAACCTTTGGAAGGTGGTGATCCTTTAAGAATGGTCATAACCCTTTGTATTGTCCTAAAAAGTTAGCATCCATAATTGGAGGCTCTAGGACCTGTTAGGCCCCACTTTGGTGATTTCTAGGTTTGAATGTCCTTTATGCTTGATTCCTGCTTCATTTATTTTCTTCCCCCGCAACTTATCACACTACCCTAGACCTGAGCAAACTTCAAAATCACTGCCTAGACATGGCCATCCAGGTTGGCCTTGTCCTAGAGCTTTGTGCTTTGGTGGGCTCCACGCCCAATGTGGGAGTGTTTCTTCCAAATCTTTCTTTGTGGTTGGCCCGGCAATATTGAGTCCTGAAATGAGTATAAAAGGACATCAAGGCCTCTCATTTTGACATCCATTATGATCCACACAATTACATGACATCCTTATGCAAGCAAGTGCTATTAGTTGATCAAGTGCAAGCAAGTCAAGCAATTCAAGTTATGCAATTGAGGATTTGGATTCAAGATTTGAAGGCAAGCATCCAATTAAAGATCTCTAAGTCTCCATTTCTTCAAGATCCATCCAAGCAAAGGCAATCTTCTCTAGTTGATGCAAGTCTCTCCTCCATGATGGCCAAGTAGAGAAATTCTCAAGCTAGCAAGAAGATCCACACATTCTCCTTCTCCATTCAAGCATACATTCATTCAAGATCTAGGATTGGCAAGTGTAGATCCATTGCATTTGTGAAGACATCCTTGATTCTACATCTCAGACATACATGCAAACATCTTTGTGGGTTTATCGGATCCTAACATCCATCCATGAGGGTTTTTTATTCAAGGTGAATACTTACATTTATTTTGTTTACAATACTTTCCTTATGCAATTTCAATTCTATTTCAAGGTTGATTTCTATACAAGGTCTTAACCAAGACAAGCCCCTTTCCACAACCTTTTCCCCTTTTTCTCTGTGTGCGGGAACAGGTTGTGGAGTTTTGGATCCAGATTCGAGAATACTAGAAACAGTTACAAGTCCTCAGCAAGTTTCATCAGTTTTGGAGTCAAAAGTACAAGGCCAAGACCGCTCATTTCATCCTCGTCCTAGACAAGGCCGCTCAGGTCGGCTTTGTCCTCTGGGTCTGAGATTTTCAGAGTTGGAAATTACAGGTGTTAGAACCCAAATCTGAAGTTATACCCGATTCTGACACCTCTGTGGCACTCAAAATCAGATCTGAAGCATCATTTGCCTCCTCTTTCTTCAAGGTTAGTTCATTTTTTGCTATTTTCTCCTTATACTTACTTTTATACATCAGATCTAATATCATATTTTTCTAGTTGTCATTTCCTTTATCATAGCGTCAATTCCTTTCATACACTATTTTAATCACACACATTTCACAATACATTTTCATTATCACATAAAAGGAAAGTGAACCCCAATTCCCCACTCTCACTTGGGTCTTGCATTAGCACCCCTTCATCCATTTTGGGTTGTGCTAATCTGATTTGTTTGAGGGTGAGCCTTTGGAAGAGTATTTCCCTAATGCACAATACAATTTGGTGAGTGACTTACATTCCTAGCATTGTTCATTGCTCACCATTTTCTATTGTACATTTTGGCAAACCCGACTTATAATATTTTCATTCTGATTTTGGTGTTAGACCCTCTTTCTTGCAATTACATATCTAGATCTACTTTGTATGCATTGTGATAGTCACTATTTACATTACATCTTTGCTACATTGTATGCATTTATATCTAGTTTGCCTTTGATAGTTAATGTGCTTCTCCTAAAAAGACTTTATTTTGCATATTTCTTTTAAATCTCATAATTGCATTGTATTTCTCTTTCCTTTCATTTCTTTGTGCATGAGTGTTATCACTTTGAGTCCAACCTATAGCATTCCTGTTAGAAGAAGTCGTAGACTTATGAGTTCCTTTGATCCCAAACCCTCCTTTCCTATGAATCTTGATGAGACCAACATGCATCTTAATGATATTAATCCTATCATGGACAATAACTCTTCTCATTCTTCTCATGACGAAGATGAAGCCTTAAGGGCTCCTCTTGTCCAAGTCCAAAAAATTTCCCATGATTTTGAAAATTTTGAACAATGGCTAGCTCAAGAAAACCATAATCCTGAGGCCCTTTCCGTTGTAGAAGCCATAAGGAAACTTATTCATAATGATGAACATGGTGTTAACATTTTGCGTAGCATTTCTCATCCTATTCATACCAATGTCAAACCTCTTAGAGATTGTGCTCAAGATTTAAGCCTCGTTCCACCTACTACAAGTGTTGAGACCTCTTTGCCTCTCTACTTCCATCCCTAGTGTGTCCACTTATGCTCCACCTATCATAACAACTTCAATCTAAAATTCCAATCTTGCACGTGATTCTTCCTAATTCTATTCTTCCTTCCATTCCTTCAAGTGTGCCATGTGTTTCATTGCCTTCTTCCATGTCCACTTATCAAAGTGTCCCTTTTTTTCATGTTCAACCACTCCTTCCATTTCCAAGAATGCTCCTAACATTTCTCATATTTCTCCTCCCACCATTTCTTCTACCAATTCTACCATTAATAGCTTGGCTCAAACTGTGTCTTCTTTACAACAACAAATTGCTTCCATGACTCAATCCAAGTTTAACATTCCTACTTGTGATATTGCTAGTCCTTTGTTTTTGGATATCATTTGTGCTGTTATCCCACAAAACATTGAGATTCCACATCTTGAGACCTATAACGGTAGGGGGGATCCTTTGACTCGTGTTAAAACTTTTCAAACCTTGTGTAGTGATTTCACTCATGACCATGGGTTCATGGTAAAGTTGTTTACTAGAACCTTTCAAGACAAAGCCTTGCAATGGAATTGTTCTTTGCTTCCTTATTCCATTGATTCTTTTCACAAGATTGCTAATGCTTTCATTCAACAATTTCAAAACAACATTGGTCCTCAAATTTTTTTGACTGATTTAATGCATTGTAAAAAGGGAATTAAAGAAAAAGTTAGTGATTTCATTGGTAGATTTAAGCATTTGCATGCTCATATTTCTTATCCTATGCCTAATGTTGATGTGCGACGCATTTTTATTGCTAATTTACAAAAAGATTTAGAGATAAAATACTTCTTTCTAAATTCTCTTCCTTTTCTCAATTTTGTGCAGTTCTTCATCATTATCAACTACAAGTGAGTCAATTTGAGAGAACCACTCCAATGACTCTTGTTCCCGTTGATAAGAGTGATGCCACATCCAATTTCCACATATTTCAGAAACCGAAAACCTTCATCAAAATCAACAACTCATCCCACACTGTTGATGAACAAGTGGCAGCAACATCCAAAGGTGTGGCTCCTCTGTCATCTGTTTTTAAACCTGCTTGTAATTTTACTCAGCTTTCTGAATCTTTGCATAATGTGATGTTGAAGTTAATTAATGCTAATGTGTTAACACTTCCTCCTGTCAAACCCACTAATCCATCTAAACCTAAATCCAAATACTTTGATCCCACATCTTTCTGTAAATATCATCGTCAACCTGGTCATGATACTATGTAATGTCCCTTGTCAGAACTTTACTTAATTTATTGTAAATTTATCAATTAGGTTTTGGATTGTTATGTCCATGATAGGATTAATCATTTATCTTATTAGATATAGTTATCTTTAACACTCATATCCAGCCTTATTACTATTTTTAACTCTATGAAGGGAAGCGTAAACATTATCCAAGGTGCCTAGAGACCACTGCAATGGGCTCCCTCAAAGTATACAGGTCCAAGCCCAAACTATTGGGACGCTGACCCCCACCTTATTTTGGGATAGATACCCATTGCTTGGATTTAGACAAGCCCCTCCTTGGTAACATTTTAGTCTTCCTTCTTAGTTAAATAGTAATAGGTTCTATATATCTATTCTTATTTTATTTAATTAATATTTATGCTATAAATATAGATGTTTACTCACTTATGATCTTACTATATATATATAGCCATACATATATAAAATGTAACTTATATATAATTCTGGTATTATGAAAATATGTGTATTCACTCAAATATATTAGCTTTAATAAGGATCTCTCTAATCCTAAAAGACTGCAGATAATATTCTGCAATTCAACATTAATTTATAGATGAGTTACAGCATATCACTGTGCTATCATATGATACTTTCCAGCCATTAATATAATATGAATTCTCTTTTAATAAGCACTGTTGACCCGTGTTCCTTTCTGAATACCAAATATAAATAATAATTTTCCTTATATCTCCCCCCATTGCTGAAATGGAAATGGGCCTTCATATATCTCCCAAGCGGAACGATGAGTTGCTTCTCAAAAGACATGTCTCATGCCAATTCATTATGACCTCCTTTACTAATCGCACCACTTGATAACAATTACAGTTATTGATTAGACTTGCACTCATAATCGATATGGTCTTATGCTAATCGCATCTTTTCATTGATTTGTTAATAGATATTACTCTTGCTCTAAGCAATATTAAATAAGTTGCTGACAACTAACTACTGTTTGCATTCATAAACGATATCCTACTCTAAATATTGTTTATTATTATAAATCATTGTTATGGTTTGTAATTACTAACAGTCTAACTCAATCGTATCTATTCCAGAATTATACTGATTAGTTTATTACGCAAGCTGCAGCAATATAGGATGTTTGTTTTCTCTAATACGACAGCTAAATTGAGTCTTTACTCATTGTATTTGTTAACAAACTTAACAGCTACTTTTTATTCATAGTATTCATAAAATAATACTGAAGAATCAGACAAACAGATTCTTGCGTCAGAGATTGTCTCCTCCATTATGGGGGGCTCCCTCATGGAAATGTACGGCTGGCAACTCAGGGAAGTAATATACCAATTTATCATCACCATTTCTTTTGAGTATATGTATTAATTGGATTTATTAATTATATTATATATTTCTACATTTTTAATATCTTAATTATTTATAATTAAGTTATGTATTAATATTATTGTTTATTTGTTAAATTTGTCTTTCAATTAGAGGACATCACATACTAAGAAATGTTATCAGTTGAAAACTGTTATTCAAGACCTTATTGATTCCAATGCTATATTTGTAGAAGATGACAATAACAATGAAAATAAATCTATTGCACCTCCTAACCAAAACTTGCAAATCTATGCCAACCCTTTGCCCTCTCATTCAACTAACACCATTGATCAAACCCAACTTTCTTCTTCTTCTCCTTGCATTGACTACAATGACAAAATTGATGAAGCTAATCATGTAGTCAATCAAGTTGAGCAAGCTAAACCTAAACCTAAACCTTTACCTCAACATCGCATTACCTTTGACTCTTTTGAGACAATTAAGGCACCTGATGGTCCCCTCTACATTGTTGCAAGGGTTGCTGGCCTTCCTTCCAGTGGTGTCCTTATTGATCCCACTTGCATGGTGAATGTGATAATTGAAGAACATCTTTATAGTAGACTATTGTAGCGTGACTTCTATGATAAATTTGATGTGATGATCCAAACTTGCAATGGTTTCCTTTATCCTTCCTATGGTTCCATTTCATTTCTTGTTGAAGTTGGTGGTAAAACCATAGATGTTACCTTTACTGTCATCCCAACTTCCGATCATTTCAAGTCAAACTTGGTCAAACTTGGTCTTCCTTGGATTACCTCCATGAAAGTCATGGCTTCTCATATTCATAAATGTTTTAAATTTCCTCATAAGGAAGAAATCATGTTTGTTAACCATAGTCTTTATCAGCCTTCAGTACCTCGAGACTCAGTTGATCTTGATTTCTTTTGGCCTTCTATGCTTCAACAAACTCGAACCCATCCCGACCATCTCTTTCGATCATACCAAGCCTATAAGGTCCAAAAGATTTATGAACTTAGCAAACCTAAGGATGTTCCATCTCTTAACCCTAGACATGGGCTTCTCCCTACACTACCCATACCTCCTCTGCCTATTGCTTATACACATACTTCTCAACCCATCTCTCAACCTAGTGTGGTTCCTTTCGTTCTTCCTCCTAAAGAAGAAAAGGATCCGATGTTGATTGATCCTGACCCAAACCAAATTTCAAGCAAAACCAAACACAACCATCATGTTCGTGACCGTCATTGCAAGCGTCATGCTAGAGCTTGTCAACATGCTTCTCAAAACACTGCTTCACCTCATGCACCTCTTCATGCTTCTCTTCCCTTTGACCAACCCATGCTTGTGCCAACGAAGGAAGAGAATTTAAACAAGGTTAAAATGAACAAACATCACAATGCTATTCATATCTTTAGATTCTATTACAATTAATTTGGATGAAGATACTCTTGATGCTAACAATGATATTCATGCTAGTGATTCTGATGACTATGAGACTATTGATATTGATCATGATTTACTAGCTATGCTTACACAACAGTTATCTATCACTCCTAGTGACAAACACAATGACCTATCTTCACAGCATGGTCCTTGTTTGGAACTGGCTATTGTTCCATCTACCATGCTTGATGTTGCTCCTCTTGCAAATTGCCCACCTTCCCTAAACACTATAGACTGAGATGGGGGGTAGGTGATATGCTTGACTAGCTCCTCTTGTGCGGTGGATTTTGTGTGTTTTCTTGTTGTAATGTGCTTCCCCCGTAATGTGTTGCTTGTTTAGATTTTTTTAAACAACCCTTGTTGCTCTATTGGCACAAGGTGATAAAGGAATTGTAATGTCGTAAACATTCTTCTATTTGTATCTCTCTTCTTCTATATGTCATTACATGTTATGTCGTGAATGTGCCACTATTCGTAAATGTGCCTTTGTGTTGTCTGCTTGGGATGATGCAAAACAATAGCTACCTATTCTTTTTGGTCTCCATCATGTCGGCCCAAAAAGACTCTTCTTTGTAACTCTTACGTGTTTTTCTTCCATTTTGCTTGTAGTTCTGCTACCTCTGGGGGATGATGACATCTCATTTTGATATAATATTTCACATATTATCATATGATCATACTAACCCTAGAGTTGGTAAATTCCTTCGTGCTCTCTTTTGTCATGTGCTCATTCCATTGATTTGTCCTTTCTTGGGGTCATTTCACCATGGAAACGTTTCTTGTGGCTGCATGTACACTCTGTTAAGGCAATTGCTCCCGTTAAAGCATTTGCAATAGCTTTAACGTAGGGGCATACACTCCACTCTATGTTTCACGTTTTGCACATACACATTGATTCAATGCTATTTTGGATCCCTTAATGGATACACTTTCCTTAAGGACAGATCCTCCTCTTTTCGATCCCTAAGGAAGCTTACCTTCCCTTAGGACAGATTGTTCTTTTGGATTGCTTAATGGATACACTTTCCTTAAGGACAAATCCTCCTCTTTTTGATCCCTAAGGAAGCTTACCTTCCCTTAGGACAGATCACTCTTTTGGTTCATTGGATAGACTTTCCTAAAGGACAGATCCTCCTCTTTTCGATCCCTAAAGAAGCTTATCTTCCCTTAGGACAGGTTTTTCTTTGCCAGGTCCCTTATTGGATACACTTTCCTTAAGGGCAGATCCTTGATGGACTGAACTAACATCACACAAATGCTAGAATTTTCAATGCCATCTTTTGCAATCCTTTCTTTGTGTGGTTCACAGTAAGACAAACAATCTTATTGGGCTAGGTAATCACATCCCTCTCTCTGTCCTCTCTCTTTCTCTTTTAAGCGGTGTCTCTCTTATCTTGGTTTTGGATTTGATGAGGACTTAAGTCACTTGGCGGCTTGATGTTTCTTTGTCTCCTTGACCTTGATGAGATCGTCCTATGCATTTGATCTACTTTATTGTGAGCATGAGTTTGTCTCATAGTCCCGCTAAAGTGGGGGCTAAATGTAACGTCTTAAAAAGTTAGCATCCATAATTGGAGGCTTTAGGACCTGTTAGGCCCCAATTTGGTGATTTCAAGGTCCGAATGTCCTTTATGCTTGATTCTCGCTTCATTTATTTTCTTCCCTTGCAACTTATCACACTACCTTAGACCAGGGCAAACTTCAAAATCACTGCCTAGACAAGGCCATCCAGGTCGGCCTTGTCCTGGACAAGGCCGCTCAGGTCAGCCTTGTCCTAGAGCTTTGTGCTTTGGTGGACTCCGAGCCCAGTGCGGAAGTGTTTATTCCAGATCTTTCTTTGTGGTCGGCCCGACAATATTGAGTCCCGAAATGAGTATAAAAGGACATCAATGCCTCTCATTTTGACATCCATTATGATCCACACAGTTACATGACATCCTTATGCAAGCAAGTGCTATCAATTGATCAAGTGCAAGCAAGTCAAGCAATCCAAGTTGTGCAATTGAGGATTTGGATTCAAGATTTGAAGGCAAGCATCCAATTAAAGATCTCTAAGTCTCCATTTCTTCAAGATCCATCCAAGCAAAGGCAATCTTCTCTAGTTGATGCAAGTCTCTCCTCCATGATGGCCAAGTAAAGAAATTTTCAAGCTAGCAAGATGATCCACACATTCTCCTCCATTCAAGCATTCAAGCATACATTCATTCAAGATCTAGGATTGGCAAGTGTAGATCCATTGCATTTGTGAAGACATCCTTGATTCTACATCTCAAGCATACATCCAAACATCTTTGTGGGTTTATCGGATCCTAACATCCATCCATGAGGGTTTTTTATGCAAGGTGAATACTTACATTTATCTTGTTTACAATACTTTCCCTTATGCAATTTTAATTCTATTTCAAGGTTAATTCCTATATAGGGGCTTGACCAAGACATGCCCCTTTCCACAACCTTTTCCCCCTTTTCTCTATGTGCAGGAACATGTTGCGGAGTTTCAGATCCAAATTCGGGAATACCAAAAACCGTTACAAGTCCTTTGCAAGTTTCAACAATTTAGGAGTCAAAAGGACAAGGCCTCTCATTTCACCCTCATCCTAGAAAAGGCCACTTAGGTCGGCCTTGTCCTCTAGGTCTGAGATTTTCGCAGTCGGGAGTTACAGGTGTCAGAGACCCAAATTTGCAATTACACCCGATTCTAACACCTCTGTGGCACTCAATATCAGATCTAAAGCATCATTTGCCTCCTCTGTCTTCAAGGTCAATTCAGTTTTGCTATTTTCTCCTTATACTTACTTTTACACATCAGATCTGATGTCATATCTTGTTGGTTGTCATTTCCTTTATCATAGCACAATTCCTTTCATACACTTTCTATCACACACATTTCACATCACATTTTCATTATCACATAAAGGGAAAGTGAACCCCAATTCCCCACTTTCACTTGGATCTTGCATTAGCACCCCTTCATCCATTTTGGGTTGTGCTAATCTGATTTGTTTGAGGGTGAGCCTTTGGGAGAGCATTTCCCTAATGCATGTGATCAACATTCCTAGCATTGTTCATTGCTCACCATTTTCTATTGTACACCCTTGTTAGTAATGCCTCTTCAAAGCCGATCCCTTAATGATATCTCTTTAAACCCAGCCAGTGTCATGTTTTTTTCTTAATTGCTGCTTTATGTGCCATTGAACAATTAAATTGCTGATACTTATTAATCACTTCTTAACACATAATATGAATGTTGTTTGTATTTATACTAATTGTCACTGCTGTTTATCTAAGTTGCCATCAGAAATAATGCAATCACTGCTTTCACATTGATCGTTGTCATTTGTCAACTCACTTCTTTTTTTTAATTTAAGATAATCACTGCCTTCAGGAAGGCAATCACTGTCTTAAAATCATGAAGTCTTATAAATAAGATGATTTTCTTGATCATTGATATCTTTTTCATGGTGGAGGCATGACACTCTATTGATGTTTGTAATGTCCCCTTTTGGGATTGCCCTAAATCTTGCCTTTCAGTCCGCTGTTACGATGTATGCTGATTTCATCTTTGGATGCTGATTGCTGCTCTTTGGATGAATGCTTATGCTGATTGGATCGATATACATGCTTGATTTTGGAATGATTATTTGATCTCCTTGACTACTTTGAATGATTTCTCCTTTATACATTTTTTATAAAAGGGTCACACCACCTTTCATAGAATCAAGTCACCACTTTTCATTGTTGCCTTTGCGAGTAATATATTATTCCCCAAATTGATTTCCCTTGGATGTCCTCCTCAAATGAAGCCTTCTTCCCTTTATATCTTCCAATGTAGGGGAGAGTCACACCTCTTCACCATGTCTGCCCTTTGCAAAGGTCACAACCTTTCACAATTACCACCCTTTGAAAGAGTCACAACCCTTCATCATTGTTGCCCTTTGGAAGAGTCACAACCTTTCAAAATCACCACCCTTCAAAAGACTCACAACCCTTCATCATTGCTGCCCCTTTAGAAGTCACTTCCTCCTCCTCTTCCCCTTGTTTTCTTCTTCCATTATATTCCTTCCTTAATTCCTACACTCCTCTTAATTCCTACACTCCTCTTTCCCTTTTTCCCCTCTTTCAAATGAAGTTCTCTTCTTCCTTTTTATATCTCATGTTTGAGGGAGTCACAACTTTTCCTCTCATGCCTCTTGACCCTTCATTAACTTAACTAAATTTAATTATGATATATTTTAATTTTATTATTTTATATTTTTTACTAAAATTTTATTTTTATTCTTTTATATTTTAATTTTATTATTAAATCCTATTTCAGAAAGGGGACATCACAATGTCATATTAAAGCAACAGAAACTTGAGCTAGCTTCATGTTTTGAGACTTCGTATGATACTAATCACAATTTGTGACTCCCTCTAGGTTAGTCAATCAATTTTCCTTTAGCATATCGATTTCAAAATGATTGATGTATAAAGCAGCAACAAACAGAAGCAAAACATCAATATTTTGTAAAGATATTATAGAAAAGAAACAGAAATAATATCCTACTCTTTTTCAAAATTCAATACCATCAATGGAATGAAAAGCAATATACTAAGAAACTTCATTTCATAAAGTGAGGCAAGATTGGCTTATATGAATAAATAAACCACCTTTCTTGTGGGACAATCTCTGTGAACAAGGTTCGGTGCAAAAGGCTTTGACAATGTGAAATCCTCACAAAAATTGGATGCATTTGCAGAGTGAGAATCGTCCATTAAGTCTTCTGAAGTCTTTTCAGAATCGGAGAGATGTAGCTGTGGAAAACCCCAACCCTGAGTGGGATCAGACGAATTGAATGTTCTCAAAGAAGCCACATATTTGGCACTTGGACACCTTAGTCTGTATATTTGTCCTGCACCAAAAGATTTCATGAAAAATCCTAAGGCAAAAACATTAAGAATTTCAAATGCTATTGCCCATGTTTCTCTTTTGGGCAATATATGCTATAAAAAAGACCAAATGGAATAAAGATTCAAAAGTGTTGTAATTGATCTTGAAATTCACTTGTGTATGTCTAAATTTTCCTGTGCTTAAGGAAACAATTATAAACATCAAGTTATCAACCTTCATCTAACAAAAACCAAAAAATCATGTGTTCCAATTAAGCCTATCCAATTTCATTCAACATATGGACAAAAAGAAAATCAAACCTGACGAAACTCGGACAAGGTCCAAATGCACCTCACAGATAGTAGCAGTTTTGAGAAGGCTAGCTACACCCTGAATAGAGGGGTGTAATATTTTGTTTCTCGGGGCTATCCTTCCAATCAACCTGGCTGATTCTCCTTTCTTTCCTTTCATACATTCTAAAATTAGTGACCATTCCCACAAGTCCAGTGCCGAGACCGAAACATTGTCTTGTTCCCTGGATCTCACAACTTGGCCATATTGTGCTCGCCAATTCTCTTCATCCCTCAGGTTTCCTTCTTCATCAGAAATACATGCATATTCTGAACTTAAATGGTCAGTCTCTCTCACATAGTTGTGAGTGCTTGCACCACAGCTCTCAGACTGAACTGAATAAAGACAATCACCGTCTCTTTTTTTGGTTATCTTGCAGGAGGTGGGACTATCCAATGCATCCTCTGGAACCCATTCACCTTCTTCAATTTCCTTATCCCATTCCCTAGCACATGTATAACTAACTACATTGGATTGAGAGGAGGCCTCTTGAAAAGAATCACTAAATTTTTCATTTGAAAGATTGGATGCAAAATCTAGACTATCTCCAATATTTGATTCGCTAAATGCTGAGATGTTACAAGGGATATTGCTAGGAAACTCCATTGAGTTTTTGTCATTTGTTCTTGCAATATTGGCATTATTGTTAGATGTTCCTGGTGGCTCCTGTACATCATTCTCTAATTTGGAATAACCCCTCAAATAGAGATTGATAAGGAATTCTTCAATCCTGTATGAACAAACAAATAATACAGAAAATGATCATCAACTTTACAGAGAGATTTATGCAGGCACACCAAGCACTAGCCAGCTGCAGGCATTGAACATTTACATTGTCATGCATAAACAAAATCAGATGAATGTAGTGACAATGGTGACCTTTCATATTCATATGTTCAAGTGAAACTTTTACTAACTATAGTATTTCAACACTCATGCAAACCCAGCCGCAGCCTATAAATTAGAAATATTTATTATGAAACTACAAAGCCCACCACTCGGAAGGATGCTGTGGATCATCTCCTTCAGCCAACAACTCATCTCTCAAATTTTCTGCATCAAAGTCAATGTATTGTCATCTGTAAACCACAAAGGATCTAAAAAGAACACAAACAACTGAATATGGAATAGGAGAAAAATATAAAGATATTAAATCTGCATATTTTATTGAAAAATAGCATACATAATTACCTGCATTTTCTTTTACTTCACTCTCACCAGTCAATCCTGTTGCTTCACCCTTCAAAATATTTGCATAAGACTGGCTTTCTATGGATGACTGTTTCTCATTGGCATTATCAGAGGGCAAGTTTGTTATGCCCGTGTCTTTAGGTTCTGAATTAACCATAAAACTTGAATTTGGTGTCATGGAAATCTTCTCCCCATCCTCCCCATCTGCAACTTATCAGTTTGCAAAGGAATATATCAGTTGCTTAAGGGCTGTCCTCCAATATATAGTCTGTATAATGGTGCCCTATAGAATTCTACTTCAATTGTGAAATAGTCTTTCTAAATAGGGCAAATGCCAAGGAAATGCCTTGACATACATAGCTTCAAACATAATGGAGTTACTTTACTTCCTATGCAACATAAGCCATAACAACAAAGATAATACATCCAACAGCTCAGATTCTTTCTCTTTATCACCTCAGGAAGCTTGAATCTATTTCCATTAAAACTTAATCTTGTAGTGCATGAGTAAATAAAATGTTAATCAAGAAGAATGAGTTATCATACAATTATCCTTTACCACACAAGAAATAGAAAGATTGAATTTACCATGTTTCCCTTTAGGTACCTTGCCAAAACCCAATACCGGCTCATATTTGTAGTAAGCATTTGAGTCTTTGTCGAAGTACCAATACTCAGACAAAGCATGGTCATAGTACCACAATGGATAAGTATTCTCCACTGCATTGACAGAGGAATTCAAGGATTCTGAATCTCCCCCAATTGAATTTTCATGGTAACCTCCAAAGGATGGCTCTGTATTGACACTGTTGTTGATTACATAATCTTCAGTTTTAGCTTTTGAAATTCCCGTATCATTCAAACCATCAAAGTCTTGAAAGATCTCTGCTATCTCAAAGGGTATGTATCTTCCATTCTCAAATTTATAATACACACCTTCTCTGCTGCTGTAGTACCATCCTGCCTTTGAGTTGTGGTAGAAACCACTACTGCAATTGTCAACATAGATATTACATTAATTGATACAAACTTAAGGAATAATCAACAAACATACTCAAAAGTAAGAATAATATTAGTGGCTAATATTTTCTAATTAGCTTCCAATCTAAGTTACCGGTACGTGGGTATGTGAAAATTGTTTCTAGGGGTTTGGGTGTGTGTGTGTGTGTGTGTATCTGAATTATATATACAAAAAAATAATAGAAATATACAGAATTCTAAAACTAAATCATATCATAATATTATACTTGATCATTGATCAATGCCAAATGCCAAAGATAAATATTAAATGCCAATTGATAGTGGAAAAATATTTGAATAAGCATGTGTACCCAGTAGGTACCCTGTGTGAACCCAGCCGGTACCCACAGACATACCCGTACCGGGTGCGTACCCGAAGCCGGTAGGGGCCTGTGGGTACGAACCCGGTCACTAGGCTTCCAATTCAAGGGTGAATAGTGAATAACAATAGTGGTCACATCAAATAAATGATTAGCAGTAGCACCAAAGAAAGAACTCAAGATTTAATTTGATGGGGCCTCAAAAGGTAATCCAAGAGAAGGTGGTGCTAGCTTTGTGATCAAAGATTCTCAAGGCTCTTTTTTGCAGGGGAGTTCCAAATGCTTAGGGGTAAAAACAAACAATGAAGCTAATAAGGAAGATCTTCTATCAAGTTGAGGGTTATAGATGTGTAGAGGTGAAAAGATATTTGCAAACAGTTATAAATGCTTTAAATAAGGAAATCTGTCCTGATTGGAAACATGGAGCATTGCTGGAAGAAGTGGTTAATCAGAAAAAGAAGTTCACATCAGTCCATGTGCCTTGCTTCTGCAAATATTTATGAAGGTATTAAAATTGGCTTCAGTATGTGTTGTCTGTGTATTATTTTATTGCTGGCATTTTCCGAAGGCTTGTTTGTATTCTGTGTAGATATAATGTCAATCGCTGGAGGCAGTGATTCTCGTGGCCTGTTTCGTCATGCGCATGTGACAGACCATAGATTGAAGAAATTTTTTAACTGCAATAATAGAATGGGGAGGTTGAATGTTATTAAAGCAATCGTCAACCCAGATGGGATTGACAACAATGCAAGGTTTCAGTCGAGGTGCACCGTTATGATGACTTTTTAAGGAAGCTAAAGTTGGCAGTGGTTGATGTACAAGAAAGCTGGCTTGATCTCTTGGTGTGCTGTCCAGCTAAGATGGAGGTTCATGAGGAGGATTATGTTGGTTTTTAGGCAAATCCTTTAGCTCCAGGATTTAATGCCAGGGAACTTGTGGTTTGATCTGTGGTTGTTTTTAAACCTGTTGATACTGTTCAAGAATGAATGCTGGATATACAGAAATTAGAGATAGTATGTAAGGACCTTTGAATGGTCATAAAACATATGGTTGGTTGTATCGCAGCATAAAGGGATTATGAAGCTCACTAACAGGTGCTCTATGTCTCTGTTGGAAAATGACAGACTGGTTAGGGCTGTGGGAAGTGTGGATGATATAAGGGTTAGAATTCAATGGGTTGGATAAGATAATGGGTCCAATTATTCCCTCAAAGGAGCCAGTTGCAGTTTCAGCTTATAGAGTATATAAAAAGGCCTGTGATCATTGATTGACAGCTCCACCTGCTACATAGAAGACTTTGATGGTCAGTTTTGCAGATGCCCTTAAGTATTTTTTGGTGTTGTGCTTTTCTTGCAATATGGTCCTCTAGCTTCTATGTTTTCATGGTTGGGTTGGTTGGTTACTAGTTTATTCATATAATCTTCATGAGTAGTCTAGTGGTTCTGTCACATGCTATACCCTACTGAAGGGTTGTTCAAGCAGTTTCGGTGTTATTGTGTTGTTGAGGTGTACATGCAGTTTAGAGGATACCCAACACTTAAAATCCAGAAGCCATTCTTTTGAGTAAAACCATAACAAGTTTGAGGCTGTACAATATTCAGTTTACACCTTGAATATGAGAACTCCTAATTGTTGAAACCCAGTAGACAATCTTTAAAATAAAGTTGTAACAACCTTAAGGCTTTATAGATTCAGTTTAAAGTGTAAGAAAAAAGATCCACTACTTACTCAATATGCATGTTTTTAAAGCATATTTATAGCAAACTTGACGTTGTTGGGAAGATAGTACTCTAGATTCTTAAAACTCACTAAGCATTCTTTTACATAAATTTATAACATCAGTTTAAAGGCCTCCGAAAGGGTTCCATGATTAAAACCCAGATGATAGATAAAATTGATTTTTCTTTTTTAACAAGTTCTCTTTGCAAAGTACCATTCAGCTTAGTTGCCACCATGGGTGTTTATTCCGTCACCCACAAATAGATGTACATGAGTTTACCCACAGATAGATGTGTAGGAGTTTACCCAAATTAATATTAAATAATTGTACATTTAAATATGCATCGTCTTTGAACACAGGTCTCCATGCTAGAGCCTTAGATGTTTGAAAATTCAGAAAGACAATTAAGGTATACAAATAGCAGAAATTTTGAAATCACGCAATGTTACCAATCTTTTTAATATTTTCCACATTCACAAATTCTTGAATAAATCTACCTGGCATGAAAGTACAGACCGGTGCTGGCGTCCCACACAAACTTAGTATTATCGTTCTCTTCTATTGTGGAACCGTAATTTTCCTCTCCCTCTTGCGTGTCATCGTCAAATGAAGATTCTCTTCTTTCTTCTCCTTCATTCATATTGCAGCTTTGAATTTTCTGGAACATCTCCGCAGTTAATTTTCTAAGAGATTATTAAAATCTCATTTGGGTATCTAAATCATTATAACTGACTTTCAAGAAAACTGGATTTGTCCACCCCGACCAAATGGCTCGACCAAGTTTAAATCTGATCGAAGACAGAAGGTATAAAAAACCAAAACCAGAGAAGTGTCGCCGAAAAACGGAACAAGGAATGGTCTTCTTATTTATAGAGCTTGAGGAAAGCAAGGTCGAAGGGCGTAGGGGATCGTGGTTTTCCGAAGATGAATTTGTGGTGGTACAGAGTACCGACATTGAAATGAAAATAAAACGCTATTAACTATTTTTCACTTAGATGTACTACTAAATTATAATTAATTTTTTTAAAAGCAAATTAAAGTTAATTAGGATATAGAAATTAAATGTAAGATTACAAAGTATTTAAAATTCAATGGTAGAAAATAAGATTGATGATGTGTGGGATCAAGTCATTATCTTTAGAAAATTAATGGTATTGGTTTGAAAATTGTCACAAAATTAAGCTATAAGATAAGTATACAATGAGATACATCGAGCATAATGCAATCAAATTCAATAACAAATGATAAGTCATAATGTAAATAGATGCAAACTATAATTCGAAGATAGTGTTTGCATAATAAATATGTAGAACAAAGAATGTTATGTATGAAGTCATAATTGCTTCTCTAACTACAAGAAACTTAGTTGAAGTGCTTGATAATTACTAATTAGACCACAACTATTAGCATCCACTTACAACAAGGGCCACAAAGCATCATGTCTCAACCATTAGTTTGTTAAGTTTGGAGTTGAAAGAATTTGAGTTGTCGGTGATGTGGCAATGAGTAGGAGACAAGTAGAGGTGGGAAGTTCGGTGAATGTTAGTTGTATAGTTTGTTTATATTTGAGGAATGTCTACATTTTGAAATTTATATTAATATTTCCATTTAATTTGTATTGTTTTTGTGATAAATTGTATCATTTCTTTAAATTCTTTATATGATTATTATGCTCTTATTTCTATTAACTAGAAGTATAAAGTGTTTGACATTTGACATACTACAAACAATGTGTTCAAGTCTGCAGATGTCTAGCCTAGGGTTCGTGGATCTTCCACTTTGTATAAATATTGGTTGTTATCTAGAAGGGGTTGTTTACTTTTGTCTTTGATTAAGGTTCCACCAAGTCTATTCACATTAAATGTCCATTAATCAAACAAGTTTTCAATCACCCTCTTCTTGGTCTCCACATTCATTTGACACATTGCAAAAAGGGCATTGAAGTCTCCATACATGTCAGCTAGAGCTATTGCATCCATTCCTAAAACAACCCAAACAAGTTAACAAAAAATTAGTGAAGAATTTAATAGAAAGGAGTAGTCCTTGTGAAAAGGTAACTATATTCTTCACTCAATTGCTCTCAACATATTCAAATTATAAGGATTGGATCATCTGCATCATTTGGGAAGTACTTTGCAAAAAGACCTTGACAAGGTATGAAAGAGTTTGTGAGGTCAAAAGAAGCTTAAAATATGATGTTTATAGGTAAATTCAAGCATAATAGTTTTAAGTTATATGTCATTAAAAGCTTTAAAAAGCTCTTGTTTTCTATTTTTTTGTGAAATATTTAGATTGTTTTGAATTAGTGAATGTGAAAATTTTGTATTGTTTGTAGCTAAATAAATAAATAAATACTAGTGTACATAATAATGTTTTGTATGTCAATGTATGTAGTAATTGATGTATGGGATAAAGTTTTTGGTGATAAGTGGTACCTGGAATTTGTAATTTTGGATTTGATATAGGTAAAATTTATTGTTGTGAGTTATTTTATTTATTGTAAAATAAAGTATGAAAACAGTTAGAGTACCTTGATTCATAATTGAGTTGTTTAGTTTGAGCAAGTATAACAAGTTGCAATTAAGAGAAATGGTTAAATTTTGTTAGAAGATTATGATGAATAGTTATGTTGAAGTGGGGAGTGGTGTGAATTTGGGAACAAAATGATAAAGTTTTGAGGAATGGAAAAAGATTTTAAAAAAATTGTACTATTTTTTAAGATTATGTAAGGTCGTAGAATTGCAAATGTGAATTGTATAGTTAATGAAGAGTCGGAGAATGTTCAGAATTCAAATTGTTTTGAAATTATTAATTTTGAGTAAGAAAAGGTGATGGGATGTTATGTCTCAAATATGTTGTTTATTTTTTATTTGGAAGATGTTGAATTTTTGAATTGTTCAAAAATGAATTAATATAAGTAAACGTGGATAGCTATATTTTGGATATTCATCTATCTTGTTATATTAAGAGTGAGAAGAAGTTATTAGTAAAAGGTTAATTGCCAATTTTGTAATTTTGAATTCAATAGAGCTAAAATTCGTTGGTGTTAGTTTTTGTATCATTTGCAAAGTAAGGTATTGAAATAAATATTAGAATGTGGAGTATTTGTGCTTGGAATTCAATTTTGTAAGTGTTGAAAGTGGAACAAAGGTTAAAGTTTGAATTGGAAAATGTGAAAATTTTAAATTCTGTAAAAGTGAATTAATCTAAGTGTGATGTAATGTTTTGTCTCATTATCTATGTAGTTATTTGTGTGTGGAAAGAAGTTATTGTTAATGAGTCAATAGAATTTGTTACTTTAAATTTGGTAGAGCTCTAAATTGTTGATGTTGGTTTAAAAGACAATGTTCAGTGTCAGATATGTTAAAGTTTTTATTCAATGTCCTTTGGTAATCAACCCTAAACTCCAAATGTACATAAACAACCTTGGAAGAACATAGATTTTTAAGATACAACAACTTATATTTTAAAGATGCATAAACCTATATCGAATGTATAGATGAATCATTTTGAAATGTATATGTGCAAATGTCAAGTACTTTATACTTCTAGTTAAGAGAAATAAGAGGATAATAATTATACAAAGAATTTAAAGAATGAATACGGTGTACTTTTAGTAATAGGGGAAGAAATTAGGTAAAGTTTAATAATCATCTAACACTTTATACTTTAGTTGAATAAAAAAATGTATAAATAATAATTTTAAGAAAACACTAATAAATAGAGAACCCTTTATATTTAAAATTAAAAAGAAATCGATATTAACAATATTAAAGAGTATTTTAGTAGAGAATAGTAAAAAGAAGAGGTAACTTTATAAACTTTTATTGTATATTTGCATTCAATTATAATGATGTCTATCATTCATAAATGGTAAAGTAGAAAAATTATGGAATATCTAAATACAACTATTTTTTAAAACTTGATTGGCAAAAGGTTAATTTGTTCATGTATCAATAATATTGTTTACATAAACTATAATATTATTCTTAGTTTTCCACGACATAGAAGTGACAAATATTGCTTTGAAATGATAGAAGGTACAAAGAACAAAATTGTTTATGAAATAGAGGGTCGCATGTTTACACTTAATCTAACATTTGATTAAAATTAAGCAAGAGATAAATACTAAAAGTCATTTCTCTATTTATCTAGACTTTGTTTTTTAGAACATATGCATATAAAAATTAGATACAAGCACTATACACATTATGTTTGACTATAAAATACAACATTCATAGGTAAGCTAATAGATAACTTCAAGCTATCGATCAATAGCAGCGATGATTTTTTCTAGAGGAGTGATAGCCATCAAACAATATACATTAACGAATTTAATCATTTTGACCATGCATAAAGAGGAGATATTTGAAATATTTTAGTTGTTTATTTATAAGTGGACAACTTGAAAGAAAGTAGAAAAGTTGTGCAATTTTTTTTCCATTGTAGCTTTTACTTGAAATCTATCAATAATATGTAGAAAACGACAACAGAAAATAAGCCTTTGTAGTGCTAGAACAAGATGGAGCCAAGAATCTCTTATAGAAACCTATAAACATTGATGGAAGGCAGAGGATGTAGGAAACCTAGTTGACATGCATGGAGACTATTTAGCAATATTACCCATGAATAGCTGAAGAGAAAAGAGAACAACCATTTTTGCTTTGGATGATAGAGAAGTTTTAACTATTTCTCCCAAATGTTCTTGTAAACATTATGATTTAAGGTTGTAAGTATTGAAAACTATAAATGTCTAAGAAGAAACCTTAGAAATTGAAACAAAAAATAAATATATTTCTCATTTTAGCTTCTAATGACACAGATCTTAAACAATTTGTTCCAAAGAGAACTTTAAATGTGATAGTTAGGGATTTTACTTGTGTATAATAGAGAGCAAAAGAAAATAACCATTTTTAGCTTTTGATTGCACATAAATTTAAATATTATTTTGAAATGTGTCTATAAACATCATAATTTAGAGATGTAAAGTCTAAGAAAGTGCAAATCATTTTCTCTCATTGTTGTTTTTTCCATAGCTAATAGAAACTCTAATAAATAGGTTTTTTTCTAATTTCCAAAATATGCTAAAATTTGTAAACTATATAGCACACTTGAGGACTTAAAAATTATACTTGCTTCTAGCTATTGCATTTCCAAAAAGACCCTAGAAAACAAAAAGATTTTGTCAAATTTTAAGTTATAAATATAATTAAACTATCTAAAAGAAAATATGGAAAACATGAAGATCAACTAGACAAAACCCTCAAAAAGATCACTATGAAAATTGACTCTCATAGCCATAAAGAGTGGTTACAACAATTGTAGCTCATCTTTGGAAAAAGTCACCCAAAATAAGTAACTCAATATAACTATTATATGTAACTTTCCTCTCAGAACTACACCCATTTTATCTCTGAATGACATAGAACTTAGAAGCATTGTCACGAGAAAACAAACTCTTACAAAAAAAATTATAGGAGAAATTTAAACATTTGAAAAAAGCCACAAAAGATCTACAAAAGCTTTTCCATTTTAGCTATCAATGTCATAGATCTTGAACATATTCCTTCTAGATGCCACTTAAAATATGGTAGCTTAAGATTTCTTGGTTAGAAATGCACACGAGAGAAGAAAGAACCATTCAAATGAAAAGTTTACTTGTGAATAACAAAGAACAAAAAATCACAACCATTTCAAATTTTGATGACATAGACCTTCAAACTATTCTTACCAAAATGTACTTGTAAACACCATGATTAAAGTTTGTAAAGTCTCAAAAGCTCCAAATGTCTCAAAACAAACCTCAGAAATGAAATTAGAAATCAAACCTTATAGAGCTAATGGAAGATCAAGGTAAACAAACCCTTCCAAAAACCTCCAAACGCTCATAGAAAGTAGAGAATGCAAACAAACTCTTACAAAACAAAGAATATTGATAAATTTAAAGATTTTAAAAAATCTGTAGAAGTTTTGCAAAAAAATTTCCATTTTATCTCTCAATGTCATAGATATTAAACCTATTCATTCTAAATACCACTTAAAATATGATAGTTTAAGCTTTCCTAGTTAGAAATACACATGAGAAAGGAGAAAGAACTAATGAAACATGAATTTTCCCTATGAATAATGGAGAACAAAAAACCCACAACCATTTCAACTTTTGATGGCACAACCATTCAAACTATTCTTCGCAAGATGTGTATGTAAACACCATGATTAAAACTTGTAAAGTCCCAAAAACTCCAAATGTCTCAAAACAAACCTCACAAAAGAAAACATAAATCAAAGCTTCTAGAGCTAACCAAACATATAGGTAAACAAACTCTTCAATAAACCTATGAAAATTCATAGAAGAAGAGAATGCAACAAACCTTGTAATAGTGTTAGTTTTTTGCATAAGCCATCAACACCAAAAACTTTATCTTACATAACTAAATTTTTAAAACTTTTGTATAAACAAAAAGATGCAAAATAGGTGAAGAGAAAAAATACATTGCAACATATAATATTGTAGTTGAGTATGACAAACAATAATAATAGAATTTTTCCTTTTTCACTGTGAAGATTGATAGTAAAGCAAGAGAGCGAGATAACTAAAAATGCAAATAACTTATAAACTTAATTTTCATATATATCTTGGCTAATTTTGGTTATATGGCATATCAAAATGAAAGTAAGCCAATGCATATTTATACATAAGAGATTCTTACCTGAAGAAGAGGTAGATAGATAGTTTGTAGGCATACTCAATTGGGGCATAGACACAATTGAAATCATTTGCAAGCAAAAGACATATAATATGGAAAGGAAGTTCTATGTTTGATTGTATTTTTTTTAGTTGTTGGCTTAAAAGATTGTAATGCATGTAAAAGTTATTGAATTGAATAATTTAAAAGTGAATTGTCTTTATCGGAGATAGTGTATGTATTATTGAATACTAGCTCAACATTTGATAGTAAAAACACATTAGTCTTGTTTATACATTATTGCCATTGTCCAAGAATAGAGAAGTTGGACACATAATTAAAAGCAAATACATCAAAGTATTACAAGCATTGTAGAAAGTAACAAAAAAAAGACAATGTAAGAATATTTGAAATACAAAATATTGACTATGTATGTATTTAGACAAATGAAAAAATAAACATCTATATGGCACATTAAATAGTAGGTTTATAAGTATTTAACCTGTATATGAAGCATTTAAAACATAGTATATAAGTATAATTGTCTTTGTCATAGAGCTAGAAATAAATATGTTCATATGTCATTGAAATTCTATAGAAAAAGAAGAAAATGATATGGATATATGATAGAATGAGTAGTATTTAAGGGTCTTGTAATGTGAATAGCATTACAAACATAGTACAAAATAGATATATAAATATATCAATCTATTTTGTGTTCAATGAAATGTGCACAATATTGTCCCCTATTTTGCATGATATGGTCCTTGACAATTTTTTATCATGGTTAGTGCATGAAAGTTATTAATTTTCAACTCGAGTGTATGAATAAGAACCTTTTTTTTATAGGTAAATAGCTTAATTTTATTAATAATAGTTAAAGTTTAACATGAAATATAAAAGTTTGAAATTTAGTATTTAACCCAAAAAAACCTGCAACTACCCAATATCCCACTCATGCGCCCACCCACATATTGGTTTTCCCATTACATCATATTGGTCATCAACAACCCTTTAAATACCAAAAAAATCATACTATCTACTGTGACTCAATACCCCCTATACAAAATGGGGTTTTTTTACATTCTTCGCTACAAAAGAATGTATAGAATTGACACAAAAAAGAAATAGGGATACTACACTGAGGGTTAAAAGGACCTAGTTCATCTAGGACCTCCCTCCTTGCTCTACCCTATCCTACCTCTATGTGTTCCCATCATTGGTGTTGTTGTTCTAGTTCTCCATCTCGACCACCAACATGCCCTGCATTTCTCCTCCTTCCCCTTCGTCGGTTTCTCAACCCATTCCTTTGATTCTGACCTCCTTGTTGCTCTTCCCCTCCACCACCCCTTGGTGCCCTCAAGTAATATGAATTCTAGTGTATCGGGACTAATTTGTCGAAGATTTCCTTGTTCAAACCGAAGTTGATGACCTGCTCCCAGTCCTTAGTGTATTGGCACATGACCTTCCACATGTTCTTTGCCTCCATTTTCCTTTCCACTTTATTTTCCCATGCACGATAGAACATAAGTGGATGGAGATGCATAGGGTATCTTGGGACATGAATACATATTCCTCTTTGTTTTTAAAACCCAATTCCAATCTCTTCCACTCAAAGGAAGGTTTCAAGGTTCTTCCTCCATTCCTCTCGGACACATCTCACCATGACCCTGCACACCATGTCCACATTACTAGATTCTAGTCTCCATGTACAGAAGAGAGAAGAAATATTGGTTTTGATGTGCCACTTGTACTTTGTCAAGAGGAAATCAATCCCCAACAATCCACACACCATTGTGAGGAAGAAGGGGTCGTTGATGGTGAGCACATTTTGAGCCTCTCATCTGAAACTTCACCCCAAAATGCCATATACTACTTCATAGCATCTAAATTGAAGCTCGCCTCAATTTCCCACCCTTATCTATGAATTACCATCATATTCAAATCAAAATGAAGGCCTTTGAAAAAAATGTGTAGACACTAGGTTCTCAGGTTATGTGAGTATTTACTCCATGTCCTTTCAAACATCTCAAAATGTTTGTGACCTTCTCTAAATTTATTGTGTGTCCCATCAAAATATACCTCCCTTTAATTCCTTTGAGTGATATCATTGCATACAATCATTCTATGTCATCTGAATCACATTAGAGTCTGACAGTCCACCTCAGCATCATCCCACTTGTTGGGTTGGAAATTCTAATGCCATATTATAGAGTGTATCCGACACCATATTTTCTTCCCAAACAAAGTGGTAAATTTTAAAATTTCCAAAATTTGCCAACTTTTTCCTGATTATGGATATAATTTTATCTATTTTCCAAACATGAGATTTACCCATGGAAATTACATTCACTATTGTCTGAGAGTCACCTTTCAAATGAAGCTTCTCCACTTGTATCCATTTCTCCATTTCAACTACCAATAATGCGGCTTGTGCTTTCACTTCATTATTGGTTCCATTATCCAATGTTTTGGATTCAGTTGCAAGGATATGTCTTGATCTATCCCTTGCAACACACCCAACACTCGATGGGTTGGGGTTTTCCTTGGATGTCCCCTCAAAATCTACTTTGACCCACCCTTGCGATGGAGCCTCCCACACTACATCTTCTCACCTTTTTCTAGTCAAATCAACTTGATAGAGCCCATTAACAAGCCTATGCTTGAGAAGGTTCTAGTTCCTCTATAGGATAGAATCCGCATGACTAAAAGGATTCTTGCATGGATTTTGAGTTGCACATGTTAGACATATTAATTTCCATTATACTATTATTAATTCTTAGACAAAGTTGTTCCATTGATTCCTTCTTACCTTGGAAGATCTAATGATTACGTTCATTCTAGAACTCCTAAACAATAATGGATGGAAAAAATTTCCAAATATTGGAGAAGGCCAATTTATGCTTTTTTTCCAGTCCACATCTAAAATATATCTTTGATAGTTACTGGAGAAACACTATGCATACCCTATGTGTTCAACACATAGTTCCAACATGTGTTGGCCATCTCACAATGTAATAGAAGGTGGCCAATGTTTTCTTCCTTGTTTACATAGAATACACATTCAAATGGGTCGTGATATCCATATCTCATCAAATGTTCACCCATGAGAATTCGACCTTTGTAGGCAAGCCAAGAGAAAGTACCCATTTTAGGTAGATAGTGTTTATACCAGAAAAGGTGGATTAGTTCTTGTGTAGCAATCTCAACATTCTCAAAAAAAATATAACTAAGCTTGACTAAATATTCTCCTTGTTTGGCCCCACACAAAATTAATTCAGCATTTTTTCCTAACAAGATGAAAGTCCTCTTTTTCATAAATCTCTTCAACTCCTTAAGTTTAGCCTCCTCTAGATTAATATCCTCACCCTCCTTCCACCTCCATCGCCCTCCATCCTCCTTGATGATATAATTAGATACCATACTTGCCCATGCCACAACTATTTTATTTTGTAAAGTTCCATGTCACTCGCCTTCATATATTATAGGGTATCCTTCAAAAGAATATTCCCAGAACTTCACCTTCTCCCCATCTCCTAATTTCCAAGTCAAGTGACCAGTAATAAGATGTTTGCATGACAAATTGAAGTTCCAAATGGAGGATCCACTTGGTGGGTCTAATATGGTTAGTGTTCTCTCCTCTTCTTGACTTTCTAAGTATTTGTGTGCCATAATTTTTGCCCATTTTTTTTGCATCGGGTCCCTATACATCATCCATATGAGTTTTGCACCCATGGCTTAATTCATCAGATTCCATCTTCTAATTCCAACACCACCAGCATCCTTTGGTTTGCAGATTTGGTCCCACGCCACTAGTGGGATTTTGTCTTGTCCTTGACCTCCATTCCAAAAATACTTCCTCATCTTCTCCTCAATTACCTTGATCATTTTGACATGGAATTTCATACATATCATAAAGTGAATGGGTATTGTCGATATAAATACTTTCAACATAACAACATGTCCAGCTGATGATAGCCATATGTTTTCTATCATTCCATGCTTTGAATGCATTTATCAATTAGTCTTGACCATACGCCTTATCTACTTGCTCCCCCAAAAAGTGGGAGGCCCAAAAATCTACCAAGTAGTTTGCCCATTTGTACTTGAAGGATTCTACATATTGCTTGCCTCTTCCTACTATCAGTGTTAAAGAAAATCACTTCTAATCTGTGTTAGTTGATGGCTTGACCCAACATATCACAATACTTGTTAAGAGTCTTTTTCATGCACCTAGCTTCTCTCAATGAAACATCACCCATAAGGAAGGTATCATTAGAAAACTATTGATGTGAGGAAGCATTCATACCTGAAGCAATACATATTCCTTTCCATTGTCCATCCTCCCTCCATTTTGTGATCAATCTACCAAGGAATTTTGCCATGATGAAAAAAAGTGTAGGGGAGATAGGATCTCCATGTCTGATACCTTGGTTTGATTCAAAGAATCCTTGCGGGCTTCCAATAACTATGACAAAAAATCTTGGGGTGCTGAGGCATCTCCTTACCCATGTAACCCATTTCTATGAAAAACCAAAAAACCTTAGTACTTGATATAAAAATGTTATATTAACATGGTCATACACTTTCCTTATATCCATTTTGACCAACATTCTCTCTGTCTTGGATTTCCATAGAATGAATCACTTCCTACGCAATGATGATGCACTCCACAATCGACCAACCTTAAACAATGCCACTTTTTTCATTAGATATTATGAATGACAAGATGGATTTGAACCTATTCGCCATTACTTTGGTAATGATTTTGTATACTACATTACAAAAGGAAATTGGTTTGTAATCCTAAAAAGTACCAAATGACTCCTTTAGAACCAAAGTAATAAAAGTATTGTTGATATCCTTGCACATGTAAGAATTTGCTCAGGATTCCTCCACAACCTCCCAAAGGTCATATTTAATGATTTCCCATGATTTTTGAAAGAAAATAGTTGGGAATCCATCTAGTCTAGGCGCTTTATCTCCCCCACCCCCCCAAATGGGAAAAGAGATTCCTTCAGCTCCTCCATTGAGACCGATTTCACTAAGTCTTCATTCTACTCTCTGCTTACAATTTTGGGAATGTTATGTTCAATTCCTTCTAGTTCTATCTCCTGATTTGGATCTTTGTTCAAAAGTTTTGAGAAATACCTTATAGATTCGTTATTTATTCCTTCTCTATTAGATATGGTTGTTCCATTCTCATCTTTAATGTGGCTAATTCTATTCCTTATGCACCTAGCCCATACTGAGGAGTGGAATAATTTTGTATTTTTCCCCCTGCCTTGAGCTAGCATTCCTAAGATTTATGGCTCCAAAATAATTCTTCTTGAGATAGGATTTAAGATAAGTCCTTTAATAGTTCCTTTTCATCCTGAAAATCAAAATTTTCCATTCCTTGATCAATCACCTTGGATTTTAGTGCTTCTAATTGTTTCCTAATTATGTCCTTTTTAGCAAAGATATTTCTGAACTAAAACTTATTCTAGTCTTTCAATTTTCTCTTATAAATTAGAGTCTTTTGAAAAAGCAATATGCTTTGGAACCAGACAATAAAGGATCCTCCTTCCACCATTAACCTACTAAGGGGAGAAAATTTGAATATCTGAACCACATCAATTCAAATTTGAATGGAGATCAAATTGATGTAGTCTCATCTTGGTAGTATAGTACAAAGGGGTAATGATCTGACCCTAAAAAGGGTAATATCATACTTTCAAAGATGAGAGCACTTTCCTCCTAGGATCTAGCAACAAAAAAATTATCTAATTTTTCAACAATTTTTGTGAAACCTTTTTGTTTGTTTGTCCATGTAAAATTTCCATCTTTGGGTTGGATTTCTTGCATTATATTATTGAAAATGAAGTTCTGAAAATTAGTCTACACTGTACTTAAAGTTTGTCTCCACCCTCTCTTATCAAAAGATCATCTTGTCCCATTGAAATCACCTCCTAAAATGATTAGATGTTGATCCAAAGTTTGAAGGTCTAAACCAACTTGATCTTGCATAGTTCCTTTGTGCCCTGTCCTCGTAGGCCCATAAATATTCAATAAAAAGAAAGTCATTTTCCCCTCTAGAGACATGACCTATAAAAGCTACCAATGAGCCTCTTTTTGGATTTCAAAAACCCTAAAAATCAGAGGATTCCAGAGGAAAACCAATCCCCTCGAAGCACCAAGATCACCAACACATGATCCTTCCCATCTTCTCCATGTTCATAGCATACTCATAAATTCCTCATTACTCAACTTTGTTTCCTACAACATGACAATATCCATTTTTTCCCGATCAAGATGCCTTTTGATTAGGTGTCTTTTGTCAGAGGAATTGCAACCTCTAACATTCCATGATAAGGTTTTCATGGCTCCTCGAGAAGGGTAACACTCTCAGAGCATAGCTTCATTTGACCTTTGGCTCTACCTGTTAATTCAAGCTTGAGACTGTTTGACTTGCAGCCCCTTCTCCTCCTTTCTCCCACCTTGGATTTTTTAGATTTTGTTTGTGTTTGACTCTCATATATATTTTCCATAATATCTTCCTCTTTTAGCTGAAATTACCTTGAGACCAAGAAAGACCCAATTTAAGTTTAGCCAGGCTTTGTATAGATCCCATCTAAGAGGGGCGTTCTTCAACATGTGCATCATCTTGGCTATTGGACACATTAGATATATTATGTAGAAGTGTATGCTCCTCATAATATTCATCCAAGAGATTACAGGGGTCAATTATCATACCAACCCTAAAACCAATCCCATCATTGATTTCATATGTTGAAGGCATGATGTCCTTAGCCATTTCCCTACTTGTGCTTATGGATTTATCTAGTGAGTGAAGGACATCCATGACAATCATGTGCTTATGTTTTTGGACAAGATTAGTTTCCCTTCTCTCTATTATTTTCTAATTGCATTCCTTTTTGGGGCTAGTAGGGCGACATGTTTCATCTTCAACATAGCTTTGGTCTAACCTTGGGCCTTTTTTATTTTTTCTATAAATCTCCATCATATTCTTAGCAATGTCTCCTAAGGATTGTACCCCATACCCACGATGCATCCCATTGACCCCCTATTCATTAGGCTCTCCATTTCCGCCATTTGATGTTTGACCTTTGCTTCCTCCAATTGGAACCCCATGTTGGAGTTGTAGTGTAGAAGTATCAACATTTGTGTCCTTCTCCAATGTATGTTCACATGGACTATTTTCTTCTTCCCCATATTTTGGTCCCAAGGAATCAACATTAGGCTCCTCTTGTTTTTGTTCTGGTAAGAATGTTTTGGTCATAAAAATGATTTTTTGTACCAAAGCATCTTGCACACCAAGCTTCCCTTTTTTTGACTTGGAGCATTCTCATTTCATATGGCCATAAGATTTGCATGCCTTGCATTTTTCCAAAATTTCTTCAGCTTATATGCTTTGTTTCCAGATGCCAACATTTGTCACAAGGTCAATGTATTTTGGGAGTGGCAAGGTAGGGTTCCAATTAATGCAGATCCTAACGTATGTGCTGAAATATTTACTTTCAATACCTTCCCCCACTTTGATAATTTTTTGTTGATATTGTGGCAACTGATCATGTAGTGGGTGTCGATTTCTCTATAAATTTTTGTGTTTTTTGGGAAAAAGAAAACCAAAATTGTAAAACCCTAAAATGGCCGATTTTAGAGGTTGCCCTAAAATGCATGTTATAAGCGGTTGAGATGCATAATGCATCGAAATACAGTATATGTTTTTGCTGGATAATAAGAAAGGTTGGATGACTGTGTAGGTGGATGTAGCCCAAGGTTTGGGTGAACCACGTTAAATATGTGTGTTATCTTTATTTAGATTGTTTTCTTCTTTTATTTTTGCATATAGCTGTTTATCTTATATTGTTCTAAATCTGTCATTTCCTAACAATTTTCATATCTTATTTCTTATCATCTTCATGTTGTCCACATCCCAATATTCAAAGGGTATGTTGTATAATCAAATCCAGACATGGATTCTGTACACACTAAAATGGTGCACTTCTATGAACCATTACATGCAAGGTTGCTCAAGAATGAGGCCTCACAAAGCGGCTCATAGCTCTCTATGCATGGAGTTGCAAGGGACTATGATAAATTTGCTCTCAGCTAGAGCTACAAACTTGTGACCTTGCTAGTCAACCATACAATGAGAGATTCAAGTGAAAACAAGGGCAACAATGCCAATATCTCCAAGAATCAAATATGCAATGCAATGCAAATCTAAATGAGAATGCAATCTAAGCTATGAAAGGAAAGTACAATGCAACTAATCTATGAAAGGAAATAACAAGTGTTACAATGCCTCCTATTTAGACTATGTGAGTTAAATCTATTGCATAAAAGGAAACTAAGCTAATATGTCATGATCATGCAAACTAAGCAAAAGAAATATACAACTAAATGATGTAATGAAATGAAGCAAGTCTTCAATATCTTCAAAAGCTCCAAATGCACCTAAAACCTATAGCATAACATTAGCATAAAAACATGGTATGCAAATGAAGGAGAGAGCTCTCCTTTTATAAGAAATGCAAAGAAATGGACCATTGAGATTAAGAGGCAAAAAGTCTTAATCGGCGGTGGAGGTTGAAAGAGGAGCAATCCATGTGCACAAGTATCCTCCAATGAGAGTAAAGTGTTGACTTTTGAGCCTCATGTGAGACAAAAAGTACTTTTTTTCTTTTTATAAAATAGGAATAGTGCTTTATTTGTGCAACTTAGGATAAGAGGAAAAGTGGGGCTTTTTATTTAATTAAAAGGGGAGGAAATATTCCTTTTAATGAAATAAAGACTTAGGATAAATGATTAGCCCATAGGATAAAAATCCAATATATGATCGAAATTAAGACTTGATCAAGAGATTGATATTGTTGAAAATATTGATTATTGATAAAATTGATTCAGGATTGATAAATTGAATAAATGGGGCCCAAAGTCTAGGTGACCATTTTTGGGTGCATACATTTGCCCCTCTTTGACTAATGTGTGATTGATTTGGGAACACATGCAGTCAAAGAAGAATTGAAATGTGAGATCGATCTGGGATCACAAGACAACTCAGATGTAAGGTCGATTTGGGATCATATCCGGACAAACATAGACAAAGGCCTTTGAACATGAGGTCGATTCGGGATCACATTCAAAGTAAGAGATAAGAATCTCGAATTTGAGTGAAAAAAGATGTCTGAATCAGGAAAATCAAGAAAATCAAGGATGAGAATCCCATAAATATTGGCCCCTCGGAGTCGAAATCAAAATCAGATAGAGGAGAACAGCAAACTGATAAGGATTTGATCAAATTAGCATGAAATCATAATCGAATGCAAAGGTCAATAGGTTAACCATTAAAACATGCCCCAGCCTGACTGAGAAAAGATGCAGTCAAACATGAGAAAGGAGGGAATGGAATGAAGATGAATGAAAGGCTAGAAGTTTGGAAGACATGGAAATGAAGAAATGACGATGCCCCAACAAAGATCGAAGGATTAGGCCTCGAAAGATTGAGCCAACTGCGCAGAAGAAGTGAAGATTTTGAAACATGATTTTGACTATCAAGATGACCTTGAATTTTGATTTCAAGTCCGAAAATGGATCCAGGACGTTGAAATTAGCTAGGGGTGCAATTTTCATGCAATTTCGAGGTGTTTTGAAAATGAGGTCAAAAAGTCAAAAGGCTATAAAAGGGGTCAATATGTCATTTTCAAAAATCATTTGTCTTTTAGTGATTTGAGAATCCTGAGAGCTTGAGAGAGAGAAAATGGCCCAGCAAGAAAGAGTTCCCATCCACAGGCATCGATTCAAGCGCGCCCGATTGCACAACCGGCCACCACACTATCCTGCCCCAGTATGTTTTCGAAAAACTCAAGCTTTTTGAGTCATTTTTCGCATTTAATACCTTTTTTTAGCATGTTTTTAAAATTTTTAAAATTTCAAAATTTTTTGTTGAGCGAAATATCGCGCGATACTTTAGAAGTATCGCACCCTTTGGGGAGAAGTATCGAGCGATACTTCGCGGGTCCCCAAAGTATCGCGCGGCCTAAGGCACCAGTATCGCATGATACTGGGTGAAAGATCACACGATACCGGGTGAAGTATCGTGTGGCCTAAGGTATATCGCCCCGCTATAGGGAGAAGTATCACGCGATACTTCTCCAAAAAATAATATCGCCCAAGTTAAAAATTTGATATTTGACGCATTTTTGAGCAAAAATGACATGGGTCTAGACAATGTTACGTTTTAGATATGTTGTATACTGATTTTTAGACATCCATCATGATATGTGCTAACAACTGGCTTGGTTTTTGGCTTGCAGGAGGTCTTTCCGGTGTTGATCATTAGAGCGCCGAAGGTGACTAGGTTGCGGTGTGTCCGAGATCTGGATGATCCAGGCAATGTCGATATTAGGGCCATGGGATTCCGATATTTGTTAAGGTTCCCATACATCAGGGCTGACCATGGGTTGTTGACTGCTCTTGCCGAGAGATGGCATAGTGAGCACAACACCTTCCACCTGCCTACCGGAGATGCATCCATTACTCTGGAGGATGTCTACAGGATCCTACAAGTGCCATGCCATGGTGAGCCTGTGAGTATAATCATGTTTTGAAATATAATCATAAATGTAATGTTTCCATATGATGAAAATTGACATGATTTGTTTGTTGGCACAGGTGTACTATGATCAGGATGCTACTGAGGGGTGTCGACTGATCCAGGAGATGTTCCATGATGTTACCATTCTGGACAGGCATGTCAGATGGGAGAGGCTGATAGATGACTTTGGCAGGGATTATCCAATGCCATGCATAGTGGCGTCTATCATCTCTCAGATCTTGATGACTGACCGTAGTCAGAAGGGTTTCCCGCTTGGATGGGCAAGATTACTGGTGGATTTGGTAGGCAGGCCTCGTCGGATGGCATGGGGTCCTGCCATATTGGCAGAGATGTATCATGAGTTGCATGAGATCGTCTACAAGGACGGTCAGACCTGGGTGTGTGGTGCCATCCTGGCACAGGTGTGGGCTTGGGAGCACATCGCTATGGTGTTCCCCATAGTTCAGCCGAGGGAGAGGAGGTACCCCTTTATCTACAGGTACCTAGGATTCATATCACATGCCCATACTGGGGATGTGACATATTACAGGAGGATTTTGGATGAGATAGCCTCTTTCACATGGAGGTCATATAGGGAGGTGGAGGTCTGGGGAGATGTAGCCGATGAGCTAAGCTACATGATGTGCACTCGACCACTAGTAGGTCTATATGCCGAGATAGTGGAGAGATTTTGTATCACTCGGGTGTGGCGGCAGTTTGGGAGGCAGCAGCGAGTCTCGACAGAGACTACTACATATGCCAAGGCTAGGGATGAGGAGAGTCATAGGTGGCTACCCATGTTGGTCTATTAGCAGGTTGTTATAAAAACAGCGAGTATCACGAGCAAGTCTTGGGAGTATTTCCTAGATGTGGCAGATGCGGGGGCTGATGCAGCATATAGGGCAGAGTGGTGGAGGGTGCCATTCCCCTGGTTTACGATACCGGATGCACAGGTACCAGCACAGGGAGGAGATGGAGGGGATGACGGGGGAGACGGAGGAGACAGAGGGGAGGGAGGGGAGGGAGGGGATGGAGGAGATGGAGGGAGGGGGAGAGGGAGGAGGATGGAGAGAGGAGAGGGATCGAGATTAGGTGGCCAAAAATGGTCACGGGGACAGAGATCGTCGACGCCTGAGGATGAGGCGAGACCAGCTTGCTGGCAGGCAGAGACACAGCAGGACCAGCCTGCGGGTGGAGATGAGCTGAGAGTGAGGATACAGGCTCTCGAGGCTGAGATGTAGCAGCTCTGAATCACCATAGCAGTGAGAGACCAGCAGCTACTGGATCTGAGAGCGGAGCGAGATCAGCAGATAGCCAATCTTAGGGCAGAGATAGCATGCCATGAGGCGATGGCACAGGCAGATGCACTAGAGATTCGATGGGAGTCAGCGAGAGCAGCATATTATCACGGACTCTACCTGCAGGCCGTTCCAGAGGGTGAGAGAGCACCATCATATTCTCAGAGGGTAGGGGTATCAGATGTGATACTCGACAGGAGAGCCATGCCTCCTCCACCACCACAGGCTCCTCATGAGGGTGGTAGCGAGTCTTAGGGTTAGGTCTTAGGTTGATAGATGTTTATACATATCTTGAGACATTGATCCAGATTTGAGATCCCATTTGTATATTGTATTATGACATTGATGTATATATGAGATTACTAGATGTTTGATTGTATCATGTGTTTATGTCTCTCTTGTGATGGATGTATCAGTTTATGTATATTGTCTTGTCATTTTGCTCAAAAATGCTTATGTATGTTCTCTCTCATAGATGTATGTTTAATTCTCATGTGTATGATATAGACTCATGTTTCTTGAAAATGACAGTTTTGATATAGATATGATGATATGATTAACCCCTTGTGATGAACAGGAACAGGTTCGAGATGAAAAGGACAAGGAGTGAAAGACATGATCAAGAAGAAGGAAAGGTGAGCGCAGTCGACTGACAGGTCCACATAGGATGAAAAGGAGAGCTCTCTCCACATGTAAGAAATGCAAAACTAGACTATCATGACCCTAAAAATGCAAGCTACTATGAAAGTGGTTGACTTGCAAGGTCACAACGCTTATAGACATCTAATTATCATCATCGAGCATTATTGGTAGCGTCGTAAGATCATAAAATGCACACTAGCATAACTATGTGGATATGAATATGATCTTTATCAGATAGAAATGTGGGAATCTCACCTAGGCACCAAAGACATGTAGGTCAAGATGACTAATGCAGTGAGATTACCTAAGTTTGATATGGCGAGATTATGCTTGTATCAAGACACATGAAGATCAGGATAGCTAGAAGCATGCACTCGCATAAAACAGTCAAGGATAAAACCTTGTCACTCCATAGTGTCAAGTAGGACCAACATAAATGCTCATGACAGTTAGGATCAACAAACTATACCCACAAGCAGATAAAGAAATAAAATATGTTCTCATGCCCTCAGTCTTCTAGCTATGCATCATCGAAAACTTCTCAGGGAGAGACCACTCATTAAAGAAATTCTCATAGACAGCACACAAAGAAAAATAAAGTCATCATATCACCAGCGAGTTGATTGTTTAAGTGCGTGTGTGTAGGTGATAGAGTCAAACTTTGAGTATCCCACCTGCTGAGTGAGAGATATCGCATCATACGAGACTGTTGGGAAAGACATCTGATAAGTGTTAAGAAACACTCGACGCAAGGGTAGTGTTGAAAAACACTATTTGGGGTGGTGTTGAAAAACATCTGTTATGAAATGCCCCAAGAGACAAATGCACCTAAAAGACCAATGCTAACAGTTATGCCCCCTAGACAAAGACAAAGACCAATTCCAGACTAAGCCAAATAAGGTCAAGGCATGATGGAAAGGCTCAGTGTCGAGGATGCATGCTAACAAATAGGAATGCAAAGGCCTCAAGTAGCGCCTGTTTCCAGGTTTTCACCACTTGGAATCTTTTTTCATGTTTTCATTTTTTTGTATTTTTGCTACCAAGGCGCCTGTTTCCAGGTTTTCACCAAGGCACTTTTTCTATTTTTTTGAATTTTTTGCATTTTTTTTTATTTTTTTGTATTTTTCAGGACTTTTTATGCTTTTTAGGATTTTTTCAGCATCATATATCAATTTTTTTGGTATTTTTTCAGGATCAATAAATATGTACAAAGGATGCCCCTAGACAAAAACGGGCATCAAGGATAGAACTTCTTGAGGTGCACAATGTTGATGGGATCAGGGAGCTGTTCTCCATTGGGATCTGACAATAAATATGCACCGGTACCAAAAGTAGCTGTGATGACATATGGTCCAAGCCAGTTAGGTTCAAACTTGCTCTTTTGCTCTCTGTTCTATTGGTTCTTAGGGTTCTCTCACAAAATAAGATCACCTATTTGAAATTCTTTAGGGTGAACCTTCTTGTTGAATGCCTTGGACATACGCTTTTGGTACACCCTCATATGATCAAAGGAAGCCTTACGCTTCTCATCTAGAAGTTCTAGTTCCTGTAACCTCATGGCGCGGTAATCCTCATCTGTAATCAAACCTTTGAGTGAGACTCTAAGTGATGGTATCTCAACTTCTAAAGGCAATACCGCTTCAGTGCCATAGGTGAGAGAAAAAGGAGTGGCTCCTGTAGGTGTGCGAATGCTTGTTCTGTAAGCCCATAGTGCTGGATTGATTTGTAAGTGCCAGTCCCTACCATTCTTGTGCACTGTCCTATGAAGAATTTTAAGAATGGTTTTATTAGAGGCTTCTGCCTGTCCATTTCCCTATGGAAAATAGATGGAGGACCAATGTTGCTTGATTTTAAACTTTTTGCATAAATGCTTTAGGTCCTTATTCTTGAATTGACCTTCGTTATCAGTGATAATCTTAGAAGGCACTCCAAATCGGCAAATGATATGATTCAAGATGAACAAAGAGATAGTCTTCCCTGAAGCAACATAAAGTGGCATAGCTTCCACCCATTTTGTGAAGTAGTCAGTGGCATTAATAATGAACTTATGCCCACCTAATGAGTTGGGATGAATCTGCCCAACCAAATCAAAGGCCCAGCGCTGAAATGGCCAATGAGAAACAGAAGGGATCAGCTCCCTACCTGGAGCATGAATCAGGTTTCCATGTTTCTGACATTTGTCACATGACTTAGCAAAGGCGAGTGCATCTATCTGCATTGTGGGCCAATAATATCCCACCCTAAGCAACCTTCGAGCCATGGCAAGACCATTAGAATGTCCACCACAAATGCCCTCGTGGATGTCAACTAACGCTTGGTTGGATTCCTCCTTTTCCAAGCACCTAAGGAGTGTCCCATCTAAACCCCTCCTATATAAATCACCAGAGATAAGGGTGTGGCGAGAGGCATTACGAATGAGGTTTCGGCATTCAGAATGGTTGAATGTGTTGGGAATGATGCCATCACGAAGATATGAATAGATAGCACCATATCGGGAAGACTCATGTGTGACAATGGCACAAATGACATGGCTTTCAGATGAGTCAAAGATGGCATGGTGTAGCTCTTCCACCAGGAATTCAAATCTTGATTCATGTGTCTCCAACTGAAGAAGGGAAGCTAATGTGGCCATGGCATCTGCAGCTTTTTTCTCTATCCTAGGGATCTGTTGAAACGTCACAAAGGTGAAGTAGCGTCTCAAAGAATCAACCATCTTCTTATAGGGTATTAACTTGTCATCTTTGGTTTGATACTCTTCATTGACTTGGTTGATGATTAGCTGGGAATCCCCAAAGACATGTAACTCTGTGATGTTCCATTCTATAGCCATTCTCAAGCCATTGGTTAAAGCTTCATATTCTGCAATATTATTCGTACAAGGGAATAAAAGTTTGTAAGACTTTGGAATATTGTACCCATTGTGGAGAAACAAATAATACTCTAGCACCTGATCCATTTTGCATGCAGGAACCATCAAAGAACATTGTCCAAGTGTGAGTAGTTGTATACAAGATGTGTTCATCTGGGAATTCTATTTGGACCGGCATACTATCCTGAATTGGTAAATCAGCTAATTGGTCAGCAATAGCTTGCCCTTTTATGACCTTCCTTTCAACGTACTCTATGTCAAATTCAGTTAGGACCATCATCCATTTAGCAAGTCTACTCGTGAGGGCAGCCTTACTAAGCAAGTACTTAAGAGGATCAATTTTTGCAACCAAATGTATGGTATGAGCAAGCATATAGTGTCACAACTTTTGAGAGGCAAACACCACTGCAAGACAAGACTTCTCAATGTTATTGTAATTGATCTCATAGGAGACTAGAGTACGGCTGATATAGTATATGGCCCGTTCTTTCCCAGTATCATCTGATTGAGCCAACAATGCCCCCAGGGAAGTGTCTGTAGCTGAAATGTATAGGATCAATGGTTTCCCTGGAATAGGAGGCATTAGGATCAGAGGATTAGCCAAGTATTGTTTGATATGATCTAGGCTCTTTTGACAATCCTTGTTCCAAACACAAGAAGCACCCTTATGCAATGTCTTATTAAAGGGTTGCGCTCTATCTGCAAGCTGAGAAATAAACCTCCTAATTGATTGAAGACATCCCTGAAGACTTCTCATTTGGCTAATATTTTGAGGAGGTGGCATATCTAGAATTGCTTGGACCTTTTCGGGATCAACCTCGATACCTTTTGCTGATATTATGAATCCTAAAAGTTTGCCTGAGGTGACACCAAATGCGCACTTCTTTGGATTCAATCTGAGTTGAAACTATTCCATGTGATCTAGAATTACTTCCAGATCATCGAGGTGTGTGTCCCATTTTCTTGATTTTGCCAGGTTATCATCCACATAATCTTCCATTTTTTTGTGCATCATATCATGAAAGATAGTGGTCATAGCTCTTTGGTAGGTTGCTCCTGCATTCTTTAATCCAAATGGCATGACGTTCTAGCAATAGGTTCCCCATGCACATGTGAATGCTATTTTTTCTTGGTCTTTGGGAGCTATTTTGATTTAATTATATCCTGAGAAACCATCCATTAGAGAGTATATTTCATAGCCCGCTGTCATGTCCACTATCATGTCAATGTTTGGAAGTGGAAAATCATCCTTTGGGCATGCTTTGTTTAAATCTCTAAAATCTGTGCACACACGAATGGACCCATCATGTTTGGAAACTGGTACTATGTTTGAGATCCATTCTGCATAATCGATGGCTCTGATGAATCCAGCTCTCAAAAGTTTTTCTAGTTCTGTTTTGACAAGGAGAGCTACATGTGGATGCATTTTTCTGAGTCTTTGTTTCACTGGTTTGACTCCTGGAGCTATGGATAAGTGATGCATTATAAGATTTGTGTCAAGCCCTGGCATGTCTGAATAGGTCCATGCAAAATTAATTTTCTTCTTTTGTAAGAATTATATATATGCCTTGGTCTCTTCTTCTGATAAAGACTGAGCAAGATGAACTATTTGAGGAGTTTCTTCTATGTTCAAATTGACCGGCTTTGTTGGCTCAATCAATACTGATGATCTATCCTGGAAATAACTCGACAAGTTATTAAGTACCCCATCCTTGGGTGCCTCAAAGAGGTTTTCACCCTCGGATATGTCATTTCTTTTTACTATTTTTGGTTCTGATATCGCCACAAAGTGGTTTTCGCCATCAGACCTATTTTTCTTTTTTTCTTTCTCTTTTATTTTTAGACTGAGGTACTTAATATCAGGCTCTGTCATGCTGGTTGTTGGTTCACTGGTGGAAGAAGCCACAGGTTCAAGAGCATTCAAATAGCAGGCAATATACTTCAGACTTCACCAGTATCGCGCGACACAGTTTCCTATAGTCGGGCGATATACCTCAGTCTGGGTGATACTTTGCACTATGGGCGGGTGATACTTCGCACGACGCCAGGCGATATACCTTAGTACTGGCGGGCGATTCTTCTCTCACGTGAAGTGTCGCACCACTATACAAAGGTATATCGCGTGATATTCCTAAGAAGTATCGCGCGATACTCTGAGACAGAAAACCAGAACTGCAAAATTTCTGAAAAAATAATCCAAAAAATGATGAAAATGCAATGAAACAAAGGACAAAGCCTATCTACTCTACCCCACGGTGGGCGCCAGAAATGTACACACTAAAATGGTGCACTTCTATGAACCATTACATGCAAGGTTGATCAAGAATGAGGCCTCACAAAGCGGCTCATAGCTCTCTATGCATGGAGTTGCAAGGGACTATGATAAATTTGCTCTCAGCTAGAGCTACAAACTTGTGACCTTGCTAGTCAACCATACAATGAGAGATTCAAGTGAAAACAAGGGCAACAATGCCAATATCTCCAAGAATCAAATATGCAATGCAATGCAAATCTAAATGAGAATACAATCTAAGCTATTAAAGGAAAGTACAATGCAACTAATCTATGAAAGGAAATAACAAGTGTTACAATGCCTCCTATTTAGACTATGTGAGTTAAATCTATTGCATAAAAGGAAACTAAGCTAATATGCCATGATCATGCAAACTAAGCAAAGGAAATATGCAACTAAATGATGTAATGAAATGAAGCAAGTCTTCAATATCTTCAAAAGCTCCAAATGCACCTAAAACCTGCAGCATAACATTAGCATAAAAACATGGTATGCAAATGAAGGAGAGAGCTCTCCTTTTATAAGAAATGCAAAGAAATGGACCATTGAGATTAAGAGGCAAAAAGTCTTAATCGGCGGTGGAGGTTGAAAAAGGAGCAATCCATGTGCACAAGTATCCTCCAATGAGAGTAAAGTGTTGACTTTTGAGCCTCATGTGAGACAAAAAGTGCTTTTTTTCTTTTTATAAAATAGGAATAGTGCTTTATTTGTGCAACTTAGGATAAGAGGAAAAGTGGGGCTTTTTATTTAATTAAAAGGGGAGGAAATATTCCTTTTAATGAAATAAAGACTTAGGATAAATGATTAGCCCATAGGATAAAAATCCAATATATGATCAAAATTAAGACTTGATCAAGAGATTGATATTGTTGAAAATATTGATTATTGATAAAATTGATTCAGGATTGATAAATTGAATAAATGGGGCCCAAAGTCTAGGCGACCATTTTTGGGTGCATACAGATTCCATCCACTTGAGTTTTCAGCGGGTTTAAATTAGGCTCCCAGACCTTAATGAAAATTCCTCAATCGATCACCATCTAGGGTCCATTATTTAATATCCACTGCTTTTCTTTCCATGTCTCACATATTATCATGAAAAAAGAATTTGGCAAGGTTTTGATTTCTATTTTGAAGGGCCACATATCCTCGCACCATCTAATTTTTCTCTTAGTTGGTCATTCTCCTACCCACTTGATAAAAAACCCTTTCTCCCTCAACTAATTTACTAAATCATTCCAAACAAAATTGTCAACGTTGATCAATACAAATGAGCTTTTATCAACAAATAAGCATACCTTGGACTACAAGTTTTGGGTGTTTTACCTTTTCTGCATAGACGCATCATCATTTCCTTTCGGACACAACATTTTCTTTTCAACCTTATTCTATCCATGTTTCTCCTACTCTAGGAGCTTCCCATATCCATGTCCCATCTTTGGGCCCAACTTCTCGATCCTTGGTGTCTTGTAAAAAACCATAGATTATCTTATGGGCTCTAGACCAAGTCACCCTCCATATGAAAAATCACTCGGTCTTGCTCTACCATGTGGTTTCCAAGGTGAAATTGTGTGGGTAGTTTGTGGATAGAAAGTATCCAAATCTCCCCATGTCCACAAATGATTCTCTGAGCCTACAAATTCCTTCCAATGGTCCCTTCCTCTCATGTGTCTCATCATCATTTATGAATAAGAACCTTTTATGGATAATGGTTGTTTGTAATAGTAATATTTTTACTTGTTCATTCATCTAGTCTAACAACATGAGTAATAATGTTATTTTGATTTAGAGTAAAATTTCCTCTCATTGCATGCTAATTGTCGATTTGTCTTTAATATCCTCTTGATAACTTATGTGTTTTGTTGTCCCTAATTTTTGACTTGTAAAATTAGGGATAACCTATTGAAATTTTGATGTTTTAAGGATCTAGGCATGCTTTTTGAGGCATATTTCCATCACCTTATTGTTCTTTAGAAAACCCAAGTTCTTTGCCTTAGTTTCTATCAAGTTTCATTGTCTAAATGTTGGCTTTCTCTGCAATTTTGAGTTTCAAAGGTTGCATTGCAATTTTTCCTTCAATGTCAGATCTCTAGAATATAATTGCAAGTAATCATCATTGCAAGTAAAATAAAAGACCACATTAATTACACTTGCAATTATCTTCCCAATACCCAATTTTAGACTCCTTATAGTGAATTTTAGATCTTAAGGTTGACATTGCAAGTTGCTTGAAATTAATATGTAATTACACTTAAAAGTTCATGTTTTAAGTCTTTTTTAGGTGCTTGTAATGGGTCTTTTTAGACATAATTATAATTTTATTTAATTAACGTAACTTGTAGCTTATTATAGAAAATCCAAAATTCATCTCTTAAAGTCTCTTTTAATTTAAAGTTGAATTTTGGCTTTGCAAACCCAATAATATGCAAGTTTTATGGTTTTTTAAAAAACCTAAAATTCTTTTGTTTGTTTGTTTCAAAATGCCTACAATTCTATGGGGGCATAAACCTGCCGCGGCATCAGCCTGCTTTCATAATATGCCCGACTATACGACTATAGCCGCCCTTTTTTTTGCCAAGTCGGGCGGGCGGGCTATAGTTTATCGGGGCCCCTTCAAATAGTAGGGGTAGGGGGGTGGGTGGAATAGTGCCGCTGCAGGGGGGTGGCGTGAACTACTAGAACTAGAAACACATCATCCTTGTTGCCCATTGTTTCTTTAGGCAGATGGTAGATATAGAAACCGATAGGCCCCTATCTAGATATGGGGGCGATAGAATAGATCTCATCAGCCCCATCTGAACTATCTAGATATGGAGTGGAGAAGGCGGTGGGGAGAGCTGTCAAGAGGAAGAGAAGGTAGGTGGGAGTGGGGCCATATCGTAGAGTGGTCCGGTTGTACCCTTCATTCTATCTGGTCATACCCTTCTAATCATCTGGCCTTTCGTTCTATCTGGTCGTACCTTTCTAACCATCTGTCCACAGAGAAGCCGTCGGGAGAGAGCCTTAACTGTCTAAAATTAACTTGTGAAATGTCTTACAAAACCTAATCTTATATGTTTTTTTCTCCTACAAGTCATATGCTTAGCATTTCAACTTCAAAATTGAAACAAATGCTTGTGTAGAGGGTTTTGAAACTTGATATATAAATTTATTGTGTTTTATGGGTTTCCATGTTAATAATATAAGTTAGAATGCCTAGAAACCTTTCATCAGGCATTTTGAAATCCAAGCTCAGAGTTTGTAGTCATTTTTATTACCTTTAACCCATGATTTGTCATTTGAAACCCTATTTTCACTCATACATAGTTATGATTTGAGAGGTTAAATTGTGTTCGAACAATAAATCCCCCAAGTAACATTTGAAATTTGATTTGTTCTCTTTGTTCTCTTAGTGCTCAAATATCTTGTTTTGGATTCTATTTTTGGTGTTCTTACTCTTACTTTTGGCATTGGAAATAAATTTTGTGTGGTTTAAATGAAAAATGTGTGCCCTTATTTGCATGATTTTATGTTTTAAATGAGTTTTTCACTGGCATTTTTCTTAGTTAGGTTACACATTTTCTCATTCTCATTTGATTTTCTATGCTATTCCCTAGATTGATGGGCTTCAATCTTTGTTCTACTATTTCATTTTATAATTACGGTCTTTTATGGCATTTTTTATTTAAAAAATCGGGTCTCCATAGAATCTTATGATAGAAATCAAGGAACCAACCGAGCAAGGTATCAAAGGTCAACAAAGGAGTGGATGAATTCATAGAGTAAAGGGAACAACCTTATCTTTGATTAACAATCATATAGAAGTCACGATATAAATTGAAACTATAGAATAATGAAGTGACAATCCCAAATTCCATAAGAAGATGGAGCTATAAGTTAGTCAACATTATACATGATAGAGATCAATGACATTTAGCATCTAAAGTCCCCTTCATCACAAACAACATAGTACAAAGGTACACAAGCAATGCATAGAGTTGTAGGCCAGTCCAAGGGCATGATATAAATTGAAACTATGGAATAATGAAGTGACAATCCCAAATGCCATAAGAAGATGGAGCTAGAAGCTAGTCGACATTATACATGATAGAGATCAATGACATTTAGAAACTAAAGTTCCCTTCATCACAAACAACATGGTACAAAGGTACAAAGGCAATGCATAGAGTTGTAGGCTAGTCCAAGGGCATGATGGTTCAAATTTTTAAGAAAATAAGAAGATATTCATAATAATTTTCATAGGAAACATTTACACTTGGAAACACAATTTCATGAGGTAGTTAGTGAAATGAGCATGTTAGAAATGTCATCTATGATAAGAAGTTCTCAAAAATAGTGGTTTGAGAAATTGAAGCATACAAAGATAAAATATTGTAGATTAACCGTTATAAGGTTGCAATTGTGATAAATTATTGGTTTCACTACAATTGTTGTCTTCTATACAAGTGAAATCATTATGTTTAGTTCTTTTTCTTATCTATCCTTATAGGAAAGATAGACCTCATAAAGGATTTACGCCAAAGATGCCTATCCATGAAAGGTGAATGACAAAGGGTTCACTATGTCATAATGTGTAATAGAATGCTTTTAAGATATATATGGAAAAATTCTTTTTGAACATAAGCTACTAGACAGAAGAAAAATATAGGATGAAAGTTTCTATCTCAAGAAAAAATGTCTTCACCAAGCCCATATTCTTCAAAGTGCCAATATCCTGTAGCAAAATGAAAATTAGACAAAGGATGATGTACATAGAGTAGTGTCTCTAAGCAATTATATTAGTTTCAATTATGTACTTGTAATTTCATTTTAACAAATTACATGTAATGTCAAAAAATGTAATTAAGGGTGTTCATATAACTAGCAAATTTGTAACTTGTAATTACATGTAAGCACATTGCAAGTCAACTTGTAATGTTGAATAAGTTAATTGTATGTAGTTAGTTGTGGAAAACATCAGTAGATGGCCTTCTCCCACCTTTTTCTTTGAATCCCTCACCTATATATAAGAGGGGGCTTCATTGTAATTTTTATATTTTGGCAATGCAACAAAATTATACCAATCTGTTGTGCGCTCTAAGACTTTGAGCTTAAATGTAAATCAATTTATTTTCAATTAAAGGGGAAAGTTGTTTACAGACTTTGGGTTGATTCAAGTTGTCATGTGATGACATATTCTAGAAATTATTTATGAGTTTTGTACTATTATTCAAGAGGGATTTAGGCTCGATCTTGCAGACTTTGAGTTTCTTATTGCGTTTAGAGTTATAGTTTGGTTTCAGATTTGGTCATGTAAACTTTGAGTTACTTATGAGATTTGAAGTTATTATAGAACGCTTAAACAAGGAGGTAACTTGAAAAATTTGTGCTTCTTTTATTTTCTTAGTTTGTGCATGTGATGTGAGATATACATTGGAGACTTTGAGTTGCGTGAATGTTTCATCCTTGTTCCTGAATTCACATAAGGAGTTGTGGAAAGATTTTGAGCCTTCATGAGCTTATTATTTTTTAATTTGCTAAATTGTATTCAAAATATTGTTGTAAGAATTAATCATGTATTCTAAAGTAAGAGAATATGAAGAAATAAGAACATCTATTATGAAGAAAGAGGACACGGTGAATGTAATGCCCTATCAATTAGCTTCATGTACACAATCTTAGGTTTTAGTTTAGTATTAGTTGTTTTCATTAATAGTAGATAGGGGATTTCTTCCCTTAAGTATGAGATATTGTGTCTCACATATTGTGATTCAAACCACTACTTTGCAATTGTTCCTTCAAACTATTAGTTGCAAAATATCCACCAACAATTTTTGGCAACTCTATTGGGGACACGATACACATTGAAAATCCTCACGCTTTTATTTGAAGTATACCCATGTCCTATTCAATGTAATTTATTTTCTTTTACTTTGTAAATATTTCACCAAGGATATGTAAATGGATGCTCAAGGTCCCTAGAAAAACAATTTTGGTATGTTGAATCTGACTCTACCTTTACATGCTTTTCCTGATGGTTCACAATATTTTTTCCAATGTGTTTGGTGATAGACAACAACAACTTGATGGAAAATAGTTTATTTCTATATTGCATGCAGTGTTCATGGTGTTGAATATGAGGATTTATCTATAAGGGTTTTCATTGAGACTCTCCAAGGTGTGGTTGCAAATTGGTTTTATAGCCTTGCACCACAAACCATCACAAACCAGGCCACTCTTAGAGCCAAGTTTGAAGAAAGGTTCAAGCCTACAAAAGATGCACATGCATTTTTGGCCCAACTCACCCAATTGAAGAAAGAATCTCACATGAATATGCATGAATTTATTGCTCATTTCAACAAGTTGACATGAAGAATCCCAACTATTTCTTAGCCTATAACTAGAAATTTTAAGTGTTTCTTTGTCAATGCTCAAGTACTTGAAGTCATTTTTCTATTGAGAAGAGTAGCTTCATCTACTCTTGCAGTTATGTAGACCTTGGAAACATAAATTAAGGATGACCTCATTCTTGTCAATCAATAAGATTTGAACTAAATGAGTCCAAAGAAAACTCTTATTTAGAGTTATCTCTTCCAACCACCAGAACAAATCCTATGGTGCATAGGTTAGCTAACGAACTACTTGCCCTAAAAAAGAAAATAGCTCAAGACATGTTATTTTTTCCTTGCAAGGATGCACCAAAGAGGCCACTCCCAAATGTTTCTCATAATTATGCTACAAGGAATCAACCAAAGTTAGCTTCATCACTAAAGAAGATTGCTCTTGAGGCACTGTCAATAAAGGTAGCAGCGAAGCATCCTAAATTTGAAGAAGTGATCTCAATATTCTCTTTTAGGAAAAGGAAGAAAACATGTTTAGCGACTCCTAATTCTAGTGTTTACATTCTCAAAAAGCCATTAATAAAAAGAAGAAGGATGAAATTCATTCTACCATTTGAAGTTCAAGTAAATAAAGAAAACCATGTCTTTAGACATGAAAGATAGACATGCGTGAATGTTTTTGTAAAGCTAAAAAGGATGCATTTCTATCTCAAGGTCATGAACTTGAACATACTTTCCATGAATGTACTACCCCAAATATTGAGGAGGATCTTTTCATAAATAAATTAAGATTTTCCCAAGTTTGAATTTTGTGAACTGTAGTTATGTCTTCATTTGAATCATATGAAAAAATTCATTATGATCAGCATGAGGTCATCATGGTTGATGAACTAATTGTTCAAGTTATAGAGTGTAAGAAGAACTCAGTTCATGTCCAATCAAGGAGATGTCCAATAAGACATCTAGCTTGGTTGGAGGCCAATGAGAAGACACAGGCTCCACTTGTACTAGAGAATGAAGATATGTTTGAGAAAGAGGCCAAACAAGCATTTGCATTTCAACAGGTGAAATTTGAATTCATGGATCCATATTGGGGAAGTAATACATATGATTCATCTAAATAATGTGAATTTGTTTATCTTTTCCAAGGAGTGTTGCATTAAATTACTATACCCTTACTCATGCTTCATCTATACAAACTTTCCTATGAACATGTGAGGTACTACAAGCTATTAAAAAGAGGCAATTATTTTGTTGATCCTATGAATGGTTTTGTTTGAAAAATTTCATTGTTGGCTAGTTTAAATTAGGTAGGTTTTCTTTTCTAATAAGTGCATTTGCACAAGTTGGCATCTTGTTTGAAGTAGTTTTTCTTTGTGTCAATCACACCATCCTTTTTGTTGTATTATGTGTTTGATAATAGAATATATAACCAAATGTATACTAAGGCACTAGGAGCTTCTGGATTATACTACCTTCGCTTGTTTCCATTACCGAAGGCAATTCCATAGTAAGAGTCAACTATTGTCCCTAATTTTTTAGTTGTAAAATTAGAGATAACCTACCAAATTTTTCATCTTTTAAGGCTTTAGACACACTTTTTGAGGCATATTTCCACCACCTTAGAATTTTTCAGCAAACTCAAGTTCTTTTCCTTTATTCCTATAGAGTTTTATTATCTAAAAGTTGGCTTTCTCTTCTATTTTGTGTTGCAGAGGTTGCATTGCAAGTTTGCCTTCAATGTCAAATATCAAGCCTATAAAAGCAAATAATTGCTATTGCATGTAAAATGGAAGACCACATTACTTGCAATTGCAATTATCTTCCCAACATCCAATTTTATCCTCTTTATAATGAATTTTGGATCTTAAGGTCGCCATTGCAAGTTTCTTGAAACTAATTTTTAATTGCACTTACAAGTTCCTATTTTAAGTCTATTTAAGGTGCTTGTAATGGGACTTTTCAAACTTGATTATAATTTTTTAAGAAAAAAAAGTTAAAGTAACTTGTAACTTATTCTAGAAAACCCAAAATCTCTTTTTAAGTTAACGTTACTTGAATGTTGGCTTTGGAAACCTGATATGTAATTTTTATGGTTTAAAAAAAAACTAAAATGCTTGTTTTGTCTAATTCAAAACCCAAGATTAAATTGTAAAATGCCTTATAGGACCTAAACTTATGTGTTTTTTGCTTATGTGGGTCATATGCTTAGTGTTTCAACTTCAAAATTGAAAGAAAGGCTCGCGTCAAGGGTTTTGAAACCCAATATATGAATTTATTGTGTTTTGGGGGTTTCATTTTCAACAATACAAGTTTGAATGCCTAGAACAAGCTTGCATCAGGCATTTTGAAACCCAAGATTAGATTTTGTAGTAATTTTTTTACCTTTATTCAGTGATTTGTCATTTGAAATCCTATTTTCACTCATACATATTTATGATTTGAGAGGTTGAATCATGTTTAACCTATAACTCTCCCAAGTAATATTTGAACTTGGATTTGTTCTATGAGTGCTCAAATCTCTTGTTTTGGATCTCATTTTTAGTGCTCAAATCTCTTGTTTTGGATCTCATTTTTAGTGTTCATACTCCCTTTTTTGGTGTTTGAAAGATTTTTTGTGCAAATCCAATAAATAACGTGTGCCATTGTTTGCGTGAGTTTGTTTTTTAATGAGTTTTTCACTAGCATTTTTATCAGTTAGGTTGTGTTGTTTTATCATTCTCATTCAATCTTCCATGATGTTCCCTTGCTTTATGGGCTTGGATATTTGTTTCATTTTATAATTACGGTCTTTGTTCTACGATGATATAATGTTACAAGAAAACAAGAAAATATTCTTTATAATTTTTATAGGAAACATTAACACTTGGAAACATTTTTTGTGAGGTGGTTAGTGAAATGAACATGTTAGAAAGGTTAGTTGTGACAATAAGTTCTAAAAATAATGCTTTGAGAAATTGAAGCACACAAAGATAAAATATTATAGGTCGCCTGTTATAAGGTTGCAATTATCACAAAGTCTTGGTTTCTATGTAGTCGTTGCATGTGCTACCTACTATACAAGTAAATTCATTATGTTTAGTTGTTGGTCTTATGTATCCTCATAGAAAAGATAGACCTCATAAAGGATTTATGCCAGAGATTCCTATCCATGAAAGGTGAATGACAAAGGGTTCTTTATTTCATAATGGGTAATAGAATTCTTTCAAGAGAGAGATGGAAGGATGATTTTTCAATGAAAGATATTGGATAGAAGAATGATCTAGGATGCAAGTTGTTGTCTTGAGACAAAATGCCTTCACCAAGCCCAAATTATTCAAAGTGCTAGTATCCTATAGCAACATAAAAATCAGATAGAGGATGATGTAAATAGAGTCATGTCTCTGAACACTTAAATTAGTTTCAATTATGTACTTGTAATTTCATTTTGAAAAATTACATGTAATGTCATAAATTGTAATTGCAGGTGATCATATTACTTGCAAAGTTGTGACTTGTAATGACATGTAATCACATTGCAAGTCGACCTGCAATGTTGAATAAGTCAATCACACATAGGTAGTTATAAAAGAAGTCATAGGTTGTTGGGCTTCTCCCACCTTTTTCTCTCATCCCATCACCTATATATAGGAGTGTGCTTCATTGTAATTTTTATCTTTTGGAAATGCAATGAAATTCTACCAATTTGTTGTGCACTCTAAGACTTTGGGCTTAGATGTAAATCAAATCATTTTCAATTAAAGGGGAAATTTGTTTTCAGACTTTGGGATAATCCAATTTGTCATGTGATGACATATTCTGGAAATTGTTTATGATTTTTGTGTTGTTGTTCAAGAGGGATTTAAAATCGATCTTGTAGACTTTGCGATGCTTATTGTGTTCATAGTTATAGTTTGATTTCAGATTTGGTCTTGCAGACTTTGAGTTACTTATCAAATTTGAAGTTATTGTAGAACACTCAAACAAGGAGGTAACTTGCAGACTTTGTGCTGCTTTTATTTTCTAAGTTTCTGCATGCAAGGTGAAATATATTTTTGAGACTTTGTGTTGCACGTATGTTTCATCCTTTTTCCTTAATTCATATAAGGAGTTGTGGAAAAATTTTAAACTTTATTGGGCTTCTTGTTTTTTGACTTTGCTAAATTGTATTCAAAAGATTATTGTAAGAATGAATCGTGTATTCTAAAGTAAGAGAATACAATGAAAGAACACCCATTCTAAAGAAAGAGTATATGGTGAATGTAACACCCTGTCAATTAGATTAGTGTACATAATCTTAGGTTTTATTTTAGTATTAGTTATTTTCAGCAATAGTAGATAGGGGGAGCCGTCCCTTAAGTAGGAGAGACTGTGTCTCACATGTTGTGGTTGGAACCACTGTTTTGCAATTATTTCTTCAAACTATTGGTTGCAAAATATCCACCTGATATTTTTGAGGGAAGACATCAATTGTTGAGCAATGTATTTTTTTTTCTGTAGAACAATATACTATCCAATTGTTGTCATTTATTAGGATATTTTTTAGATGCATGGAGTATGTGTAAGTGATGTTTTCATTACATTTAGAATAGTGATTAGTTTTATCTTCAATTACACTATAATTGTTAAATTTGTAATTGCATTTCAAGCATAATACATGAAAATGATTAGAGAATGCATTTGCCAATTTTAAAACTCCAATCACTTGTAATAAATGTTAATATGTTATTGAAAGTATATGAAAGTGGTTGTGATATAAAGACAAAAGCAATTTATAATTTTTTAGCTCAAATGTTGTTTGTAGTAATCATTTGTAAGGTTTTTTTATCATTAAATTTACAAATATATGTGGAAGGTGTGATCTAAATCACATGTTTTTTTATCTTTTCTTGGACAATATTTCTAAATAGAAAGGCATGAATTTCATTTTTTTGCAATGTATCTTCAATCTTGAGGAATTCTTGCCCAAAGTTCAGGAGCATATAAAGTTTTTAGACAATAATATAGTTAGTTTTTCATTTAAATAGAAAGATGAAGAACTTTTGGACAAAGGAAAAAAGTCAGAGAGATAAAGTTGGATGTAAAATAGATTTTTCTATTGATGCTTGGCTATATCAGTGTGGTCATCTTTGATGTCAATAATGTACAGAATACCTTTTCTATTTGTTGGTACAACTACTACACCTATTGTTCTGACTAGATATTTATTTGTGCTTGTGATTAATTGTTTTATAGTACTACCTGGAATAAACTTGTATTTGTGGCAAATAGTTGGTATGATTTATACTGTGCTCATCTCCTTCAAAAGTAGTATACAATTATTGTCCCCACGGTCATAATCTGTCTTAGGTGCAATGCCAAATCTTGATATCAAAATTCTTGATATTGGAATAATCTTTTGTTCATATTGGTGGATAAGGTTACCACCAACATTCAAATTTATAGTCATTTTAGAGTTCAAATAAGTTAAATCAGTGTAAAACTCCATGCATCTTTGTTTCTCTATCTAGTATAGCCTTTTAAACAACTATTATATTGCCTTGGAAATAGTTACCTGCCTTTTACTATTTAGATCTTCAATCAAGACAAAGCTTGTGTTGTTTACTTTTGACCTGTGTCAGGTACAATAGAGTATTGTTGATTTTGTAGAAATATGAAAACTAATTTAAAATGGAAACATAGACATTTTTTTACCATTTTGATACTTTTTCTTTCTTATGCTTACTTTGGTTTACAATTGGCTTTGGTTTCTCTATTGTTGTTGCAAAAAATCAATATTATAAAATACAATATATGCAAAATGACTTATGTAGTGTCATGTAGCATGTTTATCAGTAGTTGTAAAGTTAATTTGTACAAAAGTTGCAAAATGATTTGTCCAGTATGCTTTAGTTTTGTGAATAAATGATATATTTTTAGGTGAATTTGTCCATATGTGATCAATTAGCGGTTTGTTTAACACTGTGTTTTGTTAAGAACAAATTGTATATTGTGCTTTTGCATGTGATTTGTTCAAGTCTTTTTTATTTTATTTTTCTTTGATATGTCAATATTCAAATATCCAATAATAAGATGAAGTTTTCCTATGGTTACATATGCGATTATGTCATTGACAATTGTTATGATCTCATGTATTAAAGCATTAGGTCTTCCATACACGAGACATTGAGGTCATCAATTTATGCACATATTTTTAATACTAGTGACTCAAAATTTACTATCATGTGTTGTTTTATTTTGGATGACAATAAATGCTTCTTAGTTAGTGTTCTTAACCCATGAATGTGATGCATTGAATAGTTGTTATATTGTTGAAAGAATGCATTTGTTTTAGATGACTGGAAGTGTACTTCTTGAAAACACATGTCATATGACATTATGTCATAGTCATTGATAATGTTATTTGCATGTTCTTTTAAGCTTCAATTATTTAATGTGCATAAAATTATCTTTGATGTGCTACTAGAAGTACTGATTTGATTTCCAAGTTTCCATTATGAAATTGACTATAGCTGAGACAAAAGAACAATTAGTTTCATATCTATCTCGTATCTAAGTACTTGATGACATATTATTCTTTCTATTTCTTATTCCTAGCTATTATATTTTTCTTCTATATTTTAATAGAAAAGAAAGAATAGTGCATAGAACATTATAATTACAAAACACAAAATAAAAAATATATTCTTTTCCCACAATTTTTATACATTTTGATCTTTGTACAAATATAGCTTTATAAATAGAATAGAAGATGTAAGAATAACCTCACCTATTTGTCTCACAATTGGAAATTGATTTTTTTTGTTCCTTATGTCACATTTTCTTCTGATTTTTATCGAACAATTTAGTCTCTTCTTCCTTGAAAAAGCCAATAGACATTGATAGTCAAAATGGTTTAAAGAGATAGGGAAATGAAACAGAACCTAAAAGCCTGACACTAAATATGCATGAATGCTTTCATGTTAAATATGCAAATTACAAAAAGCATATTTAAGCATGAAGAAGAATACGTGAATATAAAGACTTTAGAGCATTAAATTTCAGCAAGGTGGTAGATGTTTCATTTTAATTACTTCTCATATCAATAAAAATTTTTTTATGGGTAACAGGCCGAAGCTGAAAAGGGAGTTTCATAAGATGAAAGAAAAGAAGAATACTTTTATGTTACCTTCATACCTTTACCTAAGTCTTTTAGCCAATCTTCCTTGTCACATTACTGCAAATTAATATCCTTTTGCTACTTATATCCTTTATTCAAATCAATCTTGATTTTGTGGTTATCTTTTGCAAAAATTATATCTTCTTTTTATCCCCTAAATCAAATGTTAACTTCCCATTTTAGAAAGTTGAGGTTGTTGATGATGGATAAAATTATAAGAATTATACCTTACAATTTTTATCTCATTTTTACATTATATTACTATCATAATCTTTATCAAAAGTGTATGTTATTGTGCCTTCTTTCTGCTTGATTCATTATTCTACTGTGTACAATATTTGCATTTATCCTATTCTTTATCTTGCCTCAGTGACGATTCATTTTTAGAAGATAATTAATTCATTACAAGTTTGTAACTATATTATTTTAGTATAACTACCAGGATCATGATTTTGATTCCTTAAATCACAATACCATTTTGAGGGTTCTCTTTGGACATACTTAGTTTTCTATTTTAAGAGCTATAATCAGTATCACTAGACTGGAGTATTAGAGGTAATCTATTCAGATCTTAATTTCACAAGGAATTCTTAAGGGTAGAATAGGGTCTCTTATATGATCTTATATCCTATGCCTTTATTTAGATCTATCATTAGATTCTAAGATTACCTACTAGATGTCCATCTTTCAAATCCATAAGATTCATGACATACTCATATAGACTGTATTTATGAAATGAGTCTTTTCTCTATACATGGATGCATAAAATATAACATACACTCAGATATTTACTTATAAACTGTGTCTCCATATATGTTGTTCTATTTAGAGTAAATCAACATGTATTATTGTTGCTATATTACCAAACAAAGCCTCCCTATTTGAACTCATAAAATTTAAATTACTTTGAACAACCTACAAATGCACCCGTATTTCGATAATTCTCTGTCAATTACACATCTTAGAGATTTAGAAGGGATACCATCCTAGAAAACAAAAACTATAGCTAGAGATAACTAAATTTAATTGACCAAGTTCACCGCAAACAAACATCCCTCTTCTACTAGAAATAGCTTATACTACTCATTTATAATTTTTCTATAAATGAAGTATCACCATAAGCATTCATATGAAATTTATAAATCATAAGAATTAAAACCCTACAATAATCCATATCAAAACTTAACATCTTTTAATGAAGCTCAAACTTGAATATCAACCATGATACAAACAAGATCCAATTTAATAATAGGTAAGCATAGTTATATTATATTAAGTTCATAAAGCTTCCAATTCCATATCCATACAAGGAAAACAACCCGAAAAAACTAATCTTGTGGCACAAGAGTACCAATAGACTACTACCTGATACTATAGCATAATGCCAATGAGATCTATAATAAAATTCTTTGCTTTAAAGTTTAAAAACTACTATAGTCTTTACAAAATATGGCACCTTATGCCCTAACCCTAAATAACTATCTACCTAAAACATACAAATGAGAGTATTAACATATTACTCTAATCATAGACAATCAAAACCAGAGTGTATAGCTATCTATAACTTTTCCATAAAGACCTATCAAAATCTCTAAACTTGTATATGCTAGGAAAATAAAAATGACTAATAGACTATAGACTATACTAGTTGTACTCCTCCCATTACTCCTTCATGCTTTTGTAAAAAAAAAACCCATGATGCCAAGGATGGCCCTGCTTCTTTCATTGTCGCAATGGGGATATTCTTTGCTGCCTTTTCTTCCCTCTTCAATGCCTCCCTTTCCATGCCAATCTTCATCACCACTAGTGGAAGGACTTGGATCCTAATTTCCACCTCAATATCTGACATGTCCACTAGAGACTCATACCCTAATGTGATAAGGTGCTCCACCCACCACTTATTTCTCATTATTTCTTTCAAGTGAAGCCACTTCATGAGAAATTATGATCTTATTATTATGAATTCCTTTAATTCCTCAAATTCTTTAGTGTCTTTTATTATTAGGAGTAGAAATTTCAACACATCCTTTTTAGAGTTCCTACCTTTCCCTATTTCCTCTTCCGCAATGTAATCCTTAGGGTAAGGGATCATGAAATCCTTATCCACATTCCTCACTACAACTTTCAAGTCCCTTAATAGTTCTTTCTTGAATACACTCTTACACAATAATATTTTTTTCTCTTTCTTTTTCCTTGTAACCATCAGTATTGATAGTTAATCCTAAATCAATAGTCATAGTTAATGGTTTCTTATCCCATAACCACTCTAACTACCAGGTTGGAAAGTTCATCTAATTCATTCAATATTCTCCCCCATCTTTTTTGTTTAATACTTCTTATAAATTCTATAAATATATTCTCATCCTTTGGACATAGGCACAAGATTGATTCTGTGATACTAGTTTGACTCTCTTCTCCTTGTTTCAAAGAGGGTATCTATTCTATGTAAATATTGTTAAACCATCCTGCAATGCCTCCACTTTTAAAGTCATAAACACCCTTAAATGATTATTTATTTTGGTTATCTTGGAAAAGACCTTTTGGCATGCCTTCACATGTGGGAAGGTCACCTTATGTTTTTCTCAAAATGTGGAGGCCTTTTTGATAATGATTTTTCCCTTATATAAGCACTTATTAATCGACACTATCTCTTTATCTAGAGTATTCTATGAGGCTCTTGATTTTTCCATGTCACACTTTGCATGTTTTTCCACATTCTCAAGCTTTAATATTGACCCATTTTTATTTCCTATGGTTTATTTTCATTCATAGATGATCTCTTGATGATTATATTAGTTTATATTGAGAAGGTATTCGTGTAGCCTTATTATCAACTCTAATGATATGCAAACCTATAGTAATATGTTAATATTAGTATAAGTAGAGAAAAGAGCATTATTTTGTGTCATGATGTGCCAAGAATTACCATGATTAACATATGCCCTCATTTATTAGTTACCTTGAATTTAGTAGACATTGGAGTCAATATTGATTAGAATATGTGTTTTAAGACTAGACACACTTAAGCAACTATATTTCTTGAATTTGACAATAATCTCTTGTCTTGAGATGTTCCCTACTCTTGTATATTTACTTCTTGTATTCATTTATACTATTTAAGATTAATATTAGATTTCATAATAAATCTCATAGATGCTAAAATGATAAATAACTACTTGTACCATCTATTTTTAGGTGGGTTCCACTTACAATCTTCTCTTCTTTTTTGTTTGTTTACTCCTCCCATATAAGATGGAACCTTCAATCCCTTCCATCTGCATCCCATTTTTTCATTTGTGAGGCCTCACCCTAACCCATCATAGCACTATTGACACATTCACATTTTGATACTTCATGATTTGATACTTTGATACACTTCTAATCATTTTGATAGAGACTCATGATATTATGTTTTATGATGATGATTATATTGTGTGGATTACATTTTGATGTGGATTAGGACCTAGAACATATTGTTGATTTTGGTTATACATGCTTAGATATGTGATTTGATGAGAAAGACTTAATCATGACTATATGTGATTATTTCATGGATTATGCTCTATGTTAGGAAGTAGCATGGATAATATGTCATGATGATTTATGAAGATACTATGTTTAAACATTAATTAATGAAAATTGTAATTAGGAATTGAATTCTACATATTGATTAATGTTGCTAATTATGAGTTGTATATATATTTAAATGTGATTTTACTACCTTGGACTACTGATGCTTGAGTTTAGTGAGAAGGAAAGAAAACCATGGAATTTTTTGGAGAATCAGGGCTAAACACAGGTGAATTGAGTAAGCCAAGGTTTAATCTAATGAAGATATTTAAACCTCATTGTAATGTGATTTTTGTTTGTAAACGTAATTTGTATGGATATTAATAGTTTAAATTCATGTTGTTAATTGGACATGTCATTTGTGAATGTGATGTGTATTTTATGGTGTCACTTGACACTTGTATTGTCCATGTGGATGGTGACATGTCAATTAGGGTTTGGGAAAGAATCACCTAACCTTATAGAGTATTATATTAATCCCACTTGCATGTAGATGTCTTGTAGGGATCACATCAAGTTAGAACTCAGATTTGAAGTTTAAAGGTACTTTAGAGGGGTCAAAATTGTATTTTTGGCCTAAATTAGCTAACCCTAGGGGGGTACCATGAGTTGGGGACTAGTTTTTACCTATGGGAGAGTCTAGATCACCATTATGGCCCTCCAAAAAGGCTACTTTTCAAAAGTGGCAAAAATGGAGATGGCCACATGCATTTGACTTGTCCCACACTCTTTGCTAAACCCACCATTAAGAGGGGGGGACAAGAGGTAAGACCAAAGGACTAGAGGGCATGTCTCATTAATTGCTAGATCTTGAGTACATTTTTAGAGGGCTTGGAGAGACTTAACGGGTGTTCACCCACTCTCTAATTTTAGAGACACTTAGGGTTGAAGAAAGGAAAAAGACAAGGGAAAAGGATAAGGAGCTTTTCTCAACTACTTTCTTGCCATTTTCTTTGGACCAAGGTTGGTGATTCTTGCTATGGAAGAATGCTTATTGCATTTCATTTTTTTTGATGTTTTGTAGTGTAAAATGAATATGTGAGATCTTGCATGCAATGTTCATGGTGAATTTTTTTATTGTTGTGTTGGGTTGGGATGTATTTGGATTTAAATCATTCTTTGTTATTTTGGTTTTGGGTATGTTGTTCATGGGAGTTTAAGGCATCACTCACCCTTTGGGAAGGGAAGTAGTGGCCTTGGGTGAAGGGGTTAGTTGGGCTCTCCATTGTAGTTGAGAGTCTCTTCTCTTGGAGAAGAGGGAAATACTCATGGAGTATGGGCTCCATGAAGCCATATTGTATTCTTTTCATCTTGAGGATGATAATAAGGAAAGCTTGTGTATGGAGAAATGATAATGTGGCCTTTGAAAGGCATGGATATACTCTTGTTGGAAATGTAATTTGTTTAGAATTCTCCTCTTTGGAAAATCCCACCTTCACCCTATCTCAATGGGTTATAGAAATCCATTTGTGAAGCCTTGGTTGGGAGTTTAATGTAGTTTTGTTCAAATATGTATTTTGTGAGATATGTGTTTGTATGTACCAGTTTGGCCTTGATTCTCCAAGCTCAAGGGTGGTCTCCTTGAGACCTTGGATGAGAGGTGAGATCTCCATGGTTTTCCCCTTTCATTTGTAGGTTTGAAGGCTATGTATTTGCAAAGGAAAAAGCTTTGGAGAGTTTCTATTTTAGTGTTTTGTGGAAGCAAACTTAAAGTGTTACATTGTTAAACTCTTGAAATGAGAAACATCTCATGTTGTGTATTGTATTGAGAAATCATGAGATATACCAAGTTGTCAAATTGATCTTGTTATTGTAGAATGGATTCAATGTTGAAATGAAAATATTGTATTTTAGTTCCTAAAATGTAAAGTTGTATGTTGAAATTTATAGAGAAATCATGAGATATACCAAGTTGTGAAATTGATCTTGTTATTGTAGAATGGATTCAATGTTGAAATGAAAATATTGTATTTTAGTTCTTAAAATGTAAAGTTGTATGTTGAAATTTATATTGGAAATAAAATGATGTTGCAATCTTATTTTCCCTTGCATTGTATGCTATCTTAAAACTCATTAGAACATTCTCTTGATAATTAAGTGATAGCATTCTTGTTGAAAACAATGGAAAAAAAAAGAGAATGGATAACTTAGTTTTGTGAATAGTTAGTAAAACTTATTCTAAGATCATTTGATCATATTCTTGAGGTTATTGTAGTATGCAAACAAAAAAAATGATTTACTTTTCCATTGTCTCTAGCACAAAAATCAAATGAAGAAAACTCTAGTTGAAACAAAAAAAAACAACAACAAATCAAGGAGAAGGAAACAAAAAAAAACTAAGTGCTAAGGCAAAAAAACAAAAACAAAATTGAGACCTATAGGTCTCTAGAAAATGTATGGGGAAAAATAAATTCCCCATACACTTCCAAACTTTGCCACAGTCAATAGAAAATTATATTTTCTATCCACTTGGCAAAGTCCCCCACTTAAGCCTTTAGAAAAGGGGAGGGGGTGGGACCCACATGGGTCACCACCCAAGAAACCCAAGAGAAAAAGCCTTTTTTTAATTTATTATAAATTAACTTCGCTAAAAAATATATATATTAATTAAAAATTAACTTGCCTAAAAAAAAGTACCTATGCGTGGGGTTTAAAAGAATTGTTTTTTTTTTAAGTTTTAAAAAAAAAATTAATTAAATTATTTGTGGGGGGATGTGGCCCCACTCCCCGTAACCCATGCCCCCTTGGGATGCACTACCAACAACAGCCAACCCCTGCGCTCGTCAGGGTACCGCACTACCTTGGCAGTGCAGTACACTGCCAAGGGCAGGGTACTGCGCTGTCAGGCGTGAGCCCCGCCACCTAGTCCCCAATGAGACTTCAAAAGTTTTGTTAAAAGTTTTTTCTTTAAAATTTAATTTAATTTTATGTTATTTTAAAACAAACATTGTTATTATAATTTTTATTTATTATATTTATTTTATATTAATTAATATTTTATTAAATTATTTAATTAAATAGTTGAAGTGCATTTTATGAATATGATTATTTAATTATTATTTACCTATGTTGATTTAACTAAAGACATTCATAAAATTAGTTAGTTTAGAATACTTTATTGTAAACTAAATAATATAAAATATTAGTTGCTAGTTTAAATAGGATTAATATAGACATTTTAATCAATAACCTTGTTAAGGTTAATAAGACTCGATGATTTAATTAAATAATAATTAAATCTTTTAAAACCTTGTCATATGTTTATTGTTAGAGTAAATTATTAATTTTATTAATATTTTACTCCCTTCTTAAGATATCAACTCTTTGCTTTAGTCAACTCATGCACTAGTTATGCATCAGTTTGCTTTAGTTGACTCATGCACTAGTTATGCATTAGTTGTTTTTTGCATGCATTAGTCTTGTAATAGTTTAACTGATTATTACATGCACTTCTACTTTTTAGGTTTGCCTTTTCAAGGCCTTTGATCTCCTTTATATGGATGATCCATTGTACACTATTATTCATTCAGTTATTTGAGGATATTTTCTTCTTCATCTTCTGAGTCAAACCCTTGCCCTCTTCTTGTCTCTACTTCCTTGTAACAGGTTTTTGTATGCAGGTGATCTTCGAGTTTTGTGGATTTGTATTGCTCAAATCCTACATGGTATCAGAGCCTAATCTGCTACAGCTTGTTCGTGTTTGAAGGATTCAAAGATCTCATGATGGTTTTTTTGGTTTTTATTAAATCTGGGGGGGGGGGGAGGGGGGCTATTTTTCTAGTCATCTTGGCTTCAAACGGACCTCGTGGTTGCATTCAGAGCATCCAAGAACCCCAAGATCCATATAAAATTTGTCAAATTTGGACAAAGTTGGATCTGTGAGAAAAAAATTTTGCAATTAGCCCCGGCACGGATTCCAAGGTGATCATTATTTTTTGGAGCACTTCTACCCCAAACAGACCTCACGGCTGCGTCCAAAAGGCCCAAGATAGTCAGAATCCATATAAAGCTTGTTGATTTTGGATAAGTTGCCATCTGAGGCAAATTATTTTTGATACTAGGGCTGTATGGCCCTAACACGTGGACTGAGGCAAAGTATGGCATTTTAAAAAAAAAATATATATATATATTTTTTGGGGAGCGCCACCCAGCGGCCACCCCCACACCACTCAGTGGCCATCACCCTCCACCCAGCGCTCTACCCTGGTTTCTCCGCCCACCGCCAGGGTTTCTCCGCCCCCGCCAGGGTTCCTCCTCGACCGCTTCGCCCGTGCCGCGCTGCGCCCACCACCACCGCCACTGCGCCGGCTCAGCCCGGGAACCACCACCCTAGAGATCACCAGACTTAGCCGCTAGTAGCTTGTGCTAAACCACCAGCGGTGACCCAAACCGCCGACGGCCAGCCCTCTTGCGCCAGCCCAATGTGACCAGGGGCTAGCCCTTTCACATATCTATTTGGTCTTTTTTTGCCATTTGGAGCCCTTTTCACTAAAATTGGCTTTTCGAGAGCTCTAGGTATCATTTTTTGACAAACAAGATATCACTAGAAAGTTGGTTCCGAGCTTGATGCTCTCATAGATTTTAATTTGGTATTTTTTTCCATCTAGCTTGTTGTTTCTGATGTCAAAGCTAGATTATCCTTTTTACATTCTAGGGGGGCTAATTTGCTCAAATTAGCTCCATTTTTCGATCCGAAAGAAGCGTCGGAAAGCTCTTCTTGAGAACTATCTAGATTTTTTCCTATTTTCATTAGATTTTTTTTCAAGGTACACAAGATTTAGATCTAAAGCTTTTTTTCTCGTCTCTTGATAAAGCTATCATTTTAGGCTTGGGGGTTCGATATTTGGCTTGTGGGGGGTTGTTCTTTTCTTGTTTCTTTCAGTTAAACAAGATATTTGTCAAAACAAAACCCCTTCTAAAAAATATGGCCGAGACCTCTTCTTTTCTAGCACTTCTGACTCCACATAATTATCACACATGCCTGATGACACAGCTTCTCCATTCAAAAGGGCTTTGGTCTTGTCTAGATGCAGTGCAGCCAATATTACAAAGGCCATTTGAGATGATGTAGCATTGAAACAAGATGGATGAAGCTATGGGGTTGATTGCTTTACAGGTATCAGACAACTTGCAGTTTCACCTTGACGGGTGCAATACCCCTCTAGCTATGTGGACAAAGCTGAACACTTTGTTTGGTACAGTGAATGAGTTTCGAGCACTTCAAATTGAGGCATAACTTACCTCTCTTGTACTTGATTCTTTTCCCTCTATTAAGGACTTTCTGATGACGTTCAAACAATAGAGATCTTTGTTACATGGATGTGGAAAACAAAAGACTGATAAAGAGTGCATCTATCTGATTCTGTCAAAGCTTAGGGGAAACTTTCAGATCTTCTCTTCTACCTTTCATTCTACCATGGACGCTTTGGGACCTACATTCACCATGCCCACTTTTGAGGTGTTCTGTGATCGTTTGACTAGAGAGCAAGCCAAGCTTACTCAGTTGGACTCTCTAACAGGATCAAAGAACCATGCATTGGTTGCCCAACCCTCCAAAGAAAAGAATAAGCAGAAGCCAAAGCAGAGATCAGATTCCTCTTCTCAGCCCTCTACTGGCCCACCATCTTCTTTTAAGAAGGAGAAATAGAAGACTGAGAGACCTACATGTTCCTATTGTCAGAAGGGACCTCATGATGAGTCACATTATTTTCAGAAGAAATTTGATGGCTATGAGAAACAGATTGCAGATTTGCAAGTTCTTCTTCAGAAGAGCTCTGTTTCCTCTCCATCCTCTTCTACCTCACAGGGGTCTACTTTTCAGTCTTCCTCCACATCTTCGACATCTGGACATGATTTTGGAAAGGGTCATGCATTACGGGCATCCATTGCATCCCCTTCACAGGTCCCTTGGATACTGGATTCAGGTGCTTCTCACCATATGGCATCTTCTAAAGGGGTCTTCTCTACTATTGAGGCTTCTCCCATTCCTCATATTCTCATGGGGAATAACACTATCCTGATAGTCTGTGGGAAAGGTTCAGTCGGCATTCTGGATGGCACATTCAATGATGTATTGTATGTTCCATCTTTATTTGTAAACCTTCTCTCAATTTATCAGATTACACATAGTGGTTCAGGGAAGACAGTTGAGTTCACTGCAGATTCAATCTTCATTCAAGATAGTATGACAGGAGGTATTGTTGCTATAGGGACAGTTGATCATTCCACCCATCTCTACACCTTCTCACACTTTGGTCCACCATCTCCATTATCGGAGCACAACTCTCCTCTTTTGCGAGAGCCTCATGTGGTGTAGTCAGGTCGCTTGAACCTTTGCATTGTTCCTGAGATCACTACTATGATTGCCACACCACATCTTGTTGAGGTCTTTTCTCTTCAGCAGGATTCTTCTTCAGCACTGCCTAACCCTCCAGCTCCATTCATTGAGCCACCAGGTGCAGTTGTTGAGGATTCTATAGAGGATACTCATCTCCTCTCTCCTGACAGTGTCAGCACACCAGTCACACCACCTACATTGGGGATTCCCTTTCAGGCTCCTCATATTTTCTCCTTTGAGCATCAGTTAGGCCTTCTAGTTTCACCTCTCATTCAGGAGTTTCCTTGTTTCATTCCTTTATTTCTTCCGCATTGGAGTTCCATTGGTTTGATCATTTCCACAGAGGTTCCATTATTCTGGGGGGACTTTGGTGTCTCATCCCTCTCTCATGGGGGGGCTGGTTGTACTTATGGTTTTGAGAGAGTCTCTTGAGCCATTTCTTTTTCTGCATTTTTCTATCTCTTTTTGGAGTAGGGTTTTTTCCCACTGGGTTTTCTCTATTTCTCCATTTTACAGAGATTTGGTTGTGTTGGGTACCTCATCAGGCCATGTTGCCAGGACCCATTTCTGCTTTTAGCATTGTAGTTTCCTTTGCTTTCTTCTTGCATTGTTTGTAGCTGCATCATTTCTCATCTTAAGGGGGGGTGTTAGAGTAAATTATTAATTTTATTAATATTTTACTCCCTTCTTAAGATATCAACTCTTTGCTTTAGTCAACTCATGCACTAGTTATGCATCAGTTTGCTTTAGTTGACTCATGCACTAGTTATGCATCAGTTGTTTTTTGCATGCATTAGTCTTGTAATAGTTTAATTGATTATTACATGCACTTCTGCTTTTTAGGTTTTCCTTTTCAAGGCCTTTGATCTCCTTTATATGGATGATCCATTGTACACTATTATTCATTTAGTTATTTGAGGATATTTTCTTCTTCATCTTCTGAGTCAAACCCTTGCCCTCTTCTTGTCTCTACTTCCTTGTAACAGGTTTTTGTATGCAGGTGATCTTCGGGTTTTGTGGATTTGTATTGCTCAAATCCTACAGTAATATAATGGTAATATTGCATAATTAAATTTTAATGCACGAACCTAGTGTAATGAGGAACAATAATCATTATTTAACACGTGTGCAATAATGGGTAGAAGTTTAAGTGATTCGAAATACCCTAATCATACTCAGGTTCAATTTGATTTGTATTTGTACTCTATTTATTTGTCATTGTTTCTTTGTTTATCTTCCGACATGAGATTAGACTCTATGCATGAATAGATTCATAACTCGGAATGCATTAAATCACCTAACCTATAGTAAACTTAACCATACAACTAGAAGTATATAACTCCTATTCCTGTCCAAGTTTTATTCGCTCCTCAAGATTGGCAACCCTCAATTCACCTTGCGAGTTGGGAACCACCTAATGATTTTTTATCACAACTAGTGTCCTTTTAGCGAGCTTGGTGTCCTATGTTGACCCCTTTTTGCATGATGGTGGATTTGGTAAACCAGTGCAATTCTTTGTTAGACATTATTTGATTTTAACTTGTTTTTCTAGTAACCCTAGGTTATGGTTGGCCTAACTATAGTCAACCTATCCTTTGAACCAATGAACTTTATCAACAAACAACTAGCTTTTAAAAAAAAATTGTTGTGTTTTTGCGTGATTATTTTTGGGCATGACATCATCCCAGTATGTCCATTTGATATCTTTTTTTTGACAAGTCAATATTTTTTTATTTGTGATTTACACTATAGTTGCTTCTATCTTTTTAGTTATCTTCTCCCATTCTATTTTCTTATCTTTAGATATTCCCCTATCTTGTTCCTTCCAAATTTCTCATATTATTTTTGATGGGGTTATAATCCATATGTTTCTATATAAGTTATTTTGGTGGAGGGTATGCCATCTTTGGAATAATCTTAGTATTCTATTTGGAAGGATATTACTCCAGCCCAATTTATTGTAGAGTCATTGATAGGGAGGTCTCTTGCCACAAGTCCTAACTCTTTAGGACTACTCATAGGTCCTTCTCCTAACCTATCTAGGGTTCTATCAAGACCCTACTCTAGAGGAATTCCTTCCACAATCTCCTCTCTCTCCAAGACCTCACTACCAAGTACAATTTCAAATCTAACTCCTCTTACTCTCCATGGACTCAACTCTCTAAGTCCATCACCATATACCACCAAATTGAATTTCTTTGAAAAATAGATGGAAGGCATTCTAAAGGTTCAAATTCAATGGTTTTGAGTTTTTCTAGGTTCCAAACTCTTAGGATCAAGAGTTGATCTCTTCAAATTTATGAAAAAAGGCTACGAACCCAATTAGGCCTAATTAGGTCTCCTTGCACAGCTTCCCAGCTAGAACTATGTAACTCTCCAAATAAGTACCCAAAAAAATTGGAGTTTATGACACCCTTTTCAAAGACCTTGAATATTTTTAGGGTTTCTAGACCTCACTGCATTCGTACAACACTTTTCTATTTCTAGGCCTATTTTTAAGGGCTACAAGCTTTTCTCTGATCACAATGATGAATTTGATTCAACCTCACTCCAAAAGATTCAAAAACCCTTCTCCTTCACAAAAATAACTCTTTATTCTATGTTCTTCATTACCTTGTCACTGGATTGAGTCTACCAATTCCACAAACCTTCCATCTATTATCTGCAACAGTCAAGCCTCCTAGCCGGGTTCACTGTGACTCGCCTAGGGCTTGATGCCAAAATTGGTTCCCCTAAAAATATGAATACAAGGCTCCATATTTACAATATTTACACATTTATCTAGCATTTCCCATAGGTTCGTACAATACCCACAAGTGGAACTCATGTTAGAGCCATTTTTGGTCTCTCAACCCTGTCTAGACCAATGAACTGGTAATAGAGGAAAGATTTATTACAAGAAATGAAAAAAAAGCCTAAAACCTAAAATAACATACTAAAAGAAACTATATACACAACATTAATTAAACATGCAAGTCTTTATCTCAGATCAATCCATGGTACATAGGATGATCGAATTCTTCTCACTGTTCCTAGTTTGCAGAGAATGACAATGCATTAAACTCAAATGATAAAAATTATAAAAGTTTCCAACCTTTAGAACTAGTTAGAATATGTCTTAAATAGGTCAAAATGTTCAAGAAAAATACCCAAATGAATTCCTAACTGATTCTACTCCCCTTAAGGCAATTTGTCGATTCTTGTCATGACAACTTTTCAAAATTGCAAAGTTGTCATTGACAACTTTGACAAATTTTGTTGTCAACCTTCCTTGGATCACTCAAATGAGTTACAAATGATCTCAAAGGTATAACCAAACCTAATGGACCTTTTTATTCCTTCATTCCCACATTTTTGGAAGTCAAAATAACTTTTGACCATTTGGACACTAAGTTAGCAATTTCACAAAGAAAGCCAAAACCAAACAAGTCTTAAGAAGACCTTAACAAACACTTGACTAACCTTCCTAAGGACTTGATAAGACTTAAAAAACACACTTGGGACTCTTATTAATCCTTATTATTTAGTGACTTGGTGAAGGTCACTTACAAGCTAAAAACTTGGACTAGGGTAGCTTAAAGACCCTAGGTGCTCCTGCACCATTCTCCCCTACAACAGATAAGTTAAATTATGCCAGGGGTTAGGAGATCTAAATTGATCCCCATCTTCTTGAAATCATTCTCTTCTATCCAAGTAGCTTTTGACTATGGTTGATTCTTCCACTTGATAAGGTGTTCCATGTAGACACCATGCCTTGTTTATTTCTTAACCCTTGAGTCTAGAACTTTCTCATCTTGAGGTTTCAGTTGTATAGGGAGTTTGAGGTCTTTGAAATCTACATTTACATTAGGACTGTGTTCTTCCTTTCTTACATCAGGGCCTTTATATTTGACCAGATCTTGGACATTAAAAATAGGATATATGGCTAGCTCCTTAGGTAAGCCTATCTTATAGGCATTGTGACCATATTTAGCTAGGACCTTACATGGTCCTACCCTTCTCATTTCTAGCTTGTTGGGTATCCCCTTTTGGAGTCTAGATTTGTTGAGGTGTGCCATCACCCAATCTCCAACTTCAAATGACAAGTATTTTCTCCTCTCATCCACTTTAGCCTTAAGCTTTTGGTTAGCTTCCACTAGTGTCATCTTCAGTTGATCATGGACTTCTTGCATAGATTGAGAAAAATCTTCAACATGGCCACTAACTTCTCCTTGATTTCCTAACTCTCTGATTTCACACACTCCCCTTGGATGGATTCCATAAACTATCTCAAATGGGTTCTTTCCAGTAAACCTATTGGTACTGTCATTATAAGAAAATTCAACTTGTGGCAATACTTGATCCCACATTTGCCCATTTTCCTTTGTGAGACACCTAAGAAGATTTCCAAGAACCCTATTAATCACCTCTATTTGGCCATCCATTTGAGGATGATATGCTAAACCAAATGCAAGATTTGTGCCCAATCTTTTCCATAAGGTTTTCCAAAAGTGCCCCATAAATTTCACATCCCTATCTAACATAATACTAATTGGTAAGCCATGAATCCTCAATACATTTTTGAAGAAGAGATGAGCAATATAGCTAGCATAATGAGTTGTTTTGCAAGGTATACAGTGGCTCATTTTACTAAATCTATCCACCACTACAAAAACACTGTCAAAACCAATAGTTTTCCTTGGTAATCCCACTATAAAATCCAAGCTAAGACACTCCCATGGTCTGGTTGGAATAGGTAAAGGCTGGTACAACCCTGCATTAGACGATGTGCCCTTAAATTTTTGACAAACTACACATTGCTCCACATACCTCTGACATCTCTTAGCATCTTAGGCCAATAATAGAGTCTTTGCACTAGGTCCAGTGTCTTGTTCAAACCAAAATGCCCACTAAGGTTCTCATTATGCTTTTCTTGTATGAGGTTTTCCCTCATAGACCCCCTGGGTACACATAGCTTGTTACCCTTAAACAATAAACCATTTTGCAAAGTATAGTCAACAAATTCACTATGAAAGTGATTCTCAAACTCAACACATAGCTTATATACCTTTGAAAATTCTTCATCAATCTTGTAGAGATCTTTGAACCCTTCTATGCCAATACTTTGGAGTTGAATTTCTTGGACAATGAGAAACCTCTGGCTAAGTGCATCTGTAACTTTATTGTTTAGGCCCTTTTTATGTTTGATAGTGAAGGTATAGGCTTGGAGAAATTCCATCTACTTGATGTGCCTGTTACTTAACTTCTCTTGTGTGTTGATGTAGCTTAGAGATTGGTTATTTGTATAGACTACAAACTCCTTGGGCAAAAGATAGTGCCTCCACTTCTTAAGGGATTGAATCAAAGAATAAAGTTCTAAATCATAAGAATAATATCTTGATTTAGCTTCATTCAACCTTTCACTGAAAAATGCAACCGGTATCCCTTCTTGGTTAAGGAATTCTCCCACAGCTATGTTACTTGCATCACATTCCAAAATAAACAACTTATCAAAAGTTAGTAACACTATAATGGGTTGTGCAACCACCTTTTGCTTTAGCTTTTTGAATCCTTCATTAGCCTCCTTGGTCCATTCAAACTTGGTTTTAATTCCACCCTTTATGGTATCAAGAAGAGGTGCAAAAATCTCACTAAATCCTCTTATAAACTTCCTATAAAACTGAGCCAACCCAGGAAAGATCCTTACATCAGTCCATGTTTTGGGAGTGAGCCAATTTAGAATAGCTTCTACCTTGCTTGGGTCCATTTTAAGTCACCTTGGGAGACTACAAAACCTAGGTAAAAAAGCTCTTATTTCAAGAACTCGCTCTTTTCTAGGTTAATGGCTATCTTATCTTCATGCAACCTTTTCAAGGAAAATTTTAGGTGTTTCATGTGTTCTTCTTTGGTCTTACTAAAGATGAGGATATCATGTAAGTATACCACTACAAATATTCCTATGTAATCATTCAAGACTTCATTCATTAACCTCATGAATGTACTAGGTGCATTTTTAAGCTCAAAGGGCATAACTAACCATTCATAAAGACCTTCTGTGGTTTTAAAGGATGACTTCCACTCATCCCCCTATTTCATCCTAATTTGATGGTACCCACTCTTAAGATCAATTTTAGTGAAGTACCTAGACCCTCCAAGACAATCCATAAGATCATCTATTCTAGGGATAGGAAATCTATACTTGATAGTTATCCTATTTATGGCCCTAGAATCAGTACACAATCACCATTTACCCCCTTTCTTGGGTTCCAAGACCATTGGGATAGCACATGGGCTTATCCTTGATGAAGTAACTCTTGAACTTTCCTTTCAATCTCCTTGTTTTGATTTGGTGTCATCTTGTATGTTGCTTTGTTAGGCAAGGATGCCCCATGGTATGAAGTTTATTTGGTGACTAATTTCTCTTTGAAGTGGTAGATTGGTTGGTGTTCCATCACTAATGATGTCTTTGAACTAATCCAACATCTACCTCACTTCCATAGGTAAACTTGCTTGTTGAGGTTTGTCCTCCTCTTTAGGCTTAACAACAATGGCTAATCCAACACCTTCTTCTTCCTTGAGTTCATGCAAGAACTCCTTACCACTCATGAGAAGTACATTAGTATCCCCTAAAGTTGTTTCTCCTTCTTCAACAAGTGATTGTATCTTGTAGGTGACCCCATTCTTTTTGAAGGTATACAAGTTCGTCTTTCCATGATGGACCGCATCTTGGTCATATTGCCATGGTTTGCCCAATAATAGGTGGCAAGCATCCATTAGAAAGATATCACATATCATTTTGTCTTGATATTAACCAATGACAAATTCAACCCACACTTGTTCATTTACTAAGACATTTTTCCCTTTGTTTACCCAAGTAACTTTGTAAGGGTGTGTATGAGTGATCCTAGTGAGCTTTAAATTATGGTTTGCCTCCTCTGAGATTATGTTATCTATAGAGCCTGAGTCAATGATGACCTTGCAAACCTTTCCAAGGATCTTGCACTTGATCCTAAATAGAGCTCTTCTTTGTTTGGGTTCCTCCTTGACCGGTTCTTTGAGTAAGACTCTTCCAAACATGAGATTATCCCCATTATCTGAATCAAGACTCACCTTCAGAGATTTAACACTTCCAACTTCCTCTTGTGCATAGGCTATCTTCTTCTCTCCTTGTGAACTTGATGCTTTATTAGGGAATCCATAGGTAGGGTGGCCTAATTGACCACAATTGTAGCATTTCATACTGACAAAGTGTGAACCTCTACCAAATCCTCTAAATATACCTCTTCCACCACTATGGAATCATCTTCCCCTACTGGAAGTACCTCTATTGCTTGGATCACTATATTGTTTAGTCATCTTGGCTTCACCTTGGTTCTTTGATTCATTTCATCTACCACTATAGTTGCCTCTATGACTCCCTCTTGAGTCTCTTCCTCTTCCTTTGCCCCTCGAAGTAGATTATTATTTCTTTCTACCTTTTTCTTCCACTTTAATGGCTAATTGGTAAAACCTATGAATAGTATTGGGGCCCAATAAACTGGTTTCTCCTTGAATACTCCACCTAAGTCCATTCAAATATTTGGCTACTTTGACACTTTCTTTTTCTTGGATCTTGGATCTCAAGCATAGTTTTTGGAACTCCTTGGTATAGGCTGTAACATCCATTTCCCTTTGCCTAAGGCTTTTCCTCTTCTTATGCAAATGGATTTCAAAGTCCTTTGGTAAATAGTTCTCCTTGATCTTGGTGACCATAGCCTTCCAACTAGCTATGCGGTTATTTCCTACCTTCTATCTTTTAGTTCTTAGGAACTTCCACCAAGTTAATGCTGGTCCCCTCATCCTAGATTTAGCCACCTTCAATTTTTGAGCCTCACTAACCCCTTCACATTCAAAGTGGTTCTCCATTCCCTCTATCCATTCCATCACCAATTCAAGGTCCATCTTCCCACTAAACAAAGGTACCCCTTAAAGAGCTTTGCCTCCAATGGATTTGATGGATTTGAGAAAAGGATCTTCTTGCATAGGTGGATCAAGTTCAGGTATTTCATCATCTTCATATATAGCCTTACCCTTGTGTCCATTTTCTTTCAATTTCTCACTTACCAATTTGGTATTTTCTTCCACCTCCCCCAACTTATCTCCAAGGGCTTCCAATTCTTCTCTAAGAATTCTATTCTCTTCTTTTTTCTTTGTTACTTCCTTAGCCAACTTTGCATTTGTCACCATAGTTGACTCACCCATTTATTCTGACATATACTTCTATCCCAAAACTAGTTAGCCTCTGATACCAATTTGATAGGGAGGTCTCTTTCCACAAGTCCTAAATCTTTAGGACTACTCATAGGTCCTTCTCCTGACCTATCTAGGGTTCTATCAAGATCCTACTCTAGAGGAATTCTTTCCACAATCTCCTCTCTCTCCAAGACCTCACTACCGAGTGCAATTTCAAATCTAACTCCTCTTACTCTCCATGGACTCAACTCTCTAAGTCCATCACCATATACCATCAAATTGAATTTCTTTTCAAACTAGATGGAAGGCATTATAAAGTTTCAACTTCAATGGTTTTGAGTTTTAATAGGTTCCAAACTCTTAGGATCAAGAGTCGATCTCTTCAAATTTAGGCAAAAAGGCTACTAGCCCAATTAGGCGTAATTAGGTCTCCTTGCACACCTTCTCGGCTATAACTCTGTAACTCTCCAAATAAGTACCCAAAAAAATTGGAGTTTCTAACACCATTTTCAAAGACCTTGAAGATCTTTAGGGTTTCTAGACCTCACTACATCTGTACACCACCTGTCTATTTCTAGGGCTATTTTTAAGGGCTATTAGCTTTTCTATGATCACAATGATGAATTTGATTCAAAATTACTCCACAAGCTTCACCAACCCTTATCTTTCACAATACTAACTCTTTAGTCTATGTTCTTCATTACCTTGTCACTGGATTGAGTCTACCAATTCCATAAACCTTCCATCTACTGTTTGCAACATCCAAGCCTCCTAGCTGGGTTCACTATGACTTGCCTAGGGCTTGATGCAAAAATTGGTTCCCCTACAAATCTGAAGACAAGACTCCATATTTACAATATTTACACATTGCTCAAGCATTTCCTGCAGGGTTGTACATTACCCACTGGTGCAACTCATGTTAGAGCCATTTTTGGTCTCTCAATTGTGTCTAGACCAGTGAACTGGTCACATAGGAAAGATTTATTACAAGCAATGAAAAAAATAATACAACCTAAACTAACACATCAAAAGAAACTATATACACAATACTAATTAAACATGCAAGTCTTTATCTCAGATCAATCCATGGTACATAGGGTGATCAAGTTCTTCTCACTGTTCCCGGTTTGCAGAGAATGCCAGTGTATTAAACTCAAATGCAAAACATTACAAAAGTTTCCAAACTTTAGCATTGGTCTAAAATATGTCTTAAATAGGTCAAAAGGTTCAAGAAAAACTACCTAAATGAATCCCTAACTAATTCTACTCCCCTTAAGGCAATTTTTCGATTGTTGTCATGACAAATTTTCAAAATTACAAAGTTGTCATTGACAACTTTGACAACGTTTGTTGTCAACCTTCCTTAGATCACTCAAATGAGTTCCAAATGATCTCAGAGGTATAACCAACTCTAATGGACCTTTTTCTTCCTTCATTCCCACATTTTGGGAAGTCAAAATAACCTTTGACCATATAGACACTAAGTTAGCAATTTCACAAAGAAAGCCAAAACCAAACAAGTCTTAAGAAGACCTTAACAAAAACTTGACTTACCTTCCTAAGGACTTTCTAAGACTTTAAAAACACACTTGGGACTCTTATTAGTCCTTATTATTCAGTGAGTTGGTGAAGGTTACTTACAAGCCAAAAACTTGGACAAAGGTAGCCTAAAGACCCTAGGTGCTCCTGCACTATAGCCATCTTCAATAATTATTAGTGTAGTCACAATTAACAAGTGTATGATATACTAATTCTTCTTTTTTTTCACACAAAGGGCACCTATTTGGTCCTTCAAATCCTATTTTAGTAAATCTATTTGCCAGCAAAATCCTTTTTTTGCAGAGCTTCTCATGAGAACATGCCTACCTTTGCCATGAAATTTTTATTCCAGCACATCTTTAATGGATTTTCTATTTTTGGATTTTTTTGTTTCTTAATTAAGTAGTTATATCCATCTTTCAATTTATAATCTCTTGTCTTAGATTCTACCCACACTATTTTTTCTTTATCTTTCCTAAATGTTATTTTTCTTCTATCCAATATTCTTTTTATTACTTCTTTGTCATTATTTGGAATATCAACATCATCCATTGGTTTCCATTTTCATACTAATAATGGGTTCCCATTGGGTACTTCTATGTAGTCCTTAACATATTTACCCCATTATTCTTCTAAGCTTTAGTGTTGTTAGCATTTACTAAATTGTCAATTGCTGAGTAGCCTCCCCAAGAGTTACTCCAAAAGAGGGCTTGGTCACCTGTTGACACATCCAAAGTCAATCTATCTATAATAATATCTCTACACTCCATCATAAAATTCCACACCATTGATCATTTTGGTGGTGTATTCATTCTAAAGATATTAACATGGCCCTCCCCATTTAAATATTTGTATCTTAATATTCTATCCCATTTCAACTTAGGATACTTATCCATTTTCTAGACTACTTTGGCCCCTAGGGCTTTACTCTATTCTCTAAGACTTTTTATACCTAGGCCTCCTTCATCTTTTGGTATGCATATTTTTTCCTAAGAAATCATGACTAACTATTTCTTTTCTGTTGTTCCTTGCCAAAAAAAGGATCTTAGATTTTTTTCTATTTTGTCCTTTGTTCCTCTAGGGAGGCTTATGCAAGATAATTGATAAATGAGCATAGGTGAGAGCATATTTTTTAGCATTGTTTCTCTTCCTATTGAAGAGATCCATTTTCCTTTCTATGATTCAACTTTTTTTGTTATCTTAGTTAATACATGGTTCTATACTCTATTCATTTTACCTCCTTTATCTAGAGGCAACCCTTGATATTTACAAGGTAATTCCCCTTTTCTAAAGTTTAAAATATTGCAAATCTTTGTCTCTATTCTCTGTTCTACGTTAAAGAAAAATATCTCTAATTTTTCTTGATCGATATCTTGTCTTGATGCTTTTCTATATGTATTTAATAGCTTTTTTTTTAATCTCGCTTTCTTTCTATTTTTCTCCCTTTTCGAATATCATTGTATCATCAAAAAATTGTTGATGATTTATAGGTTCTAATTCACTAGTTACTTTAATTCCTTCTAACAGTTCATTCTCCTTTTCTTTTGTTATGATCCTTCCTAAGACTTCTTCCATAATGATAAAAAGGAAAGGAGATATTGGATCTCGTTCTCTCAATCCTCTTGAAATGTTACAGAAACCTTTTGGATTTATGTTAACCAATGCAAAAATCCTTGGACTTGAGATGTATTCAAATATGAGGTTTATCCATTACTTAGTAAAACTGAATGCCTCTAGACATTTACATAGAAAAAAAAAAATACTTTGTCATAAGCTTTTTTGATATCTAGTTTTATCAACATAATAGGCCTTTGATTCTATTGTATGGTATGAATAACCTCTTGTTCTATGATCACACCACCAAAAATGGATCTTATAGGGACAAACATTGTTTGTTCATCTACTATTATATCTAGCAGTAGTTTATTAATTTTGTTTGTCATGGTTTTTGTGAGTATTTTATAAATAGTATTGCAGTGTGAGATTGGCCTAAATTTATCAAAATTTTCAGATTTCTCCTTTTTTGAGATGAGAGTTATAAATGTATTGTTTACTTTATTATTCTTCTAAAAAATTTTACACTCTAGTTCCTTCACTAGTTCATCTCCTCAAAAATACCAACATTTCTAGAAGAAGAATGTTGGAAATCCATCCAACCCTGGGGCTTTATCCGTATGTAATTATTTTATTGTTGTTTCTATTTATGTTTTAGTGAATTTTGATTTAAACATATTATTTTGTTCTTTTGTTATTATCTTTGGTATGTTATCCAAAATTTTATTTTGGGCTTCTAAATTTGATCCTTCCCAATTATTCATAATATTCTCAAAATATCTTATTGTTTCTTCAACTATCTTTAGGGGATATTTTATGATTTGCTCTGCACTAATTTTGATCTTTATTATTCTATTAGTATTCCTCCTTATAAGACTAATATGATTTATTTTTTGTTTTTATCACCTTCGTCTAACTAGGTTTCTCTTGATTTTTATCGCTAGAATATCTTTTCCTTTGCTAGTATGTCTTCATACTTTGTTAGTAGCATTTTTCCTTTTAGGAATTTATCTTGGTCCATTCCTTTATCTATTACTTCCTTATTTAGACATTCAATATCTTCTTCTATTTTTTTTCTTTTGCTTCAAAAATGTTCCCAAAATGCTCTTTATTCTATTGGTGGAGCTTATTTTTAATGAGTTTTAATTTAGAGATAAAGAAAAATAGTTTGGAACTTGAAAATTTCTCTTCCTTCCACCATTGTTCAATTGTCCTAATTAAGTTCTCATCTCTCTGTTGGAAATATTCAGGAAGTAACCGAGTTACTGAGAGGGGAGGGGTGAATCAGTAACTCCAAATTTTCTTTCAATTTTAACATGTAATTTACTTTTTAACCTTTGCATACAGAAAGCATAAAACTTAAAAACATTTACAATAATGACACATAGATTTGGTTACCCAGAAACCTTCCAAAAGAAAGTAAAACTGGGGTGGGGATGAAACCCACAAATCTTTAATACTGCAGAATAAAGTTGGCCGGTTAAGGCTTACAATTTGATCACTTCTGATGATCTGCCCTGTTAGGAGCAATAAGGATTGCTAAATCCACCCTGTTAAAGGATTTACAAACATACAATGAAGTATGCACTCGGTAAAGAGATTTTACAAAGACTGTTAGGTCTACCCGGTTAAAGGATTTAGTACTGATTCACCTGTTAGAATGAAACAGTAGATCTCTGCTTTGCAACTGGATTACTGATTTGAGATTCGCTGATGTACTGATCACCTTCTGTGATGAATTTGTCTTTGCTGTACCTTATACTTCTGAAGCCTTCTGTAATTCGCTTATCTCTGCCTTTCTTTCTCTTTCACATATGTTTTTCATTCATATATTTTCTTACATCTTTTTATTTTTACAACATTGTTTATATACAAGTCTTAAACAATTAACTACAATTATAATTACACAGTCGGCTTGACAAGTAAACATAAGTGCTACTAAGTCGGCCCAAGTATGGTTACACGGTTCCTGCAAACTGACTCGGTGACTTTCTGATACTCGGCGTCCACTGCATTACTCGGCATCGTCATGCACTCGGTAGAAGTGAAAGCACGGTTAATACTGATCACTCGGTAGGTTTTGAACTCGGTAAGTACTGGTGCCTCGGTAGACATGATGTTACTCGGTTTACACTGTTCTGTTCGGTTTGCTCGGTTTCCACTGTCTGCTCGGTTTGCACTGTCTGCTCGGTTTGCACTGTCTGCTCGGTTTGCACTGTCTTCTCGGTTTGCACTGTCTGCTCGGTTTGCACTGTCTGCTCGGTTTGCACTGTTTGCTCGGTTTGCACTGTTTGCTCGGTTTGCACTGTCTGCTCGGTTTGTATCCAGAATGCAAATAAGTGTTGTCACTAGTGGCAATTCTGCTTAATGCCAACAATCTCCCCCTTTGGCATTAGTGACAAAAACACTTATTGGCGAAAATTTATATACACGAATCATGCTGAGTTTTATTTTGATTTTTCAAAATTTGTCTTTGTTATAGGGCTTTATACATTGTCTCCCCCTTTCAATGTGCTAACTGTTTCTTATACAAATCTATACAGTATACATATCTCTCCTTCTATACATATCTCCCCCTTTTTGACGATAATGCCACAGGTGCATATACAAGTTATTTACAGAGAGAATCCAAAATTTGATAGGAAATCAGAATGGACCTTCATTATTAGTGCCAGGGTTCTGTCCCAACTTTCTTGCAGAATCTTACATGTTTGTATAGCAATTTGGACTTCTGTAGAGAGTTCAATCATGTGATCTGCTATAGAGAACTGATTGTCATGAATCAATGTTTTGGAATGTTCAATGTGCTTATACATTGTATTCATGATGGGAAGGATCATGTGTTGGATGTCTAGCAGTGTGGACCGGATCCTTGAGTCTTCTTTCAGTAGATCAGACTGCATATTAGATAGGTGTGAAATTTTCATGTGATGAGCAGAGCTTGAACTTGGTTCAAGTTGCAGCTTCTGTATGCTAATCTTCATATCCTCATCCATTTTATTCATTTTATCTTTAACATCCTTTGTGAACTCGGCAATATTGCACAGTCTGGCCAAAAGAGAGGTAGCATTCGAATAGATAGATTCTATGTTAGACAAAACTGAAGACAATTCCACTTGGTTAATAGCTATGTGCTGAGCAATGTGCTCAAGAACTTTATTGTTGAATCTCTTCTCGGCTCTTTCAACTAACTTTTCTGTCCCGGATGAGTCCTCATTGTATTTCTCAACTGCTTCTGCTAATTGTAACAAAACATGCTGGGAGGAGTCTACTTTAATGCCTAATGCATCAGACAAAATGTCCTTAGCATCCTTGATGATTTGATACTCCTTGTCTCTCTCCTCTTTAAGCTTCTTTTGTTTTGCTTTCCTTTGGAGGATCTCACCTATATTCTGCATTTGGTCCGCTGAGAGATTTGCAAAATCTAATGTAGGAATCTCTATCTCTTCATCTAGGTCTATATCCTCTACTATATTTTTACCCAAAAATTTTATACTCGGTAGAGCCTTAGGCTTATCTGTACTTAATGCTTTGGTAGTAGTGACAGTAGATAAAGTAGGGCTGGCTATAGATACTGGCATACTTTCTACTGGAGAACTTAAAATATTTACACTTGAAGATTCAAAAGCTGGAAAACTTACTGCTGGAAAACTTGATGGTGCAGGAGACTGCAGCTCGGTAGAAGAAATGGTAGCTGCTTCTGATGTTGCTAGGGATGATTGGACAAATGTGGAAGTTGTCACAACCATGCTTGAAGGTGTCTCCGGGCTGGATGTAGAGACTTTCACTGGAGAGGTAGGAAGGGATGCAATGACTTCTGCTGCTATCCTTACAGTATCATCTACCTCAGTGTCTTCTTCTTGTTCATCACTGTCATCTTCAATATCTTTTATTATTACAGTTTCAATGCTCGGTTGGTGAAGGTGGTATATGTTCTTCCATGTGGCATTTGCAGCCTTCACAACCGATTCAATATTGTTGATCAAAATCAAACAAGTATTGAATTTCAATATCATCTTATTTTCATTTTCTTTTAATGCCTTCTTTACTTCATCATTATTCAAGCTCGGCATCAACTGTCTCAGGTTTTGATCAAATATGTCTATCACAGTTTGCCTTGCATTGCTCCATCTCATTTTTATTGGATTCAATAGAACTGCTGGAACCTGTGGGGCAATTTCTTCAGGAGAGTATTTCCACTGTCCCATCTTCTCAACAACAGCATCTTCTATTTCCTTCTGTTCTGCTTCCGATCTGGTTTCATATCTCAAGGATTTTATGTTACTTACTCCAGATCCTGATCCATCTCTAAAGAGTTTGAGCTTTTCTTGAAGGCTTAGAGGAGGCCTTTTGAATACTATATCTTTATCTGCCTTTTCTGCCTTATCTGCCTTGCCTCTTGTATTTCTCCTTGTAAACACAGCAGTGGGTGGCACAGGTGCCTTAGTGATGAAAACTTTTCCTTTCTTCTTTGCAGGTTCTGGTTCCTCTGTTTTCTCATCCTTTTCCTCTTCTTTTTCATCTATTTCTTCTTTGTCCTCGGTTATCATTTGCATTTTGGCTATCCTCTTTTTTTCTTTGTTTACCGCCTGTGGAAGCTTTATGCTTAGTTCAATTCTCACCTTAGCTTCATCATATGTTCCAAAATATGGAGCTTTGGGATTGACAGGCTGATTTAGAAGAGCTTCAATGATATTCTTGGTTTCATCAATATTTACCTCATAAGGAAGAGGTTTTACATATACAGTTCTTGGTTTAACTGCTTGAATATACACATTATCACAATCTACCATAAAACAGATGTCATCTTTGTAATCTTCCACCAACTTCTGTGGAATCCGGAATCTGTCATTCATTTTCTCTTTGAAAGACTCGAAATAATTATCCATGATGCTTTCATAGTTTTCACCCATTTCTGAAATGTATTCATTTATTTCATAGAGGATTGGCACATCTTTTCTCCATACAACTTTTCCTTTAGAAGGGAAGAATTTCTGAACATAGAAGAATAAACAGACCAACAAGGATCCAAACTTACATGGATTGTTTTTGGAAGTTTTAATGCTTTCCATGTTTTTGTTAAACTGTTTCAACAATAAGTCTGCTAGGTCAAATGTCAAGTTATTCTTGACCACTTTGTATGCTAGGTCAATAGCTTCACAGGAGACACTGTTCTGTCGACTAGAACTGTAAATCTTATGGGCAATGATGTGTGTACCAAACTTCAGTTCAGCGTCGGTAATGCTGCTAACTTTCATGCCTCTACCGTCCCACTCGGCTAGGGTTTTCTTCTCTAGTTCCGTCGGACCTAGGGTTTTAGTAGTTTTAGCTTTGTTCAACATGGGAAGACCGGTGACTTGTTGAATCATTTTCTTTGTGATCTCAATAGGTTGCTCAAGCCAAATCTTTCCATCATGTACACGGCTGAGAATATATCTAACCCATTTATCTCGAAAGTTTCGAGGTAGATGTGTAATGTGAACTAAAGTTTTATCTTCCAGATGTTTGTGCTCGGGTTTCAGAATACCATCCACACATAGTTCCTCACGCACAATGTCTAGTTGTAGGTTTCCCATTTCATGAATTGAACAATTAAAATGATTGCAGATATTGTTAATAAGTAGTACCTTAGGAGGAATCTGAGATTGAGCTCCGTTCGGATCTAGGGCTGCTGCAATTGCGGGCACGATCTTAAAATCTGGTGCTTTCCACTCCCCTTGGACTAACATATCAGATCCTTTCTTCGCTGAAGTGCTGGATGATGCCATGGTAGCTCACAGAAAATTCCTTTCGCAAAAGTATTAAATCGCTGGGTTGCTCTTGAAATTTTCTGCTCCCAAAGTGCTAAAGATTCACGGTGAAGAGTGAGTTCGATTACTTGCTTTTTGTTTACAACTCTGTCATTAATGCTCATTTCAAATTAGGGTATGAGTTCTGACAGACTGTCACCCACTAAGAATTAATTGCTCGGAAAAGACTTCGCAACTCGGTGAACTCGAGAATTCATAATGCTCCGACCTCGCTCGGTAAAGACAGGTACCGACCTTGCTCGGTGAAGACTGATACCGACCTCCCTATGATCTCACTGCATCTTGCATGCTGATTTAGATCTTTCTTTTAATTTCGGTTTTGGAACTGCTTGAGATTGATCTATGAGAATACAGTTCCAGTGCTTCCTTGGAAATTTAGTTTGAGTCGGTAGAGCCATCCATTCCATTACTTGGAGTGGATTGCTCAGTAGCTTTAGGAATCCATTTTTGTCTCACCTGTTTCCTGACCTTAGTTGCTTCATTCTTCTTTTCTTCTTCAATTCCACTAGCATTCATGCAGTTTCTGGCTATGTGACCGAGTTTAGTGCATTTGAAACATCTTATGGTAGTATCTCTTTTCCTTAGATGATGTTTTATGCAATTCATGCCAATATGTCCATATTCTCCACAGTAATGACATCTACACCAGGTGTTGTAGTCCCATCCAAACATTGCTTTCACAATTTGTTCTGCTGGATTAAATGTCTTGGATCTGCACTCGGATGCCTTGTGACCTTGTTTGTTGCACTTGTGACAATTACCTCTGAATCTAGGTTTTTCCCTGCATTCATTTGCTTTGTGACCAGGTTGATTGCAGCTATAACATTTTCTATTGAATTCTGCTTTTTCATTGTTCCAACATTTAATTGAAGTATGTCCTATTTTACCACAATGATTACAAGTACATTTTTGATTTCTTTGAGTACCTTGCTTAGAGGATTCGCCTTCTTCTTTGTATCCAAGTCCTCCTTTTCCTTTTTGCCTATGAAGATTTCGCTCATACAGCTGATTCAAGTCTTCTTGACTTTTTAGCATTCCTTCATTGATTGTTTTTCAGCGTTTAGGTCATCCACCAATCTTAGATTGATTTCCTTTTCAGATCTTAGTTCTTCTCTTGTGTTTTCTATTTCTGATCTTAGATTTAGAATTTCTTCATTTGTATGAGAGATCTGATCAATTAGGTTTTCTAGCTGAAGGGTTTTGTTTTGGACTTCAATGTTTCTTCCATCTAATTCATCTTTCAACTTGTTTCTCTGTTCCAAGATCTCACAGAATCTTGTAGAGTGTAGCTCTTGTTCTCTTTTCAATTTTCTCACTTCTTCCTGCAGAGACCCATTCTTTTCTAGGAGTTCTTTAACAGCATTGTTTGCTTCATCTGAGTTATTTGAGGGAAGAAGATCTTCAATCTTTTCTTCAATGTAATTCTGATCATTCATTTGATTTGCAAGTTCCTTCCTTCTTCTTAGGGATTGGGAAAGATGTTCTTTTGCTTCTTTGAGTTTAGCTATGGCCATTTCCAGATCTAGCTTTTCATTTTCAATCACCTTGTTCAATTTGAATACCTCCATTGTCCTGGATCTTTGCTCAAGCTAGTTAAGCTTTGTCTTGAGAACCAATGCTGCTCTGATACCAATTGTTGGAAATATTTAGGAAGTAACCGAGTTACTGAGAGGGGAGGGGTGAATCAGTAACTCCAAATTTTCTTTCAATTTTAACATGTAATTTACTTTTTAACCTTTGCATACAGAAAGCATGAAACTTAAAAACATTTACAATAATGACACATAGATTTGGTTACCCAGAAACCTTCCAAAAGAAAGTAAAACTGGGGTGGGGATGAAACCCACAAAGCTTTAATACTGCAGAATAAAGTTGGCCAGTTAAGGCTTACAATTTGATCACTTCTGATGATCTGCCCTGTTAGGAGCAATAAGGATTGCTAAATCCACCCTGTTAAAGGATTTACAAACATACAATGAAGTATGCACTCGGTAAAGAGATTTTACAAAGACTGTTAGGTCTACCCGGTTAAAGGATTTAGTACTGATTCACCTGTTAGAATGAAACAGTAGATCTCTGCTTTGGAACTGGATTGCTGATTTGAGATTCGCTGATGTACTGATCACCTTCTGTGATGAATTTGTCTTTGCTGTACCTTATACTTCTGAAGCCTTCTGTAATTCACTTATCTCTGCCTTTCTTTCTCTTTCACATATGTTTTTCATTCATATATTTTCTTACATCTTTTTATTTTTACAACATTGTTTATATACAAGTCTTAAACAATTAACTACAATTATAGTTACATAGTCGGCTTGACAAGTAAACATAAGTGCTACTAAGTCGGCCCAAGTATGGTTACACGGTTCCTGCAAACTGACTCGGTGACTTTCTGATACTCGGCGTCCACTGCATTACTGGGCATCGTCATGCACTCGGTAGAAGTGAAGGCACGGTTCATACTGATCACTCGGTAGGGTTTGAACTCGGTAAGTACTGGTGACTCGGTAGACATGATGTTACTCGGTTTACACTGTCCTGTTTAGTTTGCTCGGTTTCCACTATCTGCTCGGTTTGCACTGTCTGCTCGGTTTGCACTATCTGCTCAGTTTGCACTGTCTGCTCGGTTTGCACTATCTGCTCGGTTTGCACTGTCTGCTCAGTTTGCACTGTTTGCTCGGTTTGCACTGTCTGCTCGGTTTGCACTGTTTGCTCGGTTTGCACTGTCTGCTCGGTTTGTATCCAGAATGCAAATAAGTGTTGTCACTAGTGGCAATTCTGCTTAATGCCAACACTCTCAACCACATTTTTCTTGATTTTAAATGAACACTTTTAGGTTTTCTTTCTTCACTAATTATCAGATGTACTGGAAAGTGACTAGATTATGAGTTTGGAAGGATTTTTGCTTTGAGGTTGTATGAAAAATCTGTCTAGTTTCATCTAAAGAAAAATCTATCTAATTTTTCTACAATGTGACTAAATCCTTCCTTTCTATTATTACAATTATAAGCTCCATTCTCTATTTTTATTTCCATCATATTATTTTGGTTTACCCAGTCTCTAAAATCAACTATCGACTGTGTTTGTTTTGTACCCCCTCCCCATTTTTTAGATGAGTCTAATAAAGCATTAAAATGACCACCAATAATGCATTTTTGGTCTCAAAGCCTTATTAAAAGTTTTTCAATTTCTCTCCATACTACACTTTTCTTTTGGTTTTGTATGGGTCCATATATATTGATAAGATATATCTCCTAAGAATTTCCAAACCATGGCCAATTAAATTGCTTCCAATAAAAATGCTACATTTACGAACCATAATGTACCACCACATAATTATCCTCTACACCTGCTGATTTAAGTGCACAAATATATAATCAGACGAGTCCTCATTGATGGTGGAGTCAGACTAAACCTATGTACTTTAAAAGTTATAAAAACCTTGGGATACTCAAAGTCAAGTATCAATATCACCAGAAGGATCAACATTAAAGAATATGATGGGAGGAGAGATCATTCAGAGGTGTCCTTATCTTTGCCATCAAAATAGGATCATTAGTAAAGAACACTCCTTTCTAAATCTTAAACCTGGAATTAGGATATAACATGTTACTGGGAAGATCGTGGATATATGAAATTCAAGTTGTACCCTCTACATATCATCAGTGTATTGAATTTACTTACCAAGGAATAGAGGTCATCATAGAAGGAGATCCAAATCCCTTTCAGTATTGTAACAACCTAAGGGGTAGTATAGAAAATCAAGTACCACTAAATCAAGAAGCAAGTGTTCCTTCCATTTATGATTTAATTCCCAAAGACATTCCAAGGACTGTAATTAAAATATCATTCTATGATAGAGGATGTGGTGAATACTACTATGATGAAGGCTTCACCATCACTAATTTACCTCTGTCTCCTAGATCTTATGGTAGACCTAGACCCACAAAAATAGTTGAAATACCAGAACCAATAATTTTTGGGTGCCTGCCTACCACCTTTTCCAAATGGGGTGACTTGATTAAAGAGAATCGATTTGATCCTAACATCAATACCTAGTTATAGAAAGATCCCCAAGAAAAATTGTTAGTACAACTACCCTTGGCCTGTATGGACCTGGATTTCTGATGCTACAACAATTTGGATATACTAGAACCACATGCCTATGAGAAAGAAAATAAGGAATCCTAGAACTCTCTCTACCACCTACCCAAAGGAATATAAGAGGACTTGGGTATGGTCAGTCTAGGACAAGTGAGGTTATATGTAACATTACTATGGATGTACAAGTGGTTTTTGAACCAGATCGGGAACAAGATCATAGACACAACCAAATAGGCAGCATACTTCAATAGTTTTTGCCACAAGAAATGGAAACTGTAACCTCCCAATTATCTCTTAAGAAGGAAATAATAGATTATGTAGATGAAAATATACCTTATGAGCATTCTAGCATGACTGATTCTTATGTGTATGAGTGGGATACCCCTTGTACCTCAAGTAACATGGCCATAAATGAAGTGTTTGACTGAATGAACCTAGAAGATGAACCTTGTATAAATAAATTAGTCGATGTTAATTCCCTGAATGATCCATCTACTTCTCACTACCAGTTTGTTGGAACCTTCACTAAAGTTCCATTTTCCTCAATTGAGTCACAACACAAAGTCAACCTATCTCAAGTCCACCCCAAACTAATCGATTGGCATCGACAAGGGTGTCCTAACATAGATATCTTTGAAAATGATGAAGTCATTGCTTAATTCATGGGGCTTCAAGAAGGAATACCATCAATAGACCACAAGGTAGGATTCTCCTTTGACCTAGATAGTTCTGCATACTTTAGGGAGGTGGCTCCTCTTTCTAGTCAAAAAGATAAAAGTAAAAATACAAAAGAAAGGCCACTAAGTGAAAACTGAAAGGTGCTTCTTGACTGTGAAAAAGTAAAAATAAAAGACGTATCTTCTAGTGAAAACCTTTTTGAGGTGCCAGAAGATAGAAAGTTGGAACCCCTTCCCTTAGATGAGGAAAATCAACATTACTAGTAGAAGACACACTTGAAGCTAACTTAGGGGATAAGAAACACCCTAAGAAGATTGATCTCTCCAAATATCTCTCACCTCAAGAAAGAGAAGAATTTATCATCTTCTTCAAAGAAAGAAAAATTAACTTTTCCTTGTCATATACTGACATGCCATATCTAGATCCAGAGATAGTTGTTGCACCATCTGTCATTGTTGCCAAATGAAAATCCAGTTAAATAGAAACTAAGAAAAATGCATCCACACATTTCCTTTCTAGTGAAAGTTGAGTTGAAGAAACTCTTGGATGTTGGCTTCATAAGTCTCATTCCATACACAGACTAGTTCTCAAATCTTGTATCAATCATAAAACATTTAGGCGATATCTATATATGTATAGATTTTAGGGACCTAAACAAAGCTTGTCCCAAGGATGACTTCCCATTACCAAATATTGACATTGTAGTGGATCTAACAACAAGACATGAGATTCTATATTTAATGGATGGATTCTTAGGATACAACCATATTAAAATAGCTCCTAAAGATCAATATAAAATTGCATTCACTTATGCCTAGGGCACCTAGTGTTGGAATGTGATGCCATTTGTTTTGAAAATACCGGTGCTACCTATTAGAGAGCCATGTTGACCATCTTCCATGACATGATCCAAAAAAAAAGGAATATTATGTTGATGATGTATTAGCAAAATACAAACTTAGAGGAACTCATCTACATGTGTTGGGTCCTATTTTTGATAGGTTAGAAGAATACAAGGTTAGGCTCAATCCAAAAAGTGTGCTTTTGGAGTTACTTCTAGAAAACTCGTAGGTTTCATAGTATCATACAAAGAAATATAAGTGGACCCAGATAAAGTCAAGGTGATATTATACATGCCTCCTCCCATAAATATGAAACAACTTAGAGGACTTTAGGTAAGGCTACATTCAATTAGGAGATTCATAGCACAACTAGATGATAAGTGTCACCCATTTCAACACTTATTACATAAAGAAGTAACTTTTGTATTGATAGAACAATGTCAACAAGCATTCCAAGCCTTCAAGAACTATTTTTAAAAATATCCAGTCCTGGTATTGCCAACTCTTGGCAAACTACTTCTATTATATATCTCAACAAATGAGTCAGCACTAGGATCTCTCTTATCCCAACATGATCACCAAGGAAAAGAGAGAGATATTTATTATATTAGTAGGATCTTGGTTGGCTATGAGCTTAATTACTCCCCAATAGAGAAAGTATGCTTTGCAGTTTTTTTCACTTCCCAAAAGTTGAGGCATTACATGCTAAGTCATCAAACCAAGCTCATAGCTCACATAGATCCACTGAAATTTATGCTAAGAAAGGAAGCAGTAATTGGAAGACTTGCCAAATGGGTTATGATCCTAAGTGATTTTGACTATGTGGACTGAAAAGCCATCAAAGGGAAAGTGATTGCTGATCAATTGGAAGAGGTACCAATTCCAGATCACCAACATATTGTATCAGAATTCCCATATGAATCATTTCTCACAGTAGAAGCCATAATAGATATATGAAAATTATAATTTCATGGATTTTATACCAATCATAGTGTAGGGGTAGGAATTATCTTCATCACCCTACAAGATGACACAATTACCAAGTCTTATTGATCCAGTTTCCCATATACCAATAATATAGCAGAGTATGGAGCTCTGGTCAATGGATTGATGAACTACAACTAATTTAGAACCTGATTGAAGAATATGTGATTAAAGATCACCGAGGAGTTGTTGATTAGATATGTAAGATGATTAAATTAGTATTATATTGTCATTGATGTCAACTAGCTTGACAACACTTATCTTGTAAGTTACTATATCAAAACATTTGAAGAAAGGTGAAAGAGATGAAGAACATAAATATCTACATGAGGAAGATGTATATGTCAGATGAGGATAAGGAATACACTGAGTAACTTATGCATAAGGTCATGGACTTATGATATTGATTTTATTATGTTGCATTCATCTATGATGAAGAATAGAGCTGAAAGACACAAAGCAGTGTTGTCGGTAAATAAAGCATTTTAGTATACACCGACATAGTGTAGTGTATATTGAGCACAGTGTTAACCGAGCTTGTGTTCACTGACACATTTCTTTGTTAATTGGGCAAAATAGAAAGAAATTAAATGATCAGTTTAGCTGACAAGATTGATGAACTGGAAAGTGTATGAAATCAAGGTAACAGATAATGTTTGTTATAAAGATTGATGGCTAACATAATTCAAGGAAGATATAATGGAGAAGATTGAAACGTGTTATTGACACATCAGCTGAGGAAGGTTAAAGCGGGCAAATCAATGAATGAGATTAAGTGGCAAAATCTGATGGACAAAAAGAAAATGGTTTACTCATCTATATAAGAGACTGGAAATTTCATAATGAAATGAGCCAGAAGAAGAAGATACTACAGAGTTATTGCGTGAACAAGTTTTCATGCATTCTGATCATACTAGTTAGTGAGAACCGAATTGCAGAGCAATTACCGAGCTACAAAGAGTATTTACCGATGGATAGTAAGTTGATATATTGTTGAATCTGCAGTGTTATATTGATTAGAAAGATTTGTATGAGCTGAATATTGATCTGTAATCTACAATTGAAGTTGTATCAAGGTAAATCATCTACTGTTACATATTTAACCATTGTACACAGTCAAATCTCTTAACCGAGTGGACTAAGAAAGTCTTATTATGTATCATTCATCAAATGAACATTGTTATCCTGTCAACCCCAGAGTGACTGATGGTTGGATGATAACGGTTGGTCTAAAATCCTCTAACAAGGTCACACCTAACAGTGTGTTTGTAACCTTTAACAGGGTTGGGTCTTCACCGACCTCACTTTAGAAGAGTGAATATTTTTGGGTTGCTAGTCCCAGGTGGTTTTTCCCTTCACAGGGTTTCCACGTTAAATCTCTTGTGTTATGTGTTGATTGTGATATTTGTTTGTTATCATAATTTTCATTTTGCATGTTAGATTTGATCGGTAACTACTATAAGTTTTAGACTGATAATTGGTAAAATCATAGACAATGAAAGTATTTCATGTTTATCAAGCAGTAGAAGTTGAAGTAATTGTTTTGGATTATACATTTTGTTTTGGGACAAGTGATTAACTAATTCACCCCCCTCTTAGTTATTCTAACAATTGGTATCAGAGCGTTGGTTGCTTTGAACAGAGTTTTAAGGACTTCAGTAAAAAGATCTCAAAATGTATAAGAGGGAAGTGCCAAAGCTGAACAAAGAGAACTTCACAGTATGGTAGAGCCAGATGAAGTTGCACATATCTGGAATTGGGAATGATGCACTAGTACTGATGGAGAATGGCTACATTGAACCGACCCCTGGTCCCTTAACCCTTGATCAATTGAAAGATAGGCATGAACACAATATTACTATGATGGAACTTGTTGCTACCTATACCGATGCTGAATTTGAAGATATTAAGGGATGCACTACTGCTAAATCCATGTGGGACAAACTAACTCTAATATACAGTGGAGATTTGAATGTTAAAAGAGCCCGAGCTGAAAGCCTAAGAGGTAGATTCGATGATATAAAGATGAAGGAAGGTGAGAACATTATGCAATACTCAAATAGACTAAAAGAGGTAGTACATGCTATTAGAGCATCAGATGGAGTTATTAATGATGAAATAGTGATAAGCAAGATTCTTAGAACTTTATTGCCAGTTTATGCAATCAGGATCTTTGCAATTCATGAAACAAGGGCTACATCCAACCTTACTCTTGACACACTGATTGGTAAGCTTACAACCTTTGAATTGAATAACTTTGATAACAGTGTTGTACCTTTTGTGGAATCCACTTTCATGTCTTCTTTGAAGATTGGTAAGTCTAGTAGCAGGAATAATAAGAATAATGATAGTGATAGCAATACCGATGATGAACTTGATGAGCTTGAAGCTCTTATGGCCAAAAGGTTACCCAAAGGTAAAGGAAGGTATAGAGGTAAGCTACCTTTGGCATGCTTTAATTGTAAAGAAGTTGGCCACATCACTGCTAGATGTCCACATAAGAAAGATGATGATAGATCCAGAGACCAATCTGAAGGAAGCTATGGGAGAAGAGTCAACAAAGGCTACCGACACAACAACAAAGACAACTGAGACAGTAATGACAAAGGGAAATTTGATTCTAAAGGTGATGAAGGGATATTCTTAGGATATTCTACTAAAAGTAAAGCATATAAATGTCTGAATAAGGTTACAAATAAAATAATTGAAAGTACTAATGTCTGTGTTGATGAGTTTGATGACAAGAACATAGAGGAAAGTACAAAGGAACTAGAAGACTATGGTAGATTCACTTACATTGAACAACTAGAGTATTTACTGAAGTCGTAACCTGTGATAACTGATCAATAGGAAAACAATGCAGAACAATAGGAAAGAGACACCGACAAATAGGATTGAGCTGTCGGGCAAGCAAATGAATCTGAACAGGATGAACAAGAAAGAAGAAACTGAGTACTAGCTAGTTTTGTCAAGAGACATCATCTTGAGACATAAATTATTGGAGACAGACAAGCTGGCATGCAAATAAGGAGCAAATCAAGACAAGGTACATGTCTAGTTTGTGAATTTGAACCAAAAAATGTGAAAGTTGCATTAGAAAATGAAGAATGGGTTAATGCAATGAAAGAGGAAATAGAGAAAATAGAGAAGAAAAAAACCTAGTCCTTAGCATTCCAACCTAAAGATAAGAATGTTATTGGTACTAAGTGGATATTCAGGAACAAACTGAATGAAAATGGTGAGGTGACAAGAAACAAAGCTAGATTGGTATGCAAGGGATATGCACAGGAAGAAGGAATTGATTATGGTGAGACATTTGCACCTGTTGCTAGATTGGAAGGAGTTAGAATGCTACTTGCATATGCTACACACAAGAAATTTAAAGTCTATCAAATGGATGTGAAGTCAGCATTTCTGAATGGTATACTTGAAGAAGAGGTCTACATAGAACAACCTAAAGGGTTCGTTGATCCAGACAACAAAGACATGGTATATAGATTACATAAAGCTTTATATGGTTTGAAGCAAGCACCGAGAGCCTGGTATGAAAGGATGCATACTTACTTGTTAAGTATTGGATTTGTTAGAACTAGTGAGAACAACAATTTGTACATGAAAGGTGATACTGATGATACTATTCTCATTGCTGAGATATTTGTGGATGATATTATTTTTGGAGGTCAAGATCATGTATGTAAATCTTTTGTTGATGATATGAGGAATGAGTTTGAAATGTCTATGTTCAGAGAGATTAAGTTCTTTCTTGGACTACAAATGATTTAGCAGAGTGATGGGATATTCATCATAAAGTCTAAATACCTAAAAGAAGTATTGAAAACATTTGGCATGGAAGATGCTAAACTTGTGGGAACACTGATGGCTACTAGATGTAAACTGACAAAGGAAGATAAAACTATAGAGGTAAACCAGAAACTTTACTGATCCATGATTGGTAAGTTAATGTATGTAGTTCACAGTAGACCAGATATAGCACATGCTATGGGAATTGTTGCTAGATTTTCTACTAATCCTAGAGAATCACACATGATTGCTACTAAAAGAATCTTAAGATACCTAAAAAAGATAGAGGATTATGGAATATGGTATCCTAAGGAAGGAACGTTTGAACTGAAGGTGTACATCGATGATGATTGGGATGGAAATGTGGATGACAGAAAAAGCACCATTGGAGGAGCATTCTTCTTTGGTGAAAGACTTGTAACCTGGACAAGTAAAAAGAAGGCTTGTATTTCTCAGTCTATAGCTAAAGCAGAGTATGTTGCTACTACAAATTTCTCAAACATTGCATACATTAAGCAAGTGTTGGAAGGAATGAATGAGGTAATCACTGACCCGGTGATTATATACTGTGACAACACTAGTGCAATTAATATTTTAAAGAATCCAGTGATGCACTCTAAAGCAAAGCATATATCAATTAAGTATCACTACTTAAGAGAACAAGTGCAGGAGAAGCAAGTGAAGTTAGAATTTGTTACATCTAAAGAACAACTTGCATATATCTTTACAAAGCCTCTACCAAAGGATACATTTGAATACTTGAGGACTATACTTGGGGTCCGTCCCCTATCTACCAGTCACTAATGTGATCTGGATGTTGCATCAGCTTACTCTTATCAGAAGATCACACATGTTGATGTAGCATAGTTCACACTTTGGATCATGTTTAAGGTTGTGATTAAGTTTGGAGAACTGAAACATATTGGGATATCAGTATATAGAGATAAAGAGAATGCATTGGACAACAAAGCTCTTTAGTAGCATAAAGATTGATCAATCATACAGATTTGTTTGTTTATTTGTTTCTTTGGTATTGTTGTCAAAGGGAGAGATAAATAATATGAAAGAGAGAGATAAACATGCACCGATGAGAACTATTGAAGGGAGAGATAATCTAAAAGGAACATAACATTGACGATCAGCTACAGAGAATAGAAGTAGGAACCTGAGAGCTAAAATGAGCACATTTACAGAATGACAAAGCTGTATTTTATAATGCTGTTTAGTAACATAGTGATTAAACATATTGAGCTAGGGAGAGCTTGTACAACATTTGTTCATAGAGTTTTAGAATACATGTTTGGTATGTGTATGGTACATTTCATATTACTTGAGTTGCCATCAATGCCAAAGGGAGAGATTGATGAACTAGATTTAGAACCTGATTGAAGAATTTGTGATTAAAGATCACCGATGAGTTGCTGATTAGATATGTAAGATGATTAAATCAGTATTATGTTGTCATTGATGTCAACTAGCTTGACATCACTTATCTTGTAAGTTACTATACCGAAACATCTGAAGAAAGGTGAAAGAGATGAAGAACATAAATATCTACATGAGGAAGATGTATATGTCAAATGAGGATAAGGAATACAATGAGTAACTTATGCATAAGGTCATGGACTTATGATATTGATTTTATTATGTTGCATTCATCTATGATGAAGAATAGAGCTGAAAGACACAAAGCAGTGTTGTCGGTAAATAAAGCATTTTAGTATACACCGATAGAGTGTAGTGTATACCGAGCGCAGTGTTAACCGAGCTTGTGTTCACCGATGCATTTCTTTGTTAATTGAGCAAAATAGAAAGAAATTAAATGATCAGTTTAGCCGACAAGATTGATGAGCTGGAAAGTGTATGAAATCAAGGTAACAGATAATGTTTGTTATAAAGATCGACGACTAGCATAATTCAAGGAAGATCTAATGGAGTAGATTGAAACGTGTTATTGACACATCAGTCAAGGAAGGTTAAAGCAGAAAAATCAATGAATGAGATTAAGAGGCAAAATTTGATGGACAAAAAGAAAATGGTTTACTTGTCTATATAAGAGACTAGAAATTTCATAATGAAATGAGTTGAAAGAAGATACTGCAGAGTTATCGCATGAACAAGTTTTCATGCATTCTGATCATACTAGTTAGTGAGAACCGAATTGTAGAGCAATTACTGAGCTCCAGAGAGTAATTACCGACGAACAATAAGTTGATATATTATTGAATCTGAAGTGTTATATTGATCAGAAAGATTTGTATGAGCTGAATATTGATTTTTAATATGCAATTGAAGTTGTATCAAGGAAAATCATCTATTGTTACATATTTAACCATTGTACATAGTCAAATCTCTTAATCGAGTGGATTAAGAAAGTTTTATTATGTATCATTCATAGAATGAACATTGTTATCCTGTCAACCCCAGAGTGACTGCTGGTTGGACGATAACGGTTGGTCTAAAATCCTCTAACAAGGTCACACCTAATAGTGTGTTTGTAACCTTTAACAGGGTTGGGTCTTCATCGACCTCACTTCAGAAGAGTGAATATTTTTGGGTTGTCGGTCCCAGGTGGTTTTTCCCTTCACAAGGTTTCCACATTAAATCTCTTGTGTTATGTGTTGATTGTGATATTTGTTTGTTATCATACTTTTCATATTGCATGTTAGATTTGATTGGTAACTACTATAAGTTTTAGACTGATAATCGGTAAAAGCATAGATAGTGAAAGTATTTCATGTTTACCAAGCAATAGAAGTTGAAGTAATTATTTTCAATTATACATTTTGTTTTGGGACAAGTGATTAACTGATTCACCCCGCTCTCAGTTATTCTAACATGGATTGAAGACAACCATACAATGGATAATTCAGAACTTGAGAGTCTATGGTAATTTCCAGCTGGTCATTAACTAGGTCAATAACGATTATATGATCAAAGATGAGAAATTTATCCCATATAGTCAATTAATGGATCAACTACGAGCTTCTTTCTAATACATAATTTTTGAGAAATTCACAAGAGATTAGAACAAAGCCATAGATGTGATGGCTACCATAGAATCCCTTATATACATGTCAGGCAATGAAACCAAATTTGAATTCCTAGTTGAACAATTGATGATACCTACTTATGATGTTCCTATGTTAGAATCAGTCTATGTCCTTGTTGATCATGAGTCATCCTAGTACAAGGGTGTCTATACCTACCTCAAAGACAACTACCTTCCTCTCAATTTGTCCTAAAACAAAAAGAAGTCTCTCATATGACAAGCCTCTAGGTATACCATTCTTGCTGATACTCTATATAGGAAAGGTCTAGATTGTATGCTCTTGAGGTGTCTCAATTCCACAGAATCCCAGACAACGTTGCATAAAATTCATGAAGGTGTTTGTGGTGCCCATTTGGGTGGTAATAGCTTAGTGAAGAAACTATTGAGAACATGGTACTTTTGGCCAACCATGGAGGTAGATGCCCATAAATATGTACAAAGATGAAGACAATGTCAGATTCATGGAGACCTTATCCATGCACCAACTTAAGCGCTCCAATCCCTCACTTCTCCATGGCCCTTTTAAAGATGGGGATTTGATCTAGTGGGTAATATTACACCCATATCTTTCAACAAGCACAAGTATATAATCACTAAAAAATTCAAAAATTTCAAAATTTTATTCAGTCCTATCGAGTCAGGTGTCTACCAGCCTTAATACTTGGGTCATAGATAGTGGGGCATCTTGTCACATAACAAGACTTGGAGAAAACCTAGATAGCTTGGTGGAAAATTTATATGAGGAAGTTACCATTGGAGATGATTCCAATAACCTAGTGAAAGGAATCAAAACTTACACTATATAATTAAAATCAGGAATCTCTCTCCAATTGACATGTTTATTATTTGTACCAAGTATCAAGTGTAATTTGGTTTCCATTTCAACCCTTGAAGAAAAAGGATACCATATTACCTTGATATATGGTAAATTTCTAGCATGACCCAAGAAAATAAACATAAAGAAAGATCACAACATAGGAGTTTGACATGGATGATTATACAAACTTTGCACTTATCCTTCTTAAGCCTTAATTCATTAATCATCTAATACATGTGATATTTGGCATAGAAGATAAGGGCATCTCCATTTTCATGCTCTACCTTCAATAGAGAAAATGGTTATAGGTGTATACAATTTTGAAGTACTAACTAATCTAAGCTATTAAATCAATTAAAAGAAAACAATAATGAAGAATACAATCAAAATGAAGTTAAAACAAAGCTTTACCTTCACCTACCATGTAGCTTGTCTCCATTGGCCTCCTAGCCTTGATTCCTTGGATGTGTTGAGCTCTCAGATTTCCAATTGAAGCTCCTTGCCCAAGATGTTACCAAAGTGTGGAGACTGAATGGATTTGTATGCAAAATGGCCTAAAGCTTGATTATGCAACTAATGGATAATGGAATGCAAATGCTCACAAAATGATATGGATTGCTTGAAGATTTGAATGCTTGTATGCTAGAAGGCTTGTATGCTTGAAATCACTATTGCTATTAACCCACAAAGGGAGAATGAGGCTCCTTTTATAGATTTCAAAAAGAGTTGGACAGATTGTAATATGATAAAATAAGATGAAATGTGATAACTGATAATGTGATAAATAAAATATGATTAGCTGTTAGCTATGATAAAAAGTTACATGAATGATTGAAACATGCATATGAACATACAATGGTTAATGAATAAACCTAATGAGCGAATAATAAAGATACATACATAATAAACTATGCAAATAATTAAATGTGATAATGAAGATGGATTATGCAAAAACTTGTAAAAATGCAACATGAAATTTATATGTTTATTACCCAAATGTCCTCAACTTAAATAACAATGTGTCCAACACAAGAAGAATATACAAAGAGAATAGATGAAACCATAAGCAAGATGACCTATAAATCCCTATAAAAGGAACATTGATATGCAATAGGATTCATCTAAATGTAATGCAAAATGAAATATGAAAGGAATATCTCCACAACTTCATGAAACATCGTATAACTTCATGGTAACTAGAATTTGATTATCATCATTGAGCTCGTTATGTTGCAAGGAAATGTAAGCATCATGGTATAATTAAACCAGGATGACCTAAGCACTTCTTGCATGAAGTTTAATATAGCAAACTTGACAAGCATCTAGGTATAATTAAACCGAGATGACTTGAGTTTTGTTTGCATAATAGACAAGGAATATTCTCCCCTCCATCAGGGAAAAAATATTTGGAGTCGAGGTATGTGTGGCATATCACCATTAATAGAATTCAAATAACAACATGAATTGTATGTGTTAATGCCTATTAAACTGATGAAGGCACTTACACACAGACACCCCAATTACTTGTTCCTTCGACTTCATTGGAAAATATCCCACAAACAACAATCAAAGAAAAATATCATGCCCCATCTTGGCCATTCTAATCAATGACATATGGGAGTTTTAAACTCATGTCAAAGATTTCCCGGAATAGCATAGGAAACATGATAAAAATGAAATCCATATATGAATGCATAATCTATAACAAATCATTCTAACATGCCTGCCATGAATATACATTTCTTTGCCAAAAGATAGTGTTAGGTGTATTGATCAGTTTGGTTGATGTATAGCCACTTCAAATGCATAGATAAGCGGTCATGTTTGAAAGATAGATCACATATTACGAGTCATGTTGAGGATATCATTGTGTAAGAACGTTTGATCGTATTTTCTTGTTTGGTGAAAATACTCCATTCTATCCTCTAGGAGTCGTGACTATCATAGATCCACTTTCCAAACTATGTCGAGGACATGCCCCTAGCTAGGTGATGGAATGACTTATGAAGAAGGACACAACAAGACTAGGATGAAGACCAAGATGATAGACCAAGCTATGGTGGGGTTTTATTATGGATATATACAATGGATAGTATGCCATGAACTGACTATTTTATTATGATATATACATGACAAGAATGGCGACTGACTAGCCATTTTATTATCGGTATTTACAATGGGTGGACATGGTAGAATAATCCTAATAGAGAGAGGAGCTAAATTGTCACAAATGGTGCTTGTTTCTAGGTTTTCACCACATGTTTTTATTGCAATTTTTCTTTTGATTTTTTGATTTTTTTGTGTTTTTTAATGTTTTACCTATATACATATCCCTTGCATTGGGATTTTAAGCATAGAACTTCTTGAGGTGCATGCTATTAAGCCTATGGTAAGCAAATGAGATCATCCAAGAGATCTCCCTCAGACGTAGACAACTAATAATTCTTGAAGCCATAGACTGATGTAATCACAAAAGGACCTAACCAATTAGGTTCAAACTTGCCCTTCTCACGATGCTGCCGATTATTGGGATTCTAATGAAGGACCAGATCACCCACCTGAAAGTCTCAGGGTTTCAATTTACTGTTATACTGATGAGACATCCTTTGCTGATAGACCTTCAAATGATCAAAGGCTCTTTGATGACATTCATCTAGCAATTCCAATTTAGTTAGCTGTGCAACCCTATACTCTTCATTTGGAATTAAATATTTTAGGGATACACAAAGCGAAGGTAACTCAACCTCAAGGGGAAAAAAACTTCAGAATTGTAGACAAGGGAATATGGTGTGGCTCCAGTGGGAGTACAGATGGAAGTATGATAAGTCCATAAGGCAGGATTCAATTGGACATGCCATTCATGACCAGTGTCATTGACATTGTTTTGAAGGATCTTGACAATGGTTTTATTAGATGCCTCAACTTGGCCATTACCTTGGGGATAATAAATGGTGGAGTAGTGATGTGTGATGTGGAATTTCTTACATAATTCATCCATGTCTTGATTTTGGAATTTCTTCCCATGATCAGTAATAAGATGCATAGGGATACCATATTTGAAAATGATATAATTGAGGATAAACATGGAAATTTTCTTGCCAGTGGCAGTGGTCAGTGGAGCGACTTCAATCCACTTTGTAAAATACTCAGTTGCGGTGATAATATACTGATGGCCATTGGAAGATGGAGGGTGAATTGCACCCACAAGGTCGAGTCCCCACTGACTGAATGGAAATGTGGTTGTAAAAGGATGGAGCTGTTGTGCTAGTGCATGAATAATATTCCCATGTATTTGACATTTCTTACATTTCCTAGCAAAGTGAAAGGAATTTGTATCCATAGTAGGCCAATAGTAACCCATACGCATGAAATTTTTAGCCAAGTAAGGACCACTCAAATGTGTCCCACAAATACCCTCATGAACATCTTGTAAGGCAGTCTAAGCTTCATCATATTCAGGACATTATAAGAGAGTTCTCCAAGACCTCATTGATACAGGGTGTCAAATATTAGAATATAGCAAGAGGCTTGGCATAAATAGGTTTGTTTTTGGTTTTTGGATATGTTAGGGGGACTGGTATTGTCTTTTAGGTAGGAATATATCTTTCCATAAATTAGAGAATCTTTTCTGATAATATGACATATGATACTTTTATTAGGATCATCATACATAGGATAAGAAAAAGATTCCACTAAAAACTCAAAATGGGCTTTTGTATCCTCTGCATCTAATAGAGAAGAAATTGTAGCCATAACATCTGCAACCTTGTTATTATGCCTTGGAATTTTCTCAAAGGTGATGATTGAAAAATATTTCTTAAAGTCATCCACCATACGTTTATATGGTAACAACTTGTCATCCTTGGTCTAGTATTCATTATTAACTTGATTGATAATTAGCTGAGAGTCTCCATAGACATTCAATTCAGTGACTTTCCATTGCATAGCCATCTTTAACCCAATCATCAAGGCTTCATACTCAGCTACATTATTTGTATAAGGAAAAAGTAACTTGTAAGACTTTGGTATTGTATATCCTTGCAGTGTAACAAATAGCACTCCAACTCCCGAACCATGCTAAGTATATGACCCATCAAAGTACAACTTCCATGTCTATGTAGATAATGTCAGGATATGTGCATCTAGAAATTCTATATGTATAGGTTGATCATCTGCCAGTGGTGCCTCAGCTAATTGATTTATAATTACTTGTCCTTTGATGGCCTTCCTATCCACATACTCAATATCAAATTCACTAAGTAACATAACCCACTTAGCCAATCCTCCCGTTAATGCTGTCTTACTCAAAAGATATTTCAAAGGATCGATATTTGCAATAAGCTTGATAGAATGAGACAATATATAATGTCGCCATTTCTATGAAGAAAATACTACTACTAGACATGCTCGTTCAATTGGAGAATAATTTAGTTCATATCCCACAAGGGTGTGACTAATATAATATATAGCCTTTTCCTTTCCTTCTTGATCTTGTTGGGCCAACAAAGAACCCAGTGAGACTTCTAAACTGAAATATAGAGCAAGAGTGGTGTGCTCGGAATCGGTGACATAAGAGTAGGAGGATTTTCAAAATATTGCTTGATCTTATTGAAGGCTTCTTCACACTTATCATCCCACTTGAATGAGATGTCTTTATGTAACAAGTGTTGAAAAGGATGACTTCTATCTGCTAGTTGAGAAACAAACCTTCTGATTGATTAGAGGCATCCTTGTAAAGATCTTAAATGACTGATATTTTTAGGGGAAGCCATCTCCATGATTGCCTTAACTTTTTTTGGATCAACTTCTATAATTTTAGCCAAGACAATATACCCTAATAGTTTTCCCGATGTAACCCCGAATGCACACTTCTTTGGATTGAGTCTAATCTGATACTTTTCCATCTGGGTGAATATTATATCCAACACTCATAGATGACCATCTCTATTTTTAGATTTTGCTAGAATATCATCAACATAATCTTCCATTATAGTATGCATCATGTTGTGAAAGATTGTGGTCATAACCCTCTAATAACTTACACTAGTATTCTTGAGCCCAAAAGGCATCACATTCCAACAATATGTGCCCCAAGGACATGTAAAAGCGGTCTTCTCTTGGTCTTCTGGTGCAATCTTGATTTGGTAATAGCCAGAAAAATCATCCATTAGAGACAACATCTCATGTCTAGTTGTCAAATCAACTATGATATCAATGTTAGGCAATGGGAAGCCATCTTTAGGACAAGCTTTGTTGAGATCTCAAAAATCTATACAAATCCTAATAAACTTGTCTGGTTTCGATACTAGTACAATATTATAAATCCTCTCAGCATAATCAATGGCTCAAATTAATCCAACATCTAGGAGATTCTTTAGTTTTGCTTGTACCACAAGTGCAATAAGAGGATGCATTTTTCTAAGTTTCTATTTAACTAGTTTAATTCCTTGTGCAATAGACAAGTGATGCATAATAAGATTAGGATCCAGTCCTGGCATATCAGCATAAGACCAGGAAAAGTTAACTTGTCTTTCTTTGAAAAACTGTGAAAAAGCTTCTTTCTTTGACTCTATTAAAGATGCTACCACTTTGAGAATACGTGGGGACTCCTTTGTTCCAATATTGAGAGGCAATGTTGGTTCAATAAGTATTGCAGATTTATCTCGATACATATAATTGGGGAGAGTGTCAATCCTTCTATCTTCAGGCACCTCAGAGAGGTTTTCACCCTCAGATACCTCTTTTCTTTTTACTATTTTTGGATCTAATACTACCACTAAGTGGTTTTCACCATTAGATCTATTGATAACTTTTACACTTTTACGACTGAAAGGATTGGCACACTCTCCAAAATAAGCCATGTCATTGAGTTCTATTGGAAATCCTGACTTATGATCCCCTGGTGGTATATAATCTCTGATTCCAAGATAGTCGATAATTGCATCATCGTTATGGAAAACATCAAGTTCTGGATGGTTGGGAGAATCCCAATCTATAAGCTTGGGCTGAATGAGGGGTATCAGGTCATTTGGATCAATTTCAAAGGATGAGATGGTATTTATAGAGAAGTTGTCAAGGTTTATGATTGTATCAGCAAGGTCTATTTCCATACTATCATCTGAATCATCTATCACAAGATAATTCTCACTTTCCTCACAATCATCAAGAGTAGTATCACGTGGAACTAATCCTAGTGATTCAGTCCTTGAACTCTCCCCCTCATGGTAATCACCACTATAGGTATGGACAACATCAACTCCTATTTATTCAGTATAGTCAGATAATGAATCCCATTTGTAATAATTAGAGTCAGAATCATCGTCATGGTTATCCCTAAGTCTAATAATGAATTTTTGTTGCTATCCTTTGCTTTTCTGGATCCACATACATGCCATGTTTTTGGAATTCTAATGCAGGAGCCTTAGATGTGTTGTGGAAAGGTGTGATCTTCTCTTTACCTTTAGGTTATTTTGGTCCTTCTCCTTTGTATCCTAATCTTGTGGTATCTCTTTGGTAATTTGGATTTTTTAGAATTTGTTTTATAACACCTTCTCTCTGCAACCCTCTAGGTCCACTACCTTGGTATCCCATCTTTTGCAACAAAGTATATCCCTTACCATATACATTAGGTGATGTATATTCATGTTTTACATCTTCTTCATTCTTTTGTTGTTTAATAAAATGGTTAGAATTACACTCAGCTACTTCTTTTGATATAGTGCCCCCACTTATAAATGTGCCATAAACAGGTGTGGAAGGAGCTTCTGATTGTTGTTTAATAATCAAGGATTTTCCATATGATTTAGGAGATAAAGGTAACTCTGTGATACAAAAAGTTTGACCCAAAGTGTATTCTCCCATACTTTGTTCTTTTATGTCAATTTTGATCCCATTGGATTTAGATGTTGATGCTACATTACTTGGATCAATGGGTATTGTTGTAGAAGATCCAACATGATTATAAGGTACTAGAGATTTAGGTGTTGTCTTCACAGTGTTACAATACTAGAAAGGATTCAGATCTCCTTTGATAGTTATTTATTTTCAATTATGGGGAAATTTCAAACACTAATGATAAGTCGAGGGAACATCTTGCATAGAATAAATCCAAGGTCTTCCCTAAAGATTGTTATATGCGAGATCCATATCAAGAACTTGACAAAGTACATCTTTGACTACAGGACCTACTCTGATAGGAAGAACAACAAATCCCTTGGATGACCTCTCTTCTTCATCATAAGCTTTGATTGTGATTTTCTTCTTTGGATCTAAAACATTTTCAGAAAATCCCAATGCAAGGACTAATTTCAAAGTGCATATATTCAATCTAGCTCCTCCATCTATTAGTACTCTTTTGATTTTATGATTTTGTACAAGGACTTCTGTATACAATGGAGCATTATGTGGTTGATTAATGGCTATATCATCATGCTCAGTAAAAGAAAGGTAATATGGAGTTGTCAAATGTCCCACCATAGCTTGAAATTGGGCTTGATCTAGATTTGTAGGAACATGAGTTTCTAAGAGAGCTTTCTCAAGAATATCCTTATGAGATGGTGATAGATGCAAAAGCTCTAGTATAGATATTTGGGCTGGTGTTTTCTTCAATTGATCCAAAAGATTGTATTGATTGGAAACATTTTGTGTGGACTTTGGAACATAGACAAACTTGTTTTGTGAAGTGGTAGGTTTGGACGAGACACCTTGGAGAGTAACCTTAGATTGGGCTCGAGTAGTAACATTAACTAGTTGACTCTCAAATTTTTCTTTTATAGTAATCACATTGGTATAGTATTGAGAAGGATGACATTCAGAAATGTGATTAACATACTTATAGGATGTGGTATTGTAGTTGGCTTGATTATCACCTTTAGCATTGGAAGAACTTCCTTTCTCATGTTTGGGAAGTGGATCTTTAAAAGCTATATGTGACTTGTTTGAGGTATGTTCATCAACACTTATTTCACCACTTTCAATCAAGTCTTGTATCACATGTTTAAGTCTTTGACAATCATTGGTTTTGTGACCTTTCCCTCTATGAAATTCGCAATAATCATTATCATTCCACCAAGAAGGTTTCACCCCAGGTTCAAAATCTCTAGTTTTAGGAAGTACAATGAGTTTCTTTGTGATTAACTTCCTTAATACAAATTCAAGAGATTCACCCAAAGGAGAAAGTTCTTCTACATGGCATAAAAGGTAATCTCAAATTGGATGAGTTGTTGTTGGTATTCTGAGTTGCAGTTTGATTGCTATAAGTAGGTTGAGTAGCATTGGCTTTGGTTGTGAGATTCAAAAGAGGTTGTGTAGGTTTAACATGTCAGTTATCAACAATCCCATCATCAACAATATTCTTGTTTTTGTTCCAAAATTTGGACTTGTCATTATTGTTGTTGTTGTTGTTGGGATTTGAATTTGAAGATCCAACATTGTCCTTAGAGTAAAGCTTAATCTCACCTTTTCTACCCATAGCTTCCTCAATTTTGATGCCATTTTCAATGAGCTTGTTAAAGTTTGGAGGACATTGTAATTTCAACCTATAGCTCATTTCTTGTGTAAGGTTATGCACAAAGATATCCATCTTTTCTTGTTCAGGAATTGTTTGTGGATATTTGGAAAATAATTGACGCCATCTTTGCAAAAAAGTAAGGAAAGGTTCTCCATTCTTTTGTTGTGCATTATAAAGATTAAGCATAGTGACCTCATGTTTGATGTTATATGAGTAATGAGTCACAAACTTGTCAATAATCTCATTAAAAGATTTGATTCCTGGGGGTAATTTGGAAAACTATTCCATGGCTTGTCCTCCTAAACCACGTGGAAAGAGTCGCATAAGATAAGTGTCATTGTGAGCGACTTCAATACAAGGAGCACAAAACTCATGAATGTGGTCTTGTGGATCTGACTTCCCTTTGTATCTGTCAAATTTAGGTAACTCAAAATGAGGAGGGAATGGAATCATTGCTAAATGTTTATCAAAAGGTTAAGGACATATATCATCTAAGGAATACTTCTTGGTTGATGATCCAGTTTGAATGTCACAGATTTGTTTTTGAAGCATCTAGATTTGTTGTAGAATGGGATCCAAAGATGGTTGAGGTCCCTGAGTGTTTTGGGAAGCACTATGTTGTTTGTCTTTCTTTGTTCGATGAGCATGTGTCTCTTGATAACTACTAGGGATTTCTTGATTGTTCATGATAGGTGGTTCTTTAAGAGTGGAGACATCAAACTCACTTGGTAGTTTTGCTTTTGGTTGAGCAAGCATTAGGAAATACATCTCCCTATCCATGTCTAAGAGTCTTTCCTTGACCTTATAGAACCTAGCATCTTGCATAGCGTCTCTTAAATCCTAATACATTGGTTCTTCGTCTGACGTAAAAATTTAACTCTTTTTAGGAAGTCCAAACTTAGGGTTTTCTTCATTTTTAACTCCTTCAATCTTGTCTACAAATTCTAGATCAATGTTTTGCTTGAGTTTCTGAGATTGAGTTTGAACCATAAAAGGTGAAGGATGATCTTGGGATGAAGATTTTGATGAAACAAATGGAATGTGTTTGATTAGATTGATGTAGTAATGAACCTAAAAGTGTTAAGATAAGTGTGAAAATTTTGATAATCTAAGTCTAATATAGGAGGTATGGATCTCACTATGATGTGACAAAGAAAATCAAGAGATAATAACCTAGGTAAGTTTTTGATTGAGGATGATAAATCTTGATATGGTAAACTCACAAAGATCAAAATCTGATAAGCAAGGTAATGATTCAACACTAATTGGAAAATTTTGAAGATTTGGAATGATTTTGTGGATTTTTTATGAAAGAAAGATGGTGAATTTTGATGAAAATGGTCAAACTAAGGATCAAAAGTTTGTGAAAATTGAATGTATTTACAGAATTGTAGCGAGGACAAAAATGGGTATCTGAAAAAGTTTATGTGAAATTCCTAGGGTCTGTACAAATGCTCTCTATTGTGTATGTACAAGATCAAATGCGTAGGACAGTCAAGTATATGCACAACATGATGAGATCAATGTGCAACAATATGGAATCAATGAGCAATAAAAATCACAAATGCATAGAAGGATTGGATCAATGTGCAACAGAAAGTGATAAATGCGCGACACTATTTTTCTGATGCTTTTCTTGCAGTTGTTTGTGGAATTTTTTGGTTTTCAGATGACTATTTTGGCAAAGTAAAAATGCATAAAAACACACACGCAAAACATAAATGATTTAATCTAATTTGATCTAGTATGAATGCACAAACACATTTACAATTCCTAAGGTTGGCAAGGACAGTATTTGCTAAATCCCCACTTGGATAAAATCTAGCCATGCAAATTCACAATGGATAGCCTAGGAACTTGGAGGCACGGGCTCCTCCTTACAGTGCACTCACTTCTCTGGCACACCAAGTTTCGAATTCAATGGGTCATTACTTCCCAAAGAACTGCTATCTCTACTATGAACCGTGAGTATTGTGGCATGTCTTCATGGGTTTGGGTGACCCCTTGAGCCAACAAATAGAAGGTTTTTGGCCACTATACAAAAGTGTTTAGTAAGGACATCCATTCAGGTGGTTGTGATCAAGTCATTTTCCCAATTAAGGGGGCTCTCCCAATCCTTCCAAAGTAAGATTTTCACCTTAACAATGTAGGGAATTTAATGCACCATGTGGGTACTAGAGGAGATTATGGTTGCCACAATGAATTCACACCTGTCCACTGTGAGACTAATCACAGTGGCATTTTTTATATACCAGTTTGGAAGGGCTTGGCTTTAGCCTGTTACCAGTTGGGTTGTTCATTGGGGTGAGTACCTCTTTTCCCACCAAAGACCACCCTCTAAAAATTATAACAATTTTTCTTACACCCAAGATCCACAAATGGCGAGGGGAGAGGATACGTTGTTATAATTTTGGGATTACAAATAGCTATGAAAGCAAGACACAATAGGCAAAAATCTTAAACTAAGGAAGACACATGAAAATAAAATGCATGTCTTGTTTTAAACCCAAATGAGATTATAGTTGATTTTGTAAACCCCTTGTTATTCTCCTAAGGAACTTGCAAATAAACAATTAATAATCTTAAAATGGGATCTTTAGATTCGACCTACAAAATAGCCTAAAAATCAATAATAACAAACAAAAGCTTGTTAAGATGGTTAGCAAAAACACAAATGATCAAAATATAAATTTAATTCCTACAGAAACAAATGCATAGAAATAGAACACAAAAGCGCGCGAATAGTTAACAAATGCGTAGAAAAAGTAAATGCACAGTGATATGGGATGGATGCACATGTATGATGAATGCGCAACACAGAGGAACTGAAGCACATGAATAGTGAATGAAGATGCAGAAATAATGATAAAGACAGAAGATAGAAGTGTTTGATGGTGTCTGATGGAAAATAGAATGGATGTGCAGGAAGAAGTAATGAATGTGCAGGAAGAAGTAATGAATGTGTAGAAATCTGGGATAAATACACAGGAACAACCTATAGAAATTTGCACACAAAAAAACTAAAAACAAAATGTTTAAAATGTGGGGTGGCCCCATGGTGGGTGCCAAAAAATGTATGCAATTTTGAAGTACTAACTAATCTAAGCTATTAAATTAATTTTAAAAAAATAACAATGAAGAATACAATCAAAATGAAGTTAAAACAAAGCTTTACCTTCACCTACCATGTAGCTTGTCTCCATTGGCCTCCTAGCCTTGATTCCTTGGATGTGTTGAGCTCTCAGATTTTCAATTGAAGCTCCTTGCCCAAGATGTTACCAAAGTGTGGAGACTGAATGGATTTGTATGCAAAATGGCCTAAAGCTTGATTATGAAACTAATGGATAATGGAATGCAAATGCTCACAAAATGATATGGATTGCTTGATTTCTTGAAGATTTGAATGCTTGTATGCTAGAAGGCTTGTATGCTTGAAATCACTATTTCTCTTAGCTCACAAAGGGAGAATGAGGCTCCTTGTATAGATTTTTAGAGGAGTCAAACCTAGGTGGCACAATCCTAGGGTGGAGATTGAAAGGTGGAATATCCTAGGGCTACAATTGACTTGGTTGAAGGGGTTGAGAGAAATGGGGATGTAGTTAGAATGTGAGAGAAGGGATAGGGAGGATGTACCTCCTATATTGACATGAAGGAGAAGAAGGTGGAAGGGAAAGACACATGTCAAGTGTCTCACAAAGACCATTGAGAGGAAGGGTGAAGGACCTTTTCCTCATGAGGACTCTTGGTACAAGTGTCCCATGAGTCACCTTTGACTCTTTGAGGTGGCTTGAGAAGCTCCTTAGGAATAGGGATTTCTTCTTGACTTAGTGTAGGGGAAGACATGTGGTCATGAGACCAAGTCTTATGAGGCCACATAGCCCTTAAAAATAGGACATGTGTGGGTGAGGATAATGACTTATTAATTAATAATAATTAATTATTTTAGCCAAGGTGATGTGTGAGGTGACTAGATGGATGAGGTGGACTAGGGGATTTAGTCATATTTGGTGATTGTGTTAATTGATTAAATCACTTTAATATGACTATTTAGAGGACTTAGGATAAGAAGAATAGACTATAGTGAATTTATCAAATAAATTGAATAATTTATTTAATAATAGAAGAAATAAATATTAATTAAATAATAAATATTTAATTAATTCATCAAGTCAATATTAATTAAATAATGAATATTTAATTAATTAATGAAGTCACTTTTAAGTGTATACAATAGGTTTACCTAAATTTAATCAAGAACATAAAGGAACTTGTAAGGGATGTGCATTGGGAAAGAACACTAAAGGCACCTTTCATAGTAGTGAAAGTATATCTAAAAATGTATTACAACTTATTCATTTAGATTTATGTGGACCTATGACAGTAACCTCTTTTGGAGGAGTTTTGTACTATGTTATTTTTGTAGATGATTATTCTAGGAAAACATGGATATATTTTTTTGAAATGTAAAGAGTTTGATGAAGTCCTTATGAGGTTTAAGGAATTCAAGGCTCTAATATAAAATATGTTATATAAAAGAATCAAAACCTTAAGATCAGATAATGGGGGGAATACATCTATGATAACTTCAAAATATTTTGTAATAATGCTGGCATTAAGAGGGAGATTACTGTTCCTTACAACCCTCAACAAAATGGGGTGGGACAAAGGAAAAATAGGACATTTGTAGAAGCAACCAAAGCTAACTCAAGCACTTCAACCCCTCACTTATCCATGGCCCTTTTAAAGATGGGGATTTGATCTAGTGGGTAAGGTTACACCCATATCTTTCAATAAGCACAAGTATATAATCACATAAATTGATTACTTTACCAAGTGGGTGGAAGATATCCCTTTGACATACATAACTGGTAAGAAGATCTCTATGTTCATCCTGAAATACATCGTCTTTTGATATAGAATCTCTCAGACCATACTAATTTACCATGGACCACCCTTCCAAAACAAAGATGTCCAAGACCTCTGTGAGAAGCTTCAGATCAAACAAAACTTATCATCCTTTTCTTATCCCCAAGGAAATGACCAAGTCAAGGCAAAAAACAAAACTATTATAAAAATTCTAAAGTTTTCAATGAAACTGGTTGATACTAGCATCTAAAACTTAGTCCTTCCTTGTGGGTGTATAGAACTAGTATCTAAATTCCAAAGGGGGCAACTCCCTTTTCTCTAGTGTATAGGTCAGAAGCAATTCTACTTGTCGAGGTTGGACTTCTAGCTCTCTGAGTATCTCTTAGGAACTTTGTTACAGATGAACATTATAGGGTTGCTAGATTAAGTGAACTGGAGCTACTAGATGAGAAATATCAACATGCCATGAATCAAATGCAAGACTATCAAAATCACCTTCATAGAAGCTATAAAAAAAGAGTCAGGCCATGAACATTTGACGTAGGTGATTTGGTCCTCATGGAAAATCAAAGGAATCAAGTAGAAAGAGAGAGACCAATAAATTTTAAACCCATCTAGTTAGGACCATATGTCATTATTAGTTCCTATGAAAATGGAGCATATCAAGTGGTGACCCAAGAAGGAGACCAAATCCCTGGCTAAATCAATAACATGCACCTCAAAAAAATTTATACCTGATATCCAAAGGTCAAGTGTACATACTTAAAAGATCCTGAAAAAATACAAAAAATCATAAAATAGAAAAGTTACCTTGGTAAAAACCTAGCAAACATATGCCTCAAAAACAACAAAAAAAGAAAAAAAAAAGAAAAAAGTAAAGAGAAACAAAATCACTCTATGTTGACAACTTGGAAAATTCCTGTGATGCTCTAGTGGGTTGTATGATTATTACACTAGCCTGTGATCTCTATGACTTGGCATTCCTATGTGAAGGAGTATAACTCAGAAGACCTCTGCTCTAATGCTACCACTCTCTCATAATGTTGCCTCTAGTACTCAATCTCCTTCTGACCCTCTCTCTCAAATATCCATATCATGTCCAAGGCCTCTTGATGTGATAGATCCCTGACACTATGCAGTTATGCCCTCACCTCTACCCAAGCCTATCACTCTCTCACCTCTGTTGTTGCAGCCCTATGTTCTGCATCTGTAGCTCTAATCTTTGCAACATCTAATCTACTAGATATATTTTCAACTTGAGCCCTCAACCTTTGAACTAAATGGATCTCTCTCTCATCCCCACCACCCTTGGATCTCTTTGATAACTCCATGGAAACTACCTCATCCACATCCTCATCGCCATCATCCCCATTTCCATCACTAGTGATACTAGTGTAGTTTTCAGACTCTGACCTCAAGGAGGATCCACTGTTGCTACCCTCTCCCTCCTTTCCCTCCTCCTCACCCTCCTCTCCTGCCTAATCTCCACTCTTCACTCCCTGTGCTAGGGAATTGTCTCTCCATTCCCACACCCTCCTAATCAACTGAGGTTGATCCTCCTCCTCTCCTATGTCTAACCCTCTCCCTCTTCCTCCACCACTTCCATTTCCACCATTTTAACCATCTCCACTACCTCCTCCATCCCTACCTCCTTGGCCTCTCCTCCCCCAATCTCCTCTCCCCCTCCCTCTCCCACCTTGTTGAAATATCCACATAATAAGACCTATAACTGGCTCTATAATATTTGTAAGAGGAAATAGCCTATGAGTGGCCTACCAGGCATCATACTCAAGTGTAGTATCAACATCTATCATGTATGATCTCTAGGTCCATCTAACAGGTCTCAACCCCTAAAACTCCAAGTGTGCGATATGTGTAGGAACAATTGGTCCCCAAGTGGCTACATCCTGAGATCTCCTAGAAAGTATGGCATACGAATAACTCAGATCCTGCCTCTCCAAACTGGTGCAACACCTACTCAAATCTATGTAGATCAATCATGTGTGCATGCTTGGTGGTGCATCCTATTAGCTACCATCTATGTCTGTGTAATGATAAGTGCAGGTCCTCACCTGCCCAAACCGGACAAGCTCTATAAGGCCTCCAAATAAAGTAAGGAATCATATTTAGCTGCTGCCTCTAGTAGATTGTATGCCCCATATGGCTTTGAACAACTTCTCCCTCATATAGGTATACATATGGGCGACCCTCAAGAAGAACTCTAGGAACAATCAGTTGGCACATAGCTATGTACTCCTAGGCCTAGATTTGTAGTAGTGTAACCCCACAACCAATAGACTTACCCTCATGGTAAGCCGCACAATATATGTGGAAATACAAGTGTGCTAGCATGCATGGTCCCCAATAATATATTGTCCTGTCCTTGACTATGCCTTTGAAGATTGCTCCCCATCCAACGAAAAAACCATGTTGTCTCCTATCAAGACATAGGATCTTGCATATCAAACTACCAAAAAATACTCTCAACCTATCCAAGACACCTCCAAACCTTGACCATGGAATATCATATGGGTCTTCTAACCCCAACTAATCCTCAGGAAGCCCAACCAACTTTGCCAATGTTGTCATACTTGGCTGCCTAGAAAACTCAACCAAAGCACCATGATTAGGGATTTGGAGGATGCAATATACATTCCTGAGTGTAACTATGGCCTCACCTATGGGTAAATGGAATGTGCACATATCATAGTTCCATCACTTGAGAAGATTAGAGATCAGACCCCTATTGGTTGTGATCTCAGACATATATGTATTGACCCAACATAAGCCTAACTATTTAAGAATCTTCCTCTCAACCTCATAAAGCTAAAATATCAGAGTCATACTTGAAGGCCTAGTTTATCTACATCGAAAAACATCATAAGAAAAATAAAAAATAGAAAACTATGAATGTGCATCATAACTAAGACATAAAATCCAACTGATAAATTTAAAAACATGCAAAACATTGCAAATGTGACACTCTTATTAAAAATGCAACACTTAAGCTATTGTGAAACTCTAATAGCAATTATGACATACTATTTTTAGTTGCGACAATAAAACATGCATATGTGGTAGGTTTAGCAAATGTGGCATTCTATGGCATTTGTGGAAAACTAATTGCAATTGTGACATTTTTGCGAGCAAATGCGACAACCTTTAAATTTTAGTGCAAAAGTTAAAAATTATAAAAGCGTATTTAATACACATAATAAATGCATGGGTTCGATCACTTACCACATGTCCATTACCCTTTGGATGACAAAAGGTACATACTCAATTTTGACAAGTGTGTAACGTCTACAAGACCCACCACAGCTCTAAAAATATAGAAAACACAAAGCAAATTCTTACTTGAGATCTGGAGCTCTTGAATGCAAAGTGACAAATGATAAGTCCTAATTTCTATGTATAGCCGATGGGCCTAAACCCTAATTTTGACCTGGTGCCTTAATTGATCTTCGTGGACCCCATAATCTTTAAACTACTATATCTTGGCAACCGTGACTTCGTTCTTTGAACTGGTTATCTTATGCACACTATTTTACATTGTCAACAAATTAATACTTATTCAGTGCATTTTTTGCTTAATTTGTTGAGGGAGCATAAATCTACCTACTATCATCAAGGCATGTTGAGGCAAGATCCTTAAGAGATATTCTTTGACACAACGATCATAATTACATTGTATCAAACAAGGGTAAATGTAGAGACCGAAAAATGGACATGCTTGTGAATTAACATTAAATCACTAAATATTCTTCTATTAATTAATGGTTCTTTAATCGTTAATTAATAATCTTTTATTCCTCTACAGTTTAATTTCTTAATAATTTAATCATTTCCCTAAAATTAATTAAATAATTAATTAATCTTGATAATTAAGTTCAACTTCCTAAGTCCTATAGTTTGATTAATTATATTTAATTAAATCAAATTAGCTAATTATTCTTCCTAAATTAAATTAATGTCCAAATTAATTTTAATTCAATTTCTAATTAATTCTATTTCAAATTAATTTCAATTAATTTTGTGTTAATTTCATGCTAATTCTATCTTTTTTTCAAAAATTGATTTTTTAATTCAATTTGGATTTTTTAAATCCAAAAATCAGATTTATGAGGTAATTATAAATTCTAAAATTTTAAAATCCTCATAAACTAAAAAATAAAAAATCTTGAAGATATCTTCTCAAATTCTATCTTGGTCATTTTACTTACAACAAACACCCCACGTACCAGCACCATATTGCATTTGGGATATTGGGTCACCACACAAATGCAGGGCTTGAGTGTTCTTATGGATCACCACTTGGTTCCTTTAACCCTTTGTACACTTGTACAATACTTCATTAACTTGGATACATCCTTGCGGGTATGCGAGGCTTAGTTATTTCTTAAGAGCCATTCATTTGTTTTAACCCTACGTACCTGCACTTCACTTGTCATGTGGTAATGTTTCATCATAGGGAGGTAGGGTCCCAAAGAAAATCCTTGAAACACATACCCCCACACTCCCACATGACACTTTTCATTTTGGCGATGTCCCCCGCGGGGATGCAGGGCTTAAGTCTTTCCTTTTATTCATCACTACTGATTGTACCTTGCACACCCACATATGTATCTTAGCACTCGCAATCACCACCGTGGGGATGCAAGGGAAGGTATTCACAAAAATTGGCTTGGGAAACAAAAATGATGCAAGGAGGAAGGGGGAAATGATTGAAGGGTAAATATGTCCTACTTGCCTAATTGGTAAAACCTCAAGGGAAAGTATGCAAGGGACCGATTTACTAATAATAAGTCACCCATGTTAAGTTACTTCCAATCAGTCATTAAAGGTTAACACTCAAATATAAAATGGCTTACCAAGGTATTGAAAAATACCAATACTTATCCATTTTTTGCACTTTGACACTACCTGTTTGGACAACTTAGATTGCAATCCTAACTAGGAGATAATTAAAAAAAGAACAGTTCTAGCAACTCCTCTTTGTGGCTTTCTATTGCAGGGAAAAATTGGATCTTGTTGGTGCAAATTAGAGGTTGGCATCACATTAAAGAGGTCCAAAAACCCCAAGATCGACTTTTATTTCACTCAAATTAGACATCGGAGGCCAAATCTATAGCCATTTGAAGTTTGGAGGTTTGGCAGTGATTCAAACATCATAATTATGCAGATGATTTTCAAACGATGATATCTCAATCATCCAGACTCCTTTTTTTGAGAAATATTTTTGACTTGGGGTAGAATTTCGTGCTCTACATAGTGGTGCAGGTGGTTTATGATCTCTATTCATGAATTTTTTAGTAAATCACATTATCTCATTTTTGCTACTTTTGAGGCCTTGTTCAGGTTCATACAGACTCCTTTTTAGGTACATTTTTCCTTGAAAGTGCATATTTTTTTTCTATATTTTATAGTGGTGCTATTAGTCTATAGTGCTTAAGATAAAAAAATTGTACTTTCAAAATTTGACTTGTTTTTACAATTGTAATGTATAAACCTTAGTTTGGTCTTTTGCATAGAGATCTAAGTCTATTATAATCTGTTTGTGGAAAATTGTAATCACTGAGATGGATTTCCAACAAGAAAAAGAAAAAGAAAAAGAAAAAAAAGTGTTTTTTAAAAATCATTTATTACAATTTTTTTATAATAAATTATTTCAAAAAACTTTTTAATAAGTTTTTAAAAATAAATTTACAAATAAATAAGAAAATTTGGGAAAGATATTTTTGTCCACCTACCATACCTATTGCATTGATCCATCTTCCAACTAACAAGTAGGGGGCTTAGCTACTCCTATGATTTCTTTGCACATCAGTCCAATCCAAGAGCATCATCAACAATTATTTACAACACATTCTTTGGTGACAATCATTATTAGTTTCTAGCTTTGCATCTATGTTGTATTATCTTGCATGAGCTATGTTGTACATGCACTATTATTGTAATGCCCTACCAAGGAACCCTCAAAACATAGGGTCAAATAAGCACTTAGCATTTTTTTGAACATGGAAAACATATCATGCACATAAGTGCATCACATAATCGTAAAGCATATGCAAGATATAAACATGCATGCAAGAAAGTAAACCACAATCATCACACGATCGTGAAAAAGTGGAAGACTAACAAGTACTTCCAAGGGTTCCAAGACAACCCAATAAAATACTCAAAACAAAGAACAAACATTCACAAGATCACTCTATAAGGATTTGGACCATGTCCATGAATTGCAAGAGGCTAAGTCAACAATAACCCAATCTAAACAAGAGTAGAATAATCCATCCTTAAAATACATCTAACTAATGTTCATTTTAAACCCAAAGTAAATGTTCCTAATGTGGTATAAAATACAAATTAATTACCAGCTAACCGTAAGAAAACCAACAAAGAACCATAAGGGAACCAACCCATAAAAATAAGCAATTCATCTAGCCTTCAAACCTAATCAGAAAGGCTAACTGGGTGTAGATGTTGATTTAGGAAGATGCACTAGTTGGCAGCGAAAAAAATGATTAGAAATTGGTAAATGTATGAGACACAAAAAGTCTCAGACCAGTGAGTTGCATGCACTAGTTGGCAGTAAAAAAGCTGACTAGCATAGGCGCTAGTTCAGGCGCAGGTGTCGATCCATGAATTTGGCCAAAAATTAAAAAGGTGAAAGCCAAATGCCTAAGATGACATCAACATACATGTGGTAAACAAATAGCTCCATACTAGGGAGTACCGAATGGTATAAATTGAGGCAATAACCACTTGATTGCAACAACAATAACATAGTAGAAACTAGTCTAATAAGCATGAACGCCAATGCATAAATATTGTTGGTGTAATTAAATATTTACTAATTACACTTACTTAAGTTTACTTAGGATAATGCATTTGCATATTAGTTGTCATTGTGACACCTAGGAGTTTGCATTTCATTTTAGCACATGGTTAGGAGAATTTCCACTTTAGGTGTGATAGTCGTCATCACATACCTCTTTGTGTGTGAGATCCACCTTTAGTGCTCTTATCACATTATCATCCTCTCATTGTTGCACATGTTGCACATACTTTGATGTACAATGGAAGATGATCCACCTTTGGTGGACATGTGATTCCACCTTGTGTGGATGATATCTTATCATCTCCTTATCACGTAGTCTTATTGCATTGCCTATATATTTAGGCACTCATACTTTGTATTCAATTCAATTGGCTATAATCAATTATTTGATCATTTCGCCTATCTCTCTTATGCTATCTCTTGAGCTTCTAGATCTTGGCATTTATTATTTTCCTTAGGAAAATTCTTACAAATATCAATGAAAAGAGATGAGGGAACATCATTGAGAACTCAATGCTCATAATCTTTGTCTCTAGTGGAAGGTCGTCACTTGTACACAAATCCCCAATAGTGGTATAGTGCAACGCCACCCTGCCACGTGGAACCCTTAGGCCCACCCCAAAGTTCTTGCAGAGATAGTAACTTGGCCACAAGAACAAGGTAAACACACACCAAGGATGCTAACACTCATTCCAAGAAGATACATAACTCATAGGACAATACAAGGTCTGAGTACAATCACAATGAAATTAGGTCAAGATCACGACTCAAACAAGACAGAGTATGATATCAAGACTCAAAATAAAGTGTCATCATGTGATATGTGTAGGCCCACATGGCTTCAAGAGATTCCTCTCTCATCAAGTATACTCTACTAAGCCATGTCAATGTCCATATGTGACAAGGCTAAACCATAACATATCAATGTCCTCAAATGATGACAAGGTACTATGCCAAATCAATGTCCATAGATGAAAAGGCAAGGACATACCATATTGATATCCTCAAATGACAACAAGGTAGTCACATTAAGTCTTATATTATATTTTAACCCATTAATTGTTTAAGATTATTAGTTATTATTAAGAACTTTGCCAAGGTTACCCTAGAGCCCTTTATGCTTCAGTTCACCTCAGAGAGCCACTCCATCCCACAACTCTACACCAACCGTCAAATGCACAATGTAAGAAAGACTCACAAGTCAAAACCCGCAAGAAATAAGGGGATTCCATCGGTCTCAACCAAGAGTATGGGTCCCTCGGGATATTGAAATGGCACACTCAATGTCCTTGTGACATCATCTCAAACCCCAACATCACATACTCCAAATGCGATAAAAAATCAAGCATTGAGACAAAACCACAAGGAAGAAAATGCAATTACAAGTGCTCACAACACACTCAACTAGGCACTTTGCCAGGAGTATGGACTCAAACAAAAATTTTAAAGTCACAAAGTAAAACCATAAAATGGTTGCAAACATAGAGGACATTCCATTCAAATGCTCTAATTATGCCGAACATGTCAACCGACAATTCTAGGAAGCATGCAGAACGATGCAACCCCAAAAATTCTCCAAAAATCAAACTTCAAATAAATCCACAAAATGAAAACCCATTTTTCCTTAGGCACCCAACAACACATTTATGCAATATTTCCAATCCGCGCGCTCATGGAAAATCAGGTAGAATAACACTTCTAAAACCCCAAATTTTTAAAATAAAAACACACAATTACTCATATAAACCCGACCGAGTGATGGAAATAAACAAAATCATGGGGGGATGGTAATTCTCATCCCACTAAAATATGGAAATTGATTTCACATGAAATAACAAAGTAAATAAAAAATGGTGAGATGCCCCACCTCAAACAAATTAGAGAAAACCCATAAATGGGAGAAAAATAAACTCACAGCGAACACACAAACAACTCCATAGAATGTTGAGGAATCACGATATGATTCCAATGAGGCGCTACCCATGAAGACCTGATATAGAGATCAAACCCAACAAGCAAATAATTAAATTTCTCCAAAAAAAATTGGAGCAAATTCTCAACTCACCCAAAAGCCAAAAGCCAAAAGTGAAAAGTGAGTAAAAAGAACTCTCTTTTCCAAATAAAAGCACTTTTTACAAAAAGGATTTTTAAAATAAAAGTCACTTAAATAAAATTAATTATAACTTTTCAAAAAATAATTCAATCAATTCCAATATAATGAAATTGAGTTGCGGCTAATTAGTTGGCAAACAAAAATAAACGCTTAAACAATAAAATCAACATTTGATTCTAACTTGTCTGCAACAATTGTGGAATGCTAAATGCACAAACATGCTCATGGGTCTAACACAATATGCATATGAAATATAGATTTACCAACACAAACCAGAGGGATAATATATCAATTACAAATACACCGTTCATATACATATGATATTGGCTCAACATGAAAGGTTGGTGAAACTATCTCCTATGCCACTGTCGGGAAAAAAGACACTCAAATAATGCAGCTTAGGTAGAATGGCATCTAGTACTTGTTCATTGAAACACACAAACATCAAGTGCAACTTCTCACAATATAAATAACCTAAGCACCTATAATAGTAATAAAATGCTTAATGGAACAATGATGCTCTCGTGACACAATCAGACATAAATAATGTTGCGACACTGATCGTTCCATTTTCTACTCCTCAATGTACATATCATTTAAATAAATATTATATTTAATTCAAATGTTTCATTTAAATGTAAATTGTTAAAATATACATTTACAAAAATATGAGCATAAATAAGTGAAGGTCAACAACTAGAGTATCCACAACATATAAGGCACAATATAATAGGGAATCCAGTAAAATCATCCTGATATCATAATTAATAGTCTCAAATACAAAATACACCAAATATCATCATAAAACATCATGTCGAATCAAGACAACATCATTATGTAGATATGATAAAAGTAGTAAACAACATAATCTAAACACCTAGCACAATAAGATATTTGCAACCAAAATAATGTATTGTCATCAAATGCATATAATCATAGAATAAACACAAGAGTCTAGCTTATACCAAAATAATCATGGAACAAAATACAACAATGGGAGGCACTACAAATATAAAGTGTCATCCTTATTTGTACTTTGTCATTGATGAGATATTTGATGTAATCCTTCTGTACATAGTAGATTAGGAAGTATCTTGTGAGACTTGGTGCATGGCTCTAGAGGAGACTTAGAATGTACCAATCCCCCATTAACAACACATCTCTAGAGGAGACTTAGAATGTACCAATTTTCCTTATGCAAGTATTTAGTTGATGCTCACATAGGTGTCTCCATGCATAATCTTCATTATATTGTAGCGAGTGACTTATGAGTTGTTCTCCATTGACATTGGTACCTAGTTTTGTCACACTTTTACATTCTTGGTGCAACATTGGATCTATTTTCTTCCTATGCATGAGTATTGGTCATCATCTTGGATCACATTTGTAGGAGATTTGACATTGGGGGGACTTCATCGTCTCTCTTCTTGTCTCTTATTTATTATTGAGAGCATTGTTTATTTTCATCTCTCTTTTGGAGGGGACTTTTCTCCCACATGGTTTTCTCCCTTTCTTTTTTTGTGAGAGATTACATTTGCATTTGTACATGTGCACCTAACATGGCCTAGTAGTTAGGACCCATCTTACATTGTTATCTTTTGTACGTTCTCCCTAAGTTGCACTTAAGCAGGGGGTTGTTGTAATTAAGGTATCTTACCTTGGTTATTTCACACCTAGGTACTAATTACACTTTACTTAAGCTTACTTAGGGAATTGCATAGGAGTAGTTAGAACATTTTCACTTTATGTGGAATTATCATGCTATTATTTTATCATATCCATTTATATTGGATGGATGTTTCCAAATTAGGCGGATGATCCACCTTTTGTGGTCTTATCACTTTATCACCCTTGACCTTTGTGCACATGTTTCACAAACTTTATTACACATTGGAGGACGATTCACATCTAGTGGACATGTGATTCCGCCTTGGGTGGGTGGTAAGTTGCCTCTTGACTATCATGTAATAAGACATTGACACTTGGCATTGTCTCGTTCATTTCTTTGTACTCACCTTGCCTATATAAGAAAAGGGTCTCATATGTAATGATCATCCAATATTCAATTCGATCCATTGTATTTATATTGTATTGCATTCTTGGTGAGAATATAATTTATTCTTATTATATTCATTCTCTTTTGCTATTGTGCTTTCCTTTGCTTCTAGATGTTGGGTTTCCACCTTCATAGTCAAATCTTACATATTTACATAATATGAATAATTAGTTAGATTTCTCTAGGAAAATGTGTAGATGTTCTAAATTTCAAGTTGATTTTTTGAAAGTTCTCGATAGTGACAAGTTTGGATGATTATCAATAGTTTAAAAATCTAGAAGACACAACAAAATTGAATTCAAATTTGAATAGTTTCTGCACAAAGCCACATTTTCCATCTTTAGAACTATTGAGACAATTATTTTTTATTTATGAATTGCTCTTTTTAATATAATAAAGAATTTCTATAGAATGGGTCTCAATCAACATATAAAGTTCTTCCTATTTTTATGAAAATTTAGTTGGTAGTTATGTTTCAATTTCAAGGGTCATGAAAACATTGTATAGTTTGATACATGTGTTAACTTCCAAAAGACTTGAGAAATATAATTATTTTGGGATTGACCTAAAGTTATAAATATCTGCATGGAACTTTAGCAACTAATAGTACATGTTAACTACATATTTAGCTTTTATGTTTTTCTATGAAAGGATTTATTCAAGATTATAAAAATGCTAGCTCTTTTAACACTTTTTCTATTAATGAGATAGTAATAGCTTGGATATTTTATTTTATGTAATAATTTGAGGAAGAATTGTTGAAGGAGAAAATTAAATTTATAGTGTAGTAAATTCTTGTTGGGATCAATACAGATAAGTCTTTTTCAATTGTCTCTTATCTCATGGGTGGTTGATGTTAGAAAAACATATTTTTTACATCTTTCATAATGCTATTATATAATTTAATATTATTTTTGGTGCACCTAAATGAACTAGGCATGCGTGCATCACATGGGTTCAACATTCTTGGGACCAATTTATGTACAATGTATGTAATATTGAGTCAAATACAGAATGTTTGATCTTGTTCATTGGAATAAATATTTAATATTGTGAAAACTTAGTACTAAAAACTAAATGAGGGGGAAAACGATTTCATAAGCTCATGAAATTAGTAATCTGGTTTATGTAATACCACTTGGTGGTTTTGTGGAAGCTTATTTGTATAAAAGAAAGCTCACCTAGTTGTCTAAAGATGGCTACTTTTGGTTAAGGGGATTGAGAGAGCATCTCTTGTAGCTTACTTTTGTGAGGGTTTGAAGTATGGCATGATATGTGTGATTACATGCTTGTTCATACAGAGTGCATGTAGAGAGCTTGATATTTATAAATTATTCATGGGGACTCTAAACACACATTTTGATGATTTCATTATTGATTAATACATGAGCGATGAATTTTTTTGAAATTTTTCCTCTTGAGGGGTTTCCTAGAATTTATCTTGTGTCACCTTTAATAGTACGTTGCCCATTTTTTTCACATATGGATTTTGAGTACTTGTTTGCATAGATTTCTCTATTTGGGATATATGGAAATGACTATAAATTTCCTAACAATAGATTGTTCTAAACAATTCTTCCAATTTTGAAAACTTTGTCAAAGTTGAAAATACCTAATTTAAATATTTATATTTAGTTGACTTGTTGGATTTTTTTTGGATATATGTATGTAAAGTACAATGATTTGGTAATTATATATATGATTAACTCTAAAATTCCTTTGAAGATTGTACTTATTTTATTTACATGGAAGAAGTATTGATCTTGATGAAGAAAGTTTTGAAATATTGAAAAAGTCCAAATTTAAATTACATGTGAAGAATTGGAATCTTAAACAAGCCACCCATTTTATTTTATTTCATGTTAACCCTATTTATTTTGGGTTTTCTTTAAATATATATTGTAATACATTAGATTAGTGTGTGTGTGTGTGTGTGCGCACACACACACACATGCATGCATTCATGCATGTATATACATACACACATACATAAATGCATACATATTATAGAAAAATAAATTTTGTAAAAAGGATTGTCTTGATAATAAACTTGTTCAAAAGTTTATAAACTATCAAATTTCACTTGGACAAATTGTCTACCATTGACCACTGGGTCATCCCAACATAGTTAAGACCGAATTGTAGAGACATTGGAGATAACAAATTGTGGATCCATCATCTATTTAGGAGATGTAAAATATTTTTTTACATATGTTGTATCGTGTCATTTGGACCATCAACACTCCTCATCCATCTTTAAACCCAAAAACTTCTTATTGATCCAACATATTAAGTGATTCTAGGTGGTCTAAAATATATCCAAACAAAAGTAAATGAGGTGGACATGATCCCAGTATACCTTAATTATAGAAATGAAACTTAGGACCTAAATTAGCTTAACATGTGAATATGTCCTCACTAGGAATTTACAAGGTACACAAGATATTCACTCTAATGCATCCTTTAAGTGCAACTTAAGGAGAATTTTTTATTTATGAAAATGATGAAAGATGCAATAATGATGATGGGTTCCCACAACTAGTCAATGTTACTTGTACCCATGTATAATGAAAAAATAATCTTTCACAAACAAAGAAAAGGAGAAAACCCACTAGGACAAAACTCCTCTCCAAAAGAGAGAAATGATACAATCAAGGATGATGCATGGACGAATCTATACCCCTTAATGACTACATACATGACAAATAGATCCATAAAAAATCCAATCAACCTCCCTCCATACAGAGGATAAAAAGAGAGCCGAAGAAGCACCTTGCAGAGTAAACTATGCAACTCTCAATCCAAGCAACAAAGGACAATTTACATATGATGAAAAAACATTGGAAGCTCTTGATCATAGAGTACTTTGGGAATCATACTAAGAAAAAAAATTCTTGTTGCAAAGGAATGACTAGAAAATTCCCAATTGGCACAACCTTGGGAACTAATGAAGCAACTATTGATTCATATATGATCTAGAATTGAAGGGAAGCACATAGATCAAAATGAAGTCTCTTGAATTCTTGGTCCATTACATCATAGTGAAATGATTTAGTAGCATACATAGGTCTTTGAAAATTCGTGTAGGAGTTGATTGGTGACTCCTCAACAACCCCAAAATCCCTACAAGACCAAAATGACTTGCACAAGAGAGAATGTCGAGAATATCTTGCATAATAAGGACTCATGAAATGATTGATTGAATATGAAATATGCATTGAGATTCCTTTATTCTAAAGGAAATGTGTGTACTATGGTTAACTAACATGATACAAATATTATATGTCTAGGTAGCTTGAAGTAAATGAAGTGAACATGACCCCATTATAAATAACTTTAAGAAATGATAATATAGACCTAAGTTAATATGTGTATTTCCCCACTATGAAATTACAAGGCACAAAACCTTAACTAGGTACAAGACATTAGTCACTCTAACATGCCCCCTTAAGTGTAACATAGGGAAAAGTAAATTTTAAGCAAAAAATACAAGATGCAAGAATGATGATGGGTCCAAGCAACTAGGACATGTTAGGTATCCATGTTCAATGCAAACATAATCTCTCACAAACAAAGAAAATGGGAAAACTCATTGGGACAAAATTACTCACAAAAAGAGAGAGAAGATACCATCAAGGATGATGTATGGAGGACTTAATGATACCCCCAAGTACTACATACTTCATGAATAGATCCATAAAAAATCCAATCAATCTCCCTCCATACAAAGAATAACAAGAGAGACCATACAACCCTCCCATAATAAGATAACTTGATGTAAAGAATCACTAGAAGCACTCTATGGAGTAAGCTGTGAAGCCCCCAATCTAAGAAAAAAATGACAAGATACATATGATACCAAAATATTAGAAACTATTGATCATAGAGTACCTTGGGAATCACAATAAGAAAATAGAATAAGTTATATCTTGAAAAACAATTGAAAAACTCTCAATTGGCATAACCTTGGAATTTAATTAAGCATCAATTGATTGATAGATGTTTTGGAGTTGAAATAAAGTGCATAGATCAAAGAAAAACCTTCCCAAGTGATAGTATGTCCAAACAACTCTCCAATATAACCCTTCGAGCAAGCACTAAAAAAATGTATCTTCATACCTTAAACTCTCTTCATCTTGATGGTGGATGATGCAATGGGATCCAAAACATTGATTCAAAATTTCTAACACAATTTAATCCAAAAATAACATTCTCTTCAGATAAAATGTACCTAGGGTTGAAAATAAAAAAAGTTCATGGATTGCTAGATAGATCTCCTCGATACCTACTCCACTAGAAACTAAACTTAACCAAGTTTTTTATGATACCTCATTTTTGAAAAATTGACTCCATATGTGAAAGTTATAGCAATTTTCCTATTGAGGGAAAAATTGACAAAAAAAGGAAAAAAATAGGCCCCAAGTGTTTGGCCCCCAGGTGCCCATTTGATTGTGGCACTTAGTTGGGCAAAAAATAGCTTATTGTTGGATGACAAGCTAGTGGTTGTTGGGAAGAGCAAGAGTGAAGAGTGACATTGCTTGTAAAGGGAGGTGGTAGATCAATAGTTAGGCACTATAGGGTTAGTGTTGAAGCATAGCAAGGGCACTAGCCTCACTTTGAATGCCCTTATTGCCAAAAATTGAAAAGTAAACCATGCAACTAAAATAATTTATAGCTCCATCTCTCTACTTTGTCCTCATTGGTTGCTATTTTATTTGTATCTCAAAGAGATGGAGCACACTCTTCTATCCACTTAGTAAAGGGCAATCACTTGCACTAAAAATAGAAAACAAAATTATTGTCTATGCATTCCAACTTGTGCCACCTTTTCCGCAAACAACATACCTACAAGGAAGGGGACTCAAAAATTGTGGAATATGACTTAAATCATGTTGACTTGGATGTTTCCTTTTCCCATCATGTTGCACTTGAGGAATTAGAAAGCAATCAAACTTTTATTATGAGTAGTATAGATATCGCTTGTGGCTCTTCAAATGTTCCTGCACCAGCTAATGTCCATGACGTTGATGATTTAGAAAATCCATGTGGACGATAATATTAAATTTGATTGTTGAACTTGAATTTTGAATAATGAATTATTTTATTTTAGAATTCAAATGATACTTGAGTTTATAGTGGTTTTGTTGACTATATGATACTATGTGTGTTGAACATTTGGTAATTGGTCTTTGGTTTTGTCATTGATGTCAATAAGGCATATATGTGATGTATCTCAGATATTTGTGTTAGTGGTACACAGTGTACAATTCTAATGATCATGGTACACAAGATGCAAATTTAGTAATCTTATGGAAGTTGATTAAAGTGATCAAGAGGTGGTTAATATCATGTTATTAATGTCTTAATACATTGATTATATCATTATTGAGGTGGTTGATAAAGTGTTAAATATATAACACTTAATGTTGATTATGAGTGTTAAATCAATTATAATTTCATAACTACATAGTTATGGTCGAAATGATTTTGCATAAATCAACTGTTAAACAAACCCCCAACTATTACATGTTTTCAGAAAGGCAATAGGCAAAACTAAAATGGGTCTAAGTCATATTTTGAAGACCACATCATTGAAGAGAGAAAATGTAATTCGACTAAGATTGTTGCAAACAATTGTAATCGTTTTTACTTGGTTTTGGTCCAATTCGGTTTTGAAAAAGTTTTTGTGCTGGTAAATAACGACAAATGACATTTACAAGTAGGGGATTCATCCATTCAAACATTGGTACAAGTGGTTTTGAAAATATATACGAAGTAGACTAGAAGAAAAGTTGCAGGTCAACAAGACAGATTTGTGCATGGTAACCATAATTCTTTCAAATTTGATTTGAATTGAATGATCGATGTTTGCAGGTTTTGATCAGAGGTTGAAAATGTTTTATAATCTGAGTTTTTTCAGTGGTTTGAATTAGTAATAATCAGATACTTTAATGGTGCACAAATACACATTTGAATCCTTAGTGTTTTGAGAGGAAACTAGTTGTTGATTGGAGATCATTTAATCAACTTATCTTCTTGCATTCAAATTTATGATCACGTTATCAGATTGAGGGATTCATATCAAGTTGTAAGTCTTTTGTTTTGATAAAGATCATATGTAAAAGAAGACTTGTGTTGATACAAAATAATCAGTAAGAGAGATTAAAAAATGTATATCTTGCTTAATGTTTTCAACTAGAAGTTGAATTCTTGTTTCATGATTTGTATTGTAACAAAGACGATCCTCTAATTTTTAAATCAATTTGTTTATGTTAGAAGTGGGTGCTTCTTAACTTTTGAAGTTGGTGCTTCAAATATAAGGGATTGGTGTTCCTTGAGATTTGTGTCTTTAAAATAGGGTGTTGGTGCTTCCTAGAGTTGTAGCTCTAAAATATTTCCCTAAGAGGCTAATAAAGTTTCATATTCAAAGTGGTTTTTTACCCTAAGGGTTTTTCCACTATAAATATTTTGTATCTTGTTCTTCTTGCATATCTTGTTCATTTTTTATAACTTTATGTTATAATTGTAAAAGTTGAAATTGTAAAGTTGAAAAGAACAAGTTTTAAGTAACCACTGATTCACCACCCCTCTCAGTGGTGTTCGTATTCCAAGAAGTGGTATTAGAGCAAGGTTCCCTACATCAAGTTTAATAACTTTGGGTAGATTTTGGTTGAATGAAATACTTATCTATAATGGCTCAAGATAGTTCTTCAAAGGTTCATATTTTTGATGGATCAGATTATGCATTTTGGGAAGTAATGATGCAAACATACTTGTTATCTATTAATGTTGATGTTTGGGATTCAATTGTTAATGGTTATAAAGTTCCTACTGCTTTATCTACAGATCTTGATGAAAATAAGAAGTATGAAATTGATTTGAAAGCTAAATTTTCTATATTTAACAGTTTGTCTAAAGATGTGTTTGTTAAGGTAATGTATTGCAAATCTTCTAAAGAAGTATGAGACAAATTGAAAAACACCTATCATGGTAATGATAGAGTTAAAGAAACCAAGATACAACATTTGAAAGAAAGATTTGAAGACCTAAAGACAGTGATGATGAAAAGGTAGAAGACTATCTCCTTAAGATGGATGAAACTGTGAATGGCATAAGAGGACTTGGTGAAACAATTGATGATATTGATGTTGTAAAGAAAGTTTTAAGATCTCTTCTTGATAAGTTTGATTCTAAAATATGTTCCATAGAAGAAACTAGGGTCATTAACAAATATACAAGGGAAGATATTCATGGAGCACTTGTAGCTTATGAAATGAGAAAGTTTGGCAAGAAGGAATCCATAAGCAAAGAAGTAGCATTCAAAGCAAAAAAAAAGGTGAAGCAAGTCTCTTCCGAATTATAAGACCTTGATGTTCTTGAAGAACATTTATCAAGGAAATTAAAGAAAGGAGCAGGTAAATACAAAGGTCAACTCCTTTCAAATGCTTTAATTGTGGTAAAATATGACACTTTGCATTTAAATGTCTTTATGATAATCATGATGAAGTAGATGATGAGAAAGAGAAATCAAGTAAAAAGAAATTCTATAACAAAAAGAAGTTCTTTAAGAAGAAGAAAAGTTTAATTGTTAATATATCATATACTGAATCTAGTTTCTTTGAATATGATGGAAATGGAGTTTCATTCATGGCTATAGAAACTACTTGTCAAGAATCAAGCAGTGATAATGATGTTGAACTTGTTGAGGCTGATTTAGAATGTGAATTTCTTTATGCACTTAAAAATATCAAGGAATTAAAAAGGAAATAAAGTGTTCAAGAAAATCAATTCATAAAGGAAAAAGAGAATTTTGAAAAAGAAATTAAGAAATTAAATAAAAAAATTGTAGATTTGAAATTACAAGCTGAGGAACAAAAGAGAATTATCTTTGTCACTAAGGAAGAGTTAAGTTCTAAAGATCAAGAATGTACAAGGTTAATGAATGCAGTAGTATCATATAAAAGAAAGTAAGAAAAATATGAGAATACTACTTTGGATGACATATTAAGGAATCAAAGAAAAACTGATAATCTAAATTGAATTGGTTTTAAACTTGGACAATGTTCTAGTGACAAGAAAGATAAAACCTTATTTGAGATAATCAAATCTAAAAATAAGGATATACATGAAAATACTACCCCTTCAAATGCTAGTAAAAATGCAGATTTTAATCAGATTTCTAATGATAAAAGACAGGTCATATCAAGCTCTTCATTCATGAGTACAAAGATTTCAAACAGGTTCACTTCTTTCTTTGATGGGTATTGTTTCATGTGTCATCAATATGAAAATAGAATAAGTGATTGCAAATATATGTCAAAGAGGTTTTGAAAGCTTCATTTTGGTTATTCCTTTCCTAAAATGAATGGTCTAAGATGTTACAAATGCAATCTCTTTGGACATGTTGTGAGGAATTGCATAAGTAAGACATTTCATAATGATCAATCATATACTAGCCTACAAGTTGTTAAATAATTTGATACTAAAGTAACTTAGAAATGGAGGACTAAGATTAATAAGTCTATGTTTGTTCAAATGACTTTACATTCTGAAGAAAAAGACTTGTGGATAATTGATAGTGGTTGCTCTAGACACATGACAGGTGATAACACAAAATTTGACAAATTGATTAATTACAAAGGTGACAGTGTGAGTTTTGATGATAATTCTTCAAGGCAAATTAAAGGTTTGGATTCTTTGATGCTTAATGACAAAATGCCTATTCATGATGTGTATTATGTTGAGGGATTAAAGTACAATCTTCTAAATGTTAGTAAAATTTGTGATAATGAATATAAAGTTGTGTTTGATGATCATAGTTGTCAAATCAAATTTAAATCAAGATAGTTGGTTGCATTAGGTAAAAGATCTAAAAGGAATGTATTCAACTTTAAAAAAATCACAAATACTAACAATCATGAAGATGTTTGACTTATGGGACATGTAAATGAAGTTGAGCAAGATAAAGATAATACTCTCCTTCAAGACAATGAGAATGACTTGAACAAATCAATTAATAAAGTTGAAAAAAGTGAAGAAGAGACAAAAGATCAACCAGGGACACCAGAACCAACAGGTACAAAGTCTACATGACAAGATTGGAGAAATATCATCCTCAAGAACATATTATAGGAGACAAACAAGCATATCAATTAGCTGACATATTCACAAAACCTCTCTTAAAATATGTGTTTGAAAGATTAAGAACGAGATTGGGGGTTCTATCCCTCTATTCTCTTGCATAAGTTAAACAATGTGTGATAGGTTTCAGGGGGAGAATTTATGATTATTTTTCACACTGAAACCTTGGTATATCTTCTTTGTCATTGATGTTAAAGTTGGATAAAAAAACACGAGGAAAACATAACTTGATTAATGAAGTTGTGATGTTAATATGATATGTTGTGAAGTTCATATGATATGATAATAGATATATAGGTGATATAGGTACACATGGATATATAGGTGACATAGGTTCATGCAGAGGTTGGTATTGACATCAGTGCCAAAGGGGGAGTATGTTGAACCTTTGGTAATTGGTATTTGGTTTTGTCATTGATGTCAATAAGGCATAAATGTCAGCTATCTCAGATAGTTCTATTAGTGGTACACAAGGTACAGTTCTAATGATTATGGTACATAAGATGCAAATTTAGTGATCTTATGGAAGTTGATTAAAGTGATCAAGAGGTGGTTAACATCATGTTATTAATGTCCTAATACATTGATTATATTATTATTGAGGTAGTTGATAAAGTGTTAAGTATATAACACTTAATGTTGATTATGAGTGTTAAATCAATTATAATTTTATAACTAATTAGTTATGGTCAAAATAATCTTGCATATATCAATTATTAAACAAACCCCCAACTATTATACCTTTTTGGAAAGATAACAAACAAAACTAAAATGGGTCTAAGTCAGATTTTGAAGACCATGTCAGGAGGAGAGAAAATGTAATTCAACTAAGATTGTTGCAGACAATTATAACCATTTTTACCTAGTTTTGGTCTAATTCAATTTTGAACAGGTTTTTGTGCTGGTAAATAATGACAAAGGACATTTACAAGTAGGGGATTCAACCCTTCATACATTAGTACAGGTAGTTTTGAAACATGTGAAGGTTTTGAAAATATATACAAAGTAGACTAGAAGGAAAGTTGCAGGTCAACAAGACAGATTTGTGCATATTAACCATAACTCTTTCAAAATTGCTTTGAGTTGAATAATTGATGTTTGCAGGGTTTGATCAGACGTTGAAAAGGTTTTATAATCTAATTTTTTTCAGTGGTTTGAATCAGTAATAATCAGATACTTTAATGGTGCACAAATACACATTTGAATCCTTAGTGTTTTGAGAGGAAACTAGTTGTTGATTTCTCAAGAAGGCTAATAGTTTGGAGATCATTTAATCAACTTATCTTTTTGCACTCAAATTTATGATCATGTTATCCGATTAAGGGATTCATATCAGATTGTAAGTCTTTTGTTTTGATAAAGATCATATGTAAAAGAAGACTTGTTAGATACAAAAGAATCAGTAACAAAGATAAGAAAATGTATATCCTGCTTAATGTTTTCAACTAGAAGTTGAATTCTTGTTTCATGATTTATATTGTAACATAGACGATCCTCTGATTTTTAACTTAATTTGTTCATGTGAGAAGTGGGTGCTTCTTAACTTTTGAAGGTGGTGCTTCAAATATAAGGGATTGGTGTTCCTTGAGATTGGTGTCTCTAAAATAGGGTGTTGGTGCTTTCTAGAGTCGTAGCTCTAAAAGATTTTCCCAAGAGGCTAATAACGTTTTAGATTCAAAATAGTTTTTTTTACCTTAAAGAGTTTTCCATTATAAATATTGTGTATCTTGTTCTTTTTGCATATCTTATTCATTTTTCATAACTTTATGTTATAATTGTAAAAGTTGAAATTGTAAAGTTGAAAGGAACAAGTTTTAAGTAACAAAAAAGGTCCCTGAAGATCCTGCAAGAAGTAACAAAAAAGCCCTTGACGATCCTAAATCATGTTAAAGCATTCAAAAAGATGTTAAACTAAGTTCGTATATATGTACCAAGCAAGAAATGTAATGAGCTCAAGAACAATACTATTTGTTAATAAATGGCAATAGAAGTGTTACCTTTTATTACCACTACATAAAATGTAGCGCATATCTTCCACCATATTCCCCATCACATCCTTTACATTTATTTGATTTCTTGTGCATGCAATCCAAAGTAGCAAAAGTTTTTCCCTCTATACTTTCACAAGCCGAGAGCGCTTTTATAAGGAAATACTCACATTAAAAAAAAATTAGAATGAAAATTTTCAAGAAGAAAAGGTGGCCTGAGAACTGCATGGTGGTGACTCTCTAGCTGAATCTGTGGCGTGCAGCCACTTAATACTGTCCGCAATAACTTTCTTATGTTGATGTCTAATGCCTTAGGCTGAATTTATTTTCTGGTCAAGTTTTTGATGTGATCAGGAGTTTATAGCTGCTTGCCACCTGCCCAACAGTAACTGAAAGTGTTTTTTCTTATGGTTCAAGTGAATTTCTATAAAATTGCTTTTTAAAGATTTAAGACAAGATGATCTTGATTTCTTGTGAAATTTAAGATCTGAAAAGGACCTGCACAACGAAGATGATTCCCAATGGCAACTGATTCCTATGGAGGAAAATAATTTCCTGGAGAAGAAAATGAACCTTCCCTTTCGTTCTTTCAGTTCTAAAGCATATTGCAGAACCTAAGCGGCACAATGAATGTGTCAATAGCTAAGCTTGGGGTATATAACGTATTTCACATGCATAAATTTGTCAAAGAGTGAACTTTCTGATGTGCCCCGGTGACTTTCTGAGCTCCCAAGCAACGCTGCATAGTACAATCCAACTCAGAGAAAGAATTATTGAGATGATCCTTAATCTGCATTAAGCTGCACTTTCATTTCTTTTTCTATCATATGAGCTTTGTTCTTCTAATATTCAAGGCACCATCCAAACAGTTGTCAAGAGAGTAGGCTTATGATCATCTGTTACATCGACTGAATGAGCTAGATAGTCTTTTCTCATTGTCTCCACGAGCGTGAAGTAAGGTATTTATTGATCAAAGGACCTGGTTCAATTGGCATGTTTTTGATAAAATCCTCTGCCTCGTACAGGCGTCCAGCAGTGCCTAAGAGCTTAATCATGCAGATATAGTGCTCCATGCTGGGCATAATGCCATAAACTCGGGTTAGGGAATAAATTTTTTGGCGGACTAAACTTACAAGGCCTAACTGACTGCATGCAGATAGAACAGAAACAAAGGTATTGTGATTTGGCTTGACTCCAAGTTGCTGCATTTCTTCAAATAATTCCAGTGCTGCCTCAGCATATCCATGCTGTACATACCCTGCAATCATCACATTCCAGACTACAATATCAATGCTTAGGTATTCTATCAAAAGTCTGTTGGGCATTTTCTATGTTCCCACATTTTGACATACATGTCAACAAGACCATTGCCAAAAAAGACATCTGACATAACTCCACTTTTAATGATATGAGAGTGAACTTGTTTCCCCACTTCTGGTGAAGCTAAGCTAGCACATGCAGTAAGAACTGTTGGTAGGTGAACTGATTGGGTTTCACACCCTGATATTGCATTTGAATAAAGAGTTTCAAGGCTTCCTCTATATAAGCCTTCTGAGTAAATGCAGCTAGCATTGCAGTGTATAGAACAACATATTTTGAAGTCTTTGTGTCAAACACTTGTCGTGCATGGTCTATCTCACCACATCTAGCATACATAGTAATCACAGCACTTACCAAAGAAATATTATCCCCATACACGGATTTAATGAAGTATGCATGGAGTTGCTTGGCTTCGTCAAGAGCCTGGCATGTCTTAAAAGAAATAGCTAATGTAATTTCATTTGGTTTCATGCCCGTTCTTAATAATTGACAGAACAGATCCATTGCCTTATCATGCTGCTCTCTATCAGCATATCCTTGAATTGTAGCATTGTATAATCCCACATCTACCTTATTCATTCCATCGAACAATTGTCGACCACAGTCTATGCTACCACATTTCATATACATAAGAATTACAGCACTCCCAACAAACAGATGTAACCCAAATCCACTTTTAAAAACGCAAGCAGCAATTTGTTTACCCTGTTCCATAGTCTGTAGGCCAGATCAAGCCTTTAGAACAAAGCCAAAGGTGACATGGCTTGGCCTTACCCCTTTCGTCAGCATTTTAGAGAAGTAGTAACAAAAAGGCCCTTGAAGATCCTGCAAGGAGTAACAAAAAAAGCCCTTGAAGATCCCAAGTCATGTTAAAGCATTCAAAAAGATGTTAAACTAAGTTCATATATATGTCCCAAGCAAGGAATTATTTAATGAGCTCAAGAACGATTACTATTTGTTAATAAATGGCAATGGAAGTGTTACCTTTTATTGCCACTTCATAAAATGTAGCGCATATCTTCCACCATATTCCCCATCACATCCTTTACATTTATTTGATTTCTTGTGCATGCAATCCAGAGTAGCAAAAGTTCTTCCTTCTATACTTTCACAAGCCAAGAGTGCTTTTATAAGGAAACACTTTCACATTAAAAAATAAATAAAATGGAAATTTTCAAGAAGAAAAGGTGGCCTGAGAACTGCATGGTGTTGACTCTCTAGCTGAATCTGTGGCGTGGAGCCACATAATACTGTCTGCAATAACTTTCTTATGTTGATGTCTAATGCCTTAGGCTGAATTTATTTTCTGGTCAAGTTTTTGATGTGGTCAGGAGTTTATAGCTGCTTACCAGCTACCCAACTGTAACTGGATTTCTACAAAATTGCTTTTTAAAGGTTTAAGAGAAGATGATCTCGATTTCTTGTGAAATTTAAGATCTTAGGACCTGCACAAGGAGGATGATTCCCAATGCCAACTGATTCCTATGGAGGAAAATAACTTCCTAGAGAAGAAAAGGAACCTTACCATTTCTTTCTTTCAGTTCTAAAGCATATTGCAGAACCTATGCGTCACAATGAATGTGTGAATAGCAAGGCCTGGGACATATGGGGCATTTCACATGCATAAATTTGTCAGAGAGTGAACTTTCTGATGTGCCCCGGTGACTTTCTGAGCTCCCAAGCAATACTGCATAGCCCAATCCAACTCAGAGAAAGAATTATTGAGATGATCCTAAATCTGAATTAAGCTGCACTTTCATTTCTTTTTCTATCATATGAGCTTTGATCTTCTAATATTCAAGACACCATCCAAACAGTTATCAAGAGAGTAGGCTTATGATCATCTGTTACATTGACTGAATGAGCCAGAGAGTCTTTTCTCATTGTCTCCACGAGCGTGAAGTAAGGTATTTATTGATCAGAGGACCTGGTTCAATTGGCATGTTTTTGATAAAATCCTCTGCCTCGTATAGGCGTCCAAAAGTGCCTAAGAGCTTAATCATGCAAATATAGTGCTCCATGCTGGGGATAATGCCATAAATTCGGGTTAGGGAATCAAAAATCCGGCGGCCTAAACTTACAAGGCCTAACTGACTGCATGCAGATAGAACAGAAACAAAGGTATTGTGATTTGGCTCAACTCCAAACTGCTGCATTTCTTCAAATAATTGCAGTGCTGCCTCAGCATATTCATGCTGCACATACCCTGCAATCATCACATTCCAGACTACAATATCATGCTTAGGTATTCTATCAAAAGTCTGTCGGGCATTTTCTATGTTCCCACATTTGACATACATGTCAACAAGACCATTGCCAACAAAGACATCTGACATAACTCCAATTTTAATGATCTGAGTGTGAACTTGTTTCCCCACTGCTGGAGAAGCTAAGCTAGCACATGCAGTAAGAACTGTCGGGTAGGTGAACTGATTGGGTTTCACACCTTGCTGTTGCATTTGAATAAATAGTTTCAAGGCCTCTTCTATGCAAGCCTTGTGAGTATATGCAGCTAGCATTGCAGTGTATAGAACAACATCCTTTGGAGTCATTGTGTCAAACACTTTTCGTGCATAGTCTATCTCACCACATCTAGCATACATAGTAACCGCAGCACTTACCAAAGAAACATTACCCCTATACACAAATTTAATGAAGTATGCATGGAGTTGCTTGGCTTCGTCAAGAGCCTGGCATGTCTTAAAAACAATAGCTAATGTAATTTCATTTGGTTTCATGCCTGTTCTTAATAATTGACAGAACAGATCCATTGCCTTATCATGCTGCTCTCTGTCAGCATATCCTTGAATTGTAGCGTTGTATAATCCCACATCTACCTTATTCATTCCATCGAACAATTGTCGACCACAGTCTATGCTACCACATTTCATATACATTAGAATTACAGCACTCCCAACAAACAGATGTGACCCAAATCCACCTTTAAAAACACAGGCATGAATTTGCTTACCCTGTTCCACAGTCTGTAGGCTAGAGCAAGCCTTTAGAACAAAGCCAAAGGTGACATGGCTTGGCCTTATCCCTTTCGTCAGCATTTTACAGAAGAGTTTCATGGCATCCTTAATTTGGCCACACTGAACACATGCTGCAATCATCGCATTCCATGATACAACATTTTTCTCAGAATGTCTTTCAAAGGCCTTGTGAGCATCAATGCTTCTGCATTTGCCATACATGTCAACCAGAGCACTACCCATATATATATTCTGTTCCATCCCCAGTTTTACAATGTGGCAATGAGCTTGTTTGCCTTCCTCTAAAGCTGCCAAAGTAGCACAAGCCTTCAGAACGCTACTGAAAGTGTACTCATTAGGCATCGTATCAGCCCATTTCATTTCTTCAAACAGGTTAAGTGCTTCTTCAGCAAATCCTTGCTGGGCATAGCCTGCAAATTTAGGGACAATTTTAAAAGGCTAAGATTCGCCAACTAACTATGTTTGACAATTCACACCTTCAAGCTTCCACAATCCATAATTTGTAAGGAGAAAACTTCTGGGGATAATTGACAATGGAGCAAAGACATCGATATTTTTGGGTTTCATAAAAACAATGGATGATAATGCTTAGGATTCACCTCAATTTCAATATTTTTTACTAAAATTCAATGGATGATACTAAAATTCAAGATTTTTTTAACAAGATTTATTTAAAACTATTCAATTTGAAACTGAAGATTCACCTCAATTTCTCAATAATTATGTCGGGATGAGGCCGGATAAGAATTGGCAAGAATTTGTATGATGATTGAATTTTTTATTTTAAGATTATAACAGAAATTGATATTCGGTGTTTAAACTGAAAAAAAATATTCCTAAGAATGCAGAAAGAGGTGTCCAATTGGTGAGATAGCTTATTCAGAAAGGCTTAATTTCTCAGAAGCATCAAAATAAGAGATAACGATGAACACCCAACTACATCCAGTGACATTCTTCAAATAAATATTCCTCAAACTTTCAAAAACCCTGGATTTACTCATAAGAAAACACACTCCGTTTATGTTCAGGTCCCTTAAGAAAACGAAAAATTAGAAAACAGATTTCAGGAATTTTTTAAAAATTGGGGTTGCTTAAAATCACCCCTACCTGCAAGCATGACATTCCAGGAAACTAAATTTTGTTGAGCCATATTGTCAAAGACACTGCGTGCATCCTTAATGCTCCCACACTTGGAATACATATTCACAAGGCAGTTTCCCAGAAATGGTCCAACTTCAAATCCATGTTTTATGATTTGGGTATGGATGGCCTTCCCCTCTGCCACAGAATTGAGCTGTGTACACTTGATCAACGAGTTACCGTAATGGGTACTCTCACTATTCGCGGAAACTGGAATGGGCACTACTAATGCGGCCATTACCAGAAATTAACTTCCAATCGAGCGGGAATTGTAGACCAGGAGAATCCTACAGGGGATAACGCTGACAGGGTCAAGACGTATTTAAAGAAAAGGAAAAATAAATGAACGGATAAACAATTTAAGGTTCTCAATTCGTGGTTATATAGTTCTTCCAAGGTCTTATTTTTGGTCTATTGCAAATTATCGATTTTTATTTAAAAACTCATAAATGGGTATATATATATATATATATAAGCTAGTAGCTGTTGCAACGCAATATGAAAGACATTTAATATTTTATATTTTTTGAAAATAAATAGTGTAAGGGTTATTGTTACGGTAATGGTTGGCTTAGTGTTAGAGTTCCTTATACTATTGCAGGTAAGGTTAGTGTTAGGGGAACTGTTAGGTTACATTTAAGAAATTTGTTAGGGATATTGCTTCTATTATGGTTAAGGTTAGTCATATTGTTAAGGTTTAGGTTATTATTAGGGACAATGTTCCTATTATGGTTAAGGTTAGAGCTATTGGTAGAGTTAAGGTTAGTGTTAGGGGAACTATTACGTTACATTAAAAAACTTTGCTAGGGTTACTGCTCCAATTATGGTTAAGGTTAGTGCTATTGTTACAATTAAGGTTAGTGTTAGCGTAATGGTTAGGTTATATGTTGTAAATAAGGTTATTGTTAATGATATTATTAAGTATTTGGTTTGTTTTTTTTTGTTACATTTAAGATTTTTGTTAGGTTTCGTGTTATTATTACGGTTAAGGTTATTGATATTGTTAAGGGTAAGGTTATTGTTAGGGTTAATGCTCGTATTATGATTAAGGTTAGTGGTATTGTTACACTTAAGGTTAGTGTTAGGGCAATTGTTAGGTGTTTTTTTATGTCGGTTAGTGCTATTGTGACACCTACAGTTAATGTTAGTGCTATTGTTACACCTAAGGTTAGTGGTAGGGGAACTGTTAGGTTCCATTTAAGAAGTTTGTTAGGGTTCGTGTTATTCTTACAATTAAGGTTATTGTTAGGGTTAGTGCTCATATTACGATTAAGGTTAGTGGTATTGTTACACTTAAGGTTAGTGTTAGGGTAACTGTTAGGTTTTTTTTTAATGTGGTTTAGTGGTATTGTGACACCTATAGTTAGTGTTAGTGCTATTGTTACACCTAAGGTTAGTGTTAGGGGAACTGTTAGGTTCCATTTAAGAAGTTTGTTCGGGTTCGTGTTATTACTACGATTAGGGTTATTGTTACAATTACTACTTGTATTACAGTTAATGTTAGTGTTATTGTTACACTTAAGGTTAGTGTTAGGATAACTGTTAGAGATTCATGACTGCGGGCATAACATATTTTCTTTAAACGGTGTTATTGGTACACCTAAGATTAGTGTTAGGGGAATTGTTAGGTTATATTTTAGAAATTTTTTAGGGCACATGTTATTATTATAGTTAAGGTTATTGTTAGTGTTAGTGCTCCTATTATGGTAAAGGTTTGTGTTATTGTTAAAGTTAAGGTTAGTGTTTGGATAACTGTTAGCTTATTTTTTTTATGTGGGTTAGTGGTATTGTGACACCTACAGTTAGTGTTAGTGCTATTGTGACAGCTAAGGTTAGTGTTAGGGGAATGGTTAGGTTACATTTAAGAAGTTTGTAAGTGTTCGTTAGGGTTACTGCTCCTATTATGGTAAAGGTTAGTGCTATTGTTACAGTTAAGGTTAGTTTTAGGGTAATTATTATTATGTTATATGTTGTAATCAGGGTTAGTGTTAATGGTATCATTAAGGTTGTGGTTGGCTTTTGGTAACATTTAAGATTTGGGTTAGGGTTTGTGTTATTAGTATGGTTAAGATTACTAATATTATTAAGGTTAAGGTTATTGTTAGGGTTAGTGCTCATATTACAATTAAGGTCAGAGCTATTGTTACTCTGAAGCTTAGTGTTAGGGTAATCGTTATTATGCTATATGTTGTAAATAGAGTTAGTGTTAAGGATATTATTAAAGTTATGGCTGTGTTTTGGTTACATTTTTTTTATAGGGTACATTTTATTATTACGGTTAAGGTTAATGATATTGTTAAGGTGAAGGTTATGGTTAGGGTTAGTGCTCTTGTTACAGTCAAGGTTAGTGTTATTGTTACAGTTAAGGTTAGTGTTACAGTAACTATTGGGTTATATGTTATTGTTATACACTAAGTTTGCACCCTTGTTTCAACCTCTCTTGGTCTTGATAACCTAGTATAACATGGGAATCATCTCCAGGTTGTGGGACCTATGCTAACTGAGATGAGACCTCCAGGTTCTAGGCTGGTTCCTCTTGGATAATCACCTTAATTTACTTTTTTGACAGGAAAAGTAAATCTTTGGGGAAAAGGGATAGAAGGAATGCAGAAAGGGAAATGACTGGAAAGCAAACTACCTACTAGGTGATACACCGAAAATATGGTATGAATTACAGTATAAAAGATGGATTCAATGCACAAACTTAGATCTAGGAGATCAAAACTTACTGAATAGGCTTGCATAAATATTTCATAGAAGGGTCTGCAAATAAAGAGGGTATTTAGGGAAAGAAAGAGATTCTTTCACAAACAATAACACTCTTTGGAGTTAGACAACAATCTATGACCTATAAACAAACATTCACCTCTACAATTGGGTATAAGAATGAGACAGATTGCCAAGGGTGGAAGTATACCCACAAAACATTCAAATTAGATCATTCATAAGCATACACATGAATTGTAGAAAGAAAGAGGAATCAAGAACCCTAAAGATATCACTGAAACATACATATACTGAATTCAATAAGAGAAAATTCAGACAAGAACATATAGGGGACATGAAAGAATGTCACAATACACTTTGCAATATCTAAACAATCAATGAAAGGTTACAATTGCAGAAGCCAGAGGGCAGAAAGAATGCCTCAGATAACTTCTTCAAAAGATGAACTCTCTTTTTACAAACTATAAACTCTGAGCTATAAAAGCTCCAAAAATGAATTATATACATCTCCTCTATTGCACATAGGCAGAAGCAAAAATCTCATTAGGGTTACATAAATTTGCATAAAATAATCCAACCCTAAACTAGTCATTTCTGATCATAAATGTTCATGAAAATATCTCAACCGATCAGATATTCATCTTTGCGTGTCCATCCTTGTACTGAATCTACCTATAGACAAAAAAATTTGATCCAACTACTTCTCTGCAAGTCGGGCCTGCCATGAATGCTCAAATCTGGTACTCTCATAAAGTAAGAATCCACTGAGAATGGTTGCCCAGATCTTTTCCTCATCTATTCCAACTGTAACTGCCCCTGTAAACATAAATTTTGAGCTACCTGCTCCTTCGCATTTGATCAACAGGAACAAATAGAAGAAAACCCCTAACCATACTGCAATCCCCTTTGAAAAAGTCAAAGGCCACATCATAACAGCTAGAACCAATAAAAATTGGCCACCTCAGCAAACAGACCCAATGAGAAGAGACCACCTCAGCACGACCAACACCTTAGAAGTCAAAAGAATTTGGTCCTTACATTGGACGGTGGTCGCATGATCGCATGGGATCGAAAGATCCCATGAGATCATGCGACAGCTGTTGATCTTCCCTCACTACCACTCAAGATACTCGGGCCCACAATAAATGTCAACTATCCCAACATGGACCAATAAGAAACTCGCACGTTGATTGGAACCACAACAACGTCGATCAAAACACTCAGAGGATCGAATAGCTGTCGCATGATCGCATGGGATCGGAAGATCCCATGCGATTATGTGACAGCTATTGATCTTGGATCAACTGGCGCCTCTATAGAACCACTGACCATCAGACCCACCGATAGCCCTGTCATCACCCAGTCGGCCACTAAAAAATGGACATGTCACCACCCAAGGACCCACCGCTGGAGGCTTGGCAGTAAAGCAGATCTAACGGCCATCGCATGATCGCATGGAATCGAAAGATTCCATGTGACCACTGTAGATCTTACTTCAACTGGGGCCTACCTTATACTTCAGGTCTATTGAAAACCTTCATTGATACTGCATCAATGGTTGTCGCATGATCGCATGGGATCGAAAGATCCCATGAGATCATGCAATAACCGTTGGATCTAACTGTGAACGAAAGTTGGGCCCAAGGGAAATATTAAAGGCCGGGACATAGGAAACTTAGGAAAATAGGCGGTAGGACCTTAGGAAAAATATATTAGCACATGGGTTTTGTGGTTAAGTGGCCTGAAAGGGTAAATATTAAATTAGGATGGGTCACGGGTATTTTAGGGGATCATGGGGTTTAAACGGTCACACATGAATTTTAATGGCCTTCAAACTAGAGAACTAAACAATTGAAAAGGCATATAATCATGGAAATCTTTGAGGGGGTTAACACATGATTAAAATTGCTAGACAGAGCAGACCAGGCCAAATTGCATAGGATGGGAAATTTGGGTAACATTTTGGCAATTTCTATTGGATGTCAGCTTGCTAGACATGGAAACCAGCGGCCTTGAGCAATCCATTGGGCATGGGGTCATTTTTGAGCACAAAACTCTGATAGAGGGACAAACCTTGAACCAGAAAGACAAACTTGTGCACAAACACTTCTTGAAAAGCCTAAAACTAACCTAGGAAAATAGGGAAATAAAAAAAAGAAACATAATTACAAGAATTTACAGAGAGGGATTAACCTCAAAGCAGGGCTTCAAGTGGAAACCATTTACTAAAATTGGCAGGGGAACCCCTTCAAGTGCTGATAGCTGGAAAGCATTAGGTCCCTTGCACTCTATTATAACAAATGGTCCACCCCAGAATGAATCAAATTTTGTATGCCTGCCAGGTCTGGACTTGAACTCATCCCATTTGAGAACTATGTCTCCAACCTTGAAATCTCTGATCCTGGCTCTTCTATCAAAGTTCCTCTTTGTCTGAATTTGATGGAATTCCATATCCTTCATGGATTTGTCTTTGAGTTCTTCTAATTCCATCAGTTGAGCATACCTAATCTGTAAGGGATCTCCCTCCTCAAATAGGGCATATTGGGTGGCCAAGTCCAAAGCTGGCAATTCAGTTGAAATGGACAACTTGGTCTCTTTTCCATACACTAGCACATAAGGAGAATTCTCAATAATCTTCTTTGGAGTAATCCTGTCCAACCATAAGGCAGACCTCAGTTTGGTATGCCAATCCCTCTAGTTGTCCTGCAGGGTCTTCTTGATTATCCTAATCAAATTCTTGTTTGTTGACTTTGCTAAGCCATTTCCCTGAGGATAGTAATTTGAACTAGTATTCAGGTAAATGCCATTCTTGATTTCCCATTCTGAGACTTTGAGGCCTGTGAATGCCAATGCATTATCTAATATTATGGAATTTGGAGTGCCAAATCTATGAATTAAATCATCATAAAAACTTAATACAACACTCTCATTTGATTCTTTCAAAGAAACTGCCTCTGTCCATCCAATGAAATAATCTGTTGTAGTGATTATCCACTTGTGTCCTGCACTAGATGGAGGATTGATCACACCAATGAAATCTATACCCCACTTCATGAAAGGTTGCTCTGTTCTGACTGGTTGTAGGGGCAAGGCTACAAGCCTTTCTTTTCCTGCAAACATGGCACACTTGATGCATTTTCTCACATAATCATGGCTATCCTTGAAGATAGATGGCCAGTAGTATCTAGCCCTCATGATTTTAAAAGCAGTAGTCCTAGGGGAAAAGTGACCTCCAAAAGGTCCATCATGGAATTCAAATAGGACATCAGCTATCTTTTCTGAATCTATGCATCTTAAAAGGACACCACTATGATCCTTTCTAAAAAGGATCTCATCTATCAACAAAAAAGGAATAGATTGTAATCTCTAATACCTCCTTTTTGCTGAATCTAGATCTGTAGGACATTGTCCTGTCTTCAAATAATTGATCATATTAGGCAACCAACTTGTTTCCTTGGCTTGTTCTTCTATAGAATGCACCACTAGAGATGCATCAATTTGTTCTAGTCTCTTTGAACTTTCATCCCCTGCCAAATGCTCACAAAGACCTCTTCCTCTAACCAACTTGGTAGTTTGAATATCTATGTCATATTCCATCACCTTGGTGATCCAACCAACTCTTTTCTCATTTAGGTCTTTGGAAAGAAATTTTTTTTTGACACTTGGATGAGTAACCTTCAAGTGTACCTTGTTATGGGTCAATAGATATCTAAACTTTTTAAGGCTCTTTACCACAACAAGTACATGTTTTTCTACAAAAGAGTATCTCTGTTCATACTCTTCTAAACCTTTGCTAAAGAAAGCAATAGGCTGCTCCAATCCTTTTGAATTTTCTTGAGTCAACATTGTAGATATAGCATCATGACCTCCATAAGCATAAAGGATAAAATCCTTATTGAAATTTGGGTTTAATAGGGTAGGAGCTTCTATCAAGGCTTCTTTGATAGCCTGGAAATTGACTTTCCCTTCCTTAGTCCAACTAAAAGCTGAACCTTTCTTTAACATGGCTATCAAAGGCTTTAGTAAATCTGTAATGTTAGGCAAGAAACGCCTAACAAAATTAATCTTTCCTATAAAAGATTGGAGACCTTTTTTATATGAGGCAATGGTAGTTTTAGGATGGCTACAATTCTCTCAGGATCCACTATAATTCCTTCTTTGGATACTACATATCCCAACAATTTTCCTTCATGAACTGCAAACACACATTTCTTGGGATTAAGAGATATCCCAAAATCTCTACACCTTTCAAAAATCTTCCTCAAATGTTTGATGTGATCTACTGCATGTTTAGAATAGATAGTTATGTCATCCAAGTAGACCAACACAAACTTGTACATTAGGCTCTTAAAGGCCATATCCATTGCCTTTTGAAAAGTAGCACCTACATTTGACAAACCAAAGGGCATCTTTTGATAAGCCATGGTTCCCCACTTGGTTGTAAATGCAGTCTTGTATTGATCCTCTTCATTCACTAAGATATGATTGTATCCTAAATAGCCATCCAATAATGAAAATCTCTCAAATCCAGAGACACATTGTAAGATTTGTTCCATAGAGGGTAATGGATGGCGGTCTTTTAGAGAGGCCTTATTAAGATCCCTGAAGTCAACACATAACCTCAGCTCCCCATTCTTCTTCCTGATAGGAGCAAGGTTGGAAACCCAACTAGTATGCTTGATGGGGTAGATGATACCACTTTCTACTAATTTGAGTACTTCCTTATGCATAAGTGGCTCAAGTTTGGGATTAACAAGCCTTTGCTTCTGCCTCACTAGTTTGGCATTTGGTTCCGATTCAATAGTGTGCTGAGCAAGGGCTGGGTTAAAACCTTTAAGGTCTTCATATTGCCATGCAAAAACATCACTAAATTCTTTAAATAATTGGGTATAAGCTTGCTTTTCCAATTCAGTGTTTACTTTTCCAAATTGTAAACTCTTACTTGGTTCCAACTCTAATACAACACAATGTTCTTGTTGAACTACTAGGCTAGCTTTGCTTTTCTTAATTTCATCATCCTTGTTGAAGATAGTCTCTAAGGTAACAAGACCTCTAGGCATCTTATTGGACTTCAGTTGTATCACTTGATCGCCATAATTTTGTGATAATCTCTCTTGATTATGCCTTGAAAAGACATCCTCTTCAAACAAGAATTGCAGAATTTGTTCATTATTGTCAAACACCTGCCAATTGACATCATTATCAGGAATAGAGGGTCTGACAATCACTTTGATATGCTATTGATCTACCTCTTTTGAAATGCTATTTGGAATATCATACTGAGATCCAACAACAGCTAATCTATCTGCATTTTGATTTAGCTTTCTAGGGATGGTAACAATATTGAAAGCACGTAAATCTTCAATTGCATCCCAAACTCTATGTTTGTATGCTTTCATGGTGTCATTTTTGGTTGCACTTATCCCTCTTACTTGGCTGACAACCAACTCATTGTCACCATAAACCTTTAGGGCCTTAAGCCCTCTTTTTCTAGCCCATTCTAGTCCATTGACTAGACTTTCATACTTTGCAGTATTGCTAGTGCAAGAGAAACTGAATCTAAAGGTAGTGTAATACCTTTCTCCCTTTGGGGACACTAGCATAGCACCACCACCAGAACCATGTCTACTTCTAGCTCCATCAAAAAATAGTTCCCAAACCTGATTATTCTAATCCTCTGAATCAGTGTCTTCTTTGAGAAGGCTTGGTTCTATGGCTCCACTCTCTTGTATTAGATAGTTTCCCAAACCAGCATTCCAAACAACATGTTCTGATTCTCTTTCATCTAGGAAAATATCAGGGATATTTTCTATCTTGCTTCTTGCTTCACTAATGGTTTGGAAGTCACTGTTATCAAATATAGGGTAGTTTACATTGATGGTATTGGACACATATGGTTCTATATGGTGTGCTGCCAATGGTTCTGACTTAATGGTGACCTTGATCCCATACCTTGTATGGAATAGCATGTGAGACCAGTCAGAAGATAAGTAACCTCCTATCTTGGCTGTAAACTCCCTTTATAGACATATAGCAAATAATGCAGGGAGATCTATGATATATATATCAAGAAGGATGGAAAAATTAGGACTAGCATGAAGGATTAGACTGGTATCCTTGGCCACACCTATAGTATTGACTGAGGATCCATCAAGTTGTGTAACCTTCTTTTGAAAGGGCTCATATTTCAATCCTAATTGGTCAGCCACCTTCTTGGGCATTACAGTGCTAGCAGCTCTAGTATCTACCATACAATTATGCACTAAAGATTTTCTAATGATTAGAGATACATAAAAGGGAGGTGGCTTTGAATTCCTACCTTTCATGGCATTGGCCTTGGAGTTGCTACTTGGAGCCTCTTTTTCTTGATTAGTGTTAACCAACACTAGCCTTGCAACTTCTTTTGCAGGCTGAGGAGTTGCTACCTCAGTTATGGCCTTTTTCAAAATTTCAGACTACCCTGGAATAGCCAAAGAGTCCCACATAGACATGGTGACATTCACCTTCTTCATGTTGTCTACAATATTAAAAGGTGTTACACTGTGTACTCTTTGTTGTGCTTTCACTATGATGGGATCCACTTCTTTGAAAGTCTGAACCTCTTTACTTGTAATGGCAGGAGTCTCCTTAGGTGTGATGGGAGTAGCTTGTTGGACTGGTTTTGCTGATGTAGTAGCTTTGGCACTGGAATCTGCTCGCTCCATGTCTTGAGCTCTTCTCTTTGCTGTTGTATAGGCAACAAAGGCAACTTCATCATTGAATCCATTGAAGTCTGGTTGCTCCCAATTAAAAAGAGCAGTTTCATTCTCTTGTGATTCTTGTTGAGGAACTGAGCCACTGGATGAAGCCTCTAATTGAGCATGTGAGGCATTTTGAACCATTAGGGCTTGGTTCATCCATCCATTTGAACATGTAGCCTGGTTATGAGGCTAATTACAACGAAAGCACCATTCATTCTCCATGGCCATATTATTTTGACTAGGAACCATATCCCTTATTGGATTTGCAAAATTAAGAGGTGTAGGGTTATATGGTTGGAATGGTCTTTGATTAAAATTTTGTCTTTGTCCTTGATAGCCTCCTTGGTATGGTGGCCTATTTTGTTGGTAAGTCTGTCATTGATTATAATATTGTTGATTAGGACCTTGGCCTTGTGGCTGAAAGGGTGGTCTGATTCCTTGACCTTGCCTCTTCAAATTTGTGACCTCTTTAGTTAAGGTCTGCAACAAGTTTTTCATCTCTTGTTGACTACTCTATTGGCTATTCTTTATCTCTTGTAACTCTTGAGAGAAACTAGCTATTGGCTCCTGGCCACTAGTACTAACCTGAGGTGCTAATATGGTGGGAATAGGGGTAAATGAGGGTACTTGTGTAGGTGCAATGGGTTGAAGGCTAGGAAAAATGGGCATGGGTGGCCTTCTTTGTATCATGCCTACTTGGATCAAATAATTTTCAGCCTTGACAACTATGTCAAAAGCCTGGGGTAAAGAAGTACCACTCATAGGCTGGATCATGATAGAGATTTGACCATTCAGACTTTGCAAGTAGTATAGAAAAGCATGGTTAGCTGATGGTCTCATAGAGACTGGAATTCTATTCCATGTTTTGAGGAACCTACTATTGTAATCTATCATTTGCTCTTGAGGGTCTCTCTTAATGGTTGTCAACTGCTCTACCAGAGACAAGTTATCTGATTTATCTTCAAAATGCTTACTTAATGCATCCCCTAACTCATCCCATGAAGTAATGGAGCCAACAGTTAAAGTTCTAAACCATTCAAGAGCTTTACCTTTTAAAGAGGCTACTAATAATTTGGTGGCCACATCTTCCTGGCTTATGTTGTGTATGCTGTAGATGGTGTTCACATCTCTTATGTGTTCAAAAGCAGTTGTCTGCCCTTCACCTGTGAAATTAGGTAAGCTCTTTAGTACCACCAAGGGCACATCATGATGTACAGAAAAAGTCAATGGACTTCCCTGGTTGAAAGGTGCAAAAGCAAACTGTCTTGCCATTGTAGGAGATGGAATCTGAAGATTAACAACTATATGAGCTGTATTTGCTGCTGGATTTGAATCTTCTAGATGTTTGGTTAGAGATCTGCCTCTTCTTCTGGAATGAAAGGGAAAAGGTCTCCTTTCTGTAGTATTAGGAGGTGTTGATTGAACTCTCCTTGCAGGGGATGTTCTTTGAGTTGTTTTGCCCTTATGACTTCTTTTTGAGGGAAACTCTACAAATTTAGTGGGCTTTGAGCTCCTAGTCTCAATTTTTCTCATAAACCTTAAACAAGGTTGGCCTGGATTTTTGAAATCAGTGGAGTCACCAGATATACTTGATAGAAAAATCTTTTAGAAGTTTGTATTATGCAATCTGTATATCAGAGATAACATAATTTGAATTTGAATAAACTTCTTGTCCCACCGGGCATGCCAGAATTGTTATACACTAAGTTTGCACCCTTGTTTCAAGCTCTCTTGGTCTTGATAACCTAGTATAACATGGGAATCATCTCCAGGTTGTGGGACCTATGCTAACTAAGATGAGACCTCCAAGTTCTAGGCTGGTTCCTCTTGGATAATCACCTTAATTTGCTTTTTTGACAAGAAAAGTAAATCTTTGGGGAAAAGGGATAGAAGGAATGCAGAAAGGGAAATGACTGGAAAACAAACTACCTTCTAGGTGATACATCAAAAATATGGTATGAATTATAGTATAAAAGATGGATTCAATGCACAAACTTAGGTCTAGGAGATCACAACTTACTGAATAGGCTTGCATAAATATTTCATAGAAGGGTTTGCAAATAAAGAGGGTATTTAGGGAAAGAAAGAGATTCTTTCACAAACAATAACACTCTTTGGAGTTAGACAACAATCTATGACCTACAAACAAACATTCACCTCTACAATTGGGTACAAGAATGAGATAGATTGCCAGGGGTGGAAGTATACCCACAAAGCATTCAAATCAGATCATTCATAAGCATACACATGAATTGCAGAAAGAAAGAGGAATCAAGAACCCTAAAGATATCACTGAAACATACATATACTGAATTTAATAAGAGAAAATTCAGACAAGAAGGTATAGGGGACATGAAAGAATGTCACAATACACTTTGCAATATCTAAACAATCAATGAAAGGTTACAATTACAGAAGCCAGAGGGCAGAAAGAATGCCTCAAATAACTTCTTCGAAAGATGAACTCTCTTTTTACAAACTATAAACTCTAAGTTGTAAAAGCTCCAAAAATGAATTATATACATCTCCTCTATTGCACACAGGTAGGAGCAAAAATCTCATTAGGGTTACCTAAATTTGCATAAAATAATCCAACCCTAAACCAGTCATTTCTGATCATAAATGTTCATGAAAATATCTCAACCGATCAGATATTCATCTTTGCGTGTCCATCCCTGTACTGAATATGCTTGTAGACAAAAAACTTTGATCCAACTAATTCTCTACAAGTGGGGCCTGCCATGAATGCTCAAATTTGGTACTCTCATAAAGTAAGAATCCACCGAGAACGGCTGCCCAGATCTTTTCCTCATCCATTCCAACTGCAACCACCCCTGAAAACATAAATTTTGAGGTACTTGCACCTTCAAATTCAATCAACAGGAACAAACAGAAGAAAACCCCTAACCATACTGCAATCCCCTTTGAAAAAGTCAAAGGCCACATCATAACAACTAGAACCAATAAAAATTGGGCACCTCAGCAAATGGACCCAATGAGAAGAGACCACCTCAGCACAACCGACACCTCAGAAGTCAAAAGAATCCGGTCCTTGCATTGGATGGTGGTTGCATGATCGCATGGGATCGGAAGATCCCATGAGATCATGCGACAACTATTGATCTTCCCTCGCTACCACTCAAGATACTCAGGCCCACAATAAATGCCAACTGTCCCAACGTGGACCAATAAGAAACCCGCACGTTGGTTGGACCCACAACAACATTGGTCAAAACACTCGAAGGATTGAACGGCTGTCGCATGTTCGCATGGGATCGAAAGATCCCATGTGATTATGCGACAGCCGTTGATCTTGGATCAACTAGTGCCTCTATAGAACCACCGACCATCGGACCCACTGATAGCCTTATCATCACCCAACTGGCCACTAAAAAATGGACATGTCACCACCCGAGGACCCACCTTCGGAGGCTTGGTAGTAAAGCGGATCTAACGGCCATTGCATGATCGCATGAAATCAGAAGATTCCATGCGAACATGTGACCACCGTAGATCTTACTTCAACTGGGGCCTACCTTATACTTCGGGTCTACTGCAAACCTTCGTTGATACCACATCAACGGTTGTCGCATGATCGCATGGGATCAAAAGATCCCATGAGATCATATGATAACCATTGGATTTAACTATGAACGAAAGCCGGGCTCGGGGGAAATATTAAAGGCCGAGACATAGGAAACTTAGGAAAATAGGTGGTAGGATCTTAGGAAAAATATATTAGCACGTGGGTTTTGTGGTTAAGTGGCCCGAAAGGGTAAATATTAAATTAGGATGGGTCATGGGTATTTTAGGGGATCATGGGGTTTAAACAGTCACACATGAATTTTAATGGCCTTCAAACCAGAGAACTAAACAATTGAAAAGGCATATAATCATGAAAATTTTTGAGGGGGCTAACACAGGATTAAAAATGCCATACAGAGCAGACCATGCCAAATTGCATAGGATGGGAAATTTGGGTAACAGTTATAATTGGGGTTAGTGTCAAGGATATTATTAATGTTATGGTTGTGTTTTGGTTAAATTTAAGATTTTGTTAGGATTCATGTTATTATTATGGTTAAGTTTAGTGATATTATTAAGGTTAATAAAAATTATTAGGGTTAGTGCTCCTATTACAATTACGGTTAGTGTTATTGTTATAGTTTAGGTTAGTGTTAGGGTAACTATTAGGTTATATGTTGCAATTAGGGTTTGGGTTACATTTTAGAATTATCTTAGCATTCATTTTATTAACATGGTCAAGGTTACAACTAGGGTGCATTGATTAAAATTATAAATAGTGTCGAAAGTTTGATATAGAGTATTCAATAATGCTCATTATGGTTATGGTGAAGGATTACCTTTAGGCTTAGTTAATTTATTAGTATTAAGCTTTAAGTTAAGATGAAGTCTAGGATTTGCATTAGTCTTGTTGGATATTGCTACATTTAGTATTATTATATGTTAGTGATGTGGTGTAGGTAATAGAGTCAGGAGTACAGTTAGGGTTAGTATTAGAGTATTTGATAAAGATTATTATGGTTATGGTGAAGGATTCACTACAACATTTGGGGTCAAATTTCGACGCCAATTTGTGACGCCACTACAAATTGTGTTTATTTTTTGTATTTTTTTTTGCAAATGCCCCTGACGGTGTTGTAATAGTGACGATATCGTTGTAATTGTGACACCCATTTGGTTAATTATAAACAAAAAAAGAAAGAAAAGAAAGTGTCATTTGTAATTTGTGAATTCGAAGAGCTGCCACGAAGATGACACAACACTTTTGCAAGGTGCGAAGAGGGTATTCCAGTTTGGCGTGTGTGAAGAGGCCAACACTCACATGTGGGGAGAGGGCACTGGCACTTGAGGTAGGCATTCAAGCTTTGTCTTATCATTAAATCAATTTCAGTGGCATTGTTTACATCTTAGCATTTGGAATGCTCGATGACCTGCGAGCTTTGAGAGCTAGGGCATCGTTGCTATTACCTTCAATACATTGTGTGAAGTGTTTGATCTCTCTTTATTTGTTTTTGTATTGATATTCACTATGTGCGTACTCTTTGTTTATAATCATTTCACAAGGAAATGTCTTGATGGCTCACAGGCTGCAAGCTAGGGCATGATACATTGTTCATGAGCTCACTGTTTAATACTGGCATTGTTTACATCTTTTCATTTGGAATGCTTGATGACCTGGGAGCTTTGAGAGCTAGGGCATCATTTCTATTACCTTCAAGGCATTGTGTGAAGTGTTTGATCTCTCTTTATTTGTTTTGCTATTGATATTCACTATGTGCATACTCCCCGTTTATGATCATTTCATGAAGAAATGTCTTGATGGCTCACGGGCTGTGAGCTAGGGCATGATACATTGTTCACGAGCTCATTGTTTAATATTGGCATTGTTTACATCTTTTCATTTGGAATGCTTGATGACCTACGAGCTTTGAGAGCTAGGGAATCATTTCTATTACCTTCAAGGAATTGTGTGAAGTGTTTGATCTCTCTTTATTTGTTTTGGTGTTGATATTCACTATGTGGTACTCCCTGTTTATGATCATTTCATGAGGAAATGTCTTGATGGCTTGCGGGCTGCAAGCTACGGCATCATACATTGTTTATGAGCTCACTATTTAATACTGACATTGTTCATGAGTTCACTGTTTAATATCTAGCTAGGCCATGTAAATGGTACTAGGCCAACCTAATCAGCCCAACAAAATGTGTCATGTTTATCTTTGTCAAATACACTTGTTCACCATTTTGTTCTTGTTTTTCACACAAATATTGCATCAAAAGTAATTGTAAACAATGATTCAAAGAAAAAAGAAACAACTACAATAGATCAGACCCTAAAAGAATATAGTCAACTACAATAGCTCATAGTCTTAATGAAATAAACAATGTATAAAACAATATATGGTGCACAACAATAGCAAGCATGCAATGACAACAATAACATTGCATGATAAAATTCAATACTCTTAGTTTTTATTCAAATTTATTCGAAACTCCTATCAGCTCATTGTCCAATAGTTAAACTAACCTATGACTTCAAAGGAGGAATTATGAAATATAGTTGTAGGTAGTTATCTCTTCTATAATGAAAATGGTACTAGGCCAACCCAATCAGCCCAACAAAATGTGTCATGTTTATCTTTGTCAAATACACTCGTTCACCATTTTGTTCTTGTTCTTCACACAAATATTACATCAAAAGTAATTGTAAACAATGATTCAAAGAAAAAAGAAACAACTACAATAGATCAGACCCCAAAAGAATACAGTCAACTACAATAGCCCATAGTCTCAATGAAATAAACAATGTATAAAATAATATATGGTGCACAACAACAGCAAGCATGCAATGACATCAATAACATTGCATTATAAAATTCAATACTCTTAGTTTTTATTCACATTGCACATGCATAATTATAGATGAGGATCAGTAATAGGGTGCCAGGCATTGCTTAGATCCTTTGGATCTAACCCCATCTTTTCCTTCCTTGCAGGTTTTGGATCATACAAGAGCATACTGTATTAAACCCCAGGTCAACACTTTATTACTTCAGGCAATGTTTGGTACTTTCATTATTTATGTTCATCCACTTATGTATGTTTGCATTCATTCATATTCTTTTAAAAGTTAATCTTTATGAGTTCAAATTCAAAACTGTATGTGTATTATTTTATTATTGATGTCCCTATTTGATATAATAGCATCAATATAACAAATAAAGCACTAACCAATCAAATAGGGACATGAGGTGCTCAAACAGTGAGCTCATAAAACAATATATTTAGTCTTAATAAAATCTTATAAAACAACATATATTGTGTGAAGTGTTTGATCTCTTTTTATTTGTTTTGGTGTTGATATTCACTATGTGGTACACTCCGTTTATGATCATTTCATGAGGAAATATCTTAATGGCTCACGGGTTGCAAGCTAGGGCATCATGCATTGTTCATGAACTCACTATTTAATACTAGCATTGTTTACATCTTTTCATTTGGAATGCTTGATGACCCGTGAGCTTTGAGAGCTAGGGCATCATTTCTATTACCTTCAAGGCATTGTGTGAAGTGTTTGATCTCTCTTTATTTGTTTTGTTGTTGATATTCACTATGTGGTACTCCCCATTTATGATCATTTCATAAAGAAATATCTTCATGGCTTGCGAGCTACAAGCTAGGGCATCATGCATTGTTTATGAGCTCACTATTTGAGCACCTCATATCCATATATATATATATATATATATATATATATATATATGTATATATATATATATATGTATATATATATATATATATATGTATATATATATATATATATATATATATATGTATATATATATATATATATATATATGTATATATATATATATGTATATATATATATATAGATATATATATAGATATATATACATACAGATATACATACATACATACATACATACATATATATATATATATATATATATATATATATATATATATATATATATATATATATATATATATATATATATATATATATATATATATATATATATATATATATATATATATATATATATATACACACACACACACACACACACACACACACACACACACACACACACACACACACTTCAAAGGAGGAATTATGAAATATAGTTGTAGGTAGTTATCTCTTCTATAATGATCGAGGAGTGAAAGGTAATGATCAATGAGGTTGTTGCTATTAGATCATACATTAACACACTTAATATTTTGAATTTGAGCTCGGGCATCATGCAATGTTATTGTTGTCATTGCATGCTTGCTGCTGTTGTGCACCATATATTATTTTATACACTGTTTATTTCATTGAGACTGTGAGCTTGCTTTTTCTTTCAAAAGTGTATGGCTTGACTATACACATGCATAATTGTAGATGAGGATCAGTAATAGGATGCCATTCATTGCTTAGATATTTTTTATCTAACCCCCATCTCTCTTTTCTTTGTAGGTTCTGGATCACATAGGGGCACACTAGATTCATACCCGGGTCAAAAATTCATCACTTCAGGCAATGTCTGGCACCCTTATTATTTATGTTTAGCCTCTTATGTATGCCTGTACTCTTGCATTTTTTTCTGAAATTTATTTTCCTTGTATAGTATATACAAGTTATTTTTTATATATATACATGTAATCTTTAGATGCAAAAATTTATTTTCCTTTACATGTATCTTTGCATGAAATGAACACAAATTAAACAAGATCATATAATAATGCAAACTAGGGTACTATAGTCACTCATCTAGTAATTAGTTCCCTAAACCATTACTAAGGATTGAACATAAGTCTAAGTCCCCAAATCTGTTGTTCTATGTGTATAAAATAATATATGGTGCACAACAGCAACAAGCATACAATGAAAGTAATAACATTGCATGATGCCCGAGCTCAAATTCAAAGAAGTAAGTGTATTAATGTATGATCTAATAGTAGCAACCTCATTGATCATTACCTTTCACTCCTCCATCATTATAGAAGAGATAACTACCTACAACTAGGGCATCATGCATTGTTTATGAGCTCACTGGTTGAGCACCTCATGTCTCGATTTGATTGGCCAGTGCTCAAATAGTGAGCTCATAAATTGTGACACCCATTTGGTTATAAACAAAAAAAAAGAAAAAGAAAGTGTCATTTTTAATTTGTGAATTCAAAGAGCTTCTGCGAAGACAACACTACACTTTTGCATGGCGTGAAGAGGGCATTTGAGTTTGGCATGCCCGAAGAGGCCGACACCATGTGGGAAGAGGGCACTGACACTTGAGATAGGCATTTGAGCTTTGTCTATTTGATCATAAATGGGGAGTACCACATAGTGAATATTAACAACAAAACAAATAAATAGAGAGATCAAACACTTCACACAATATATGTTGCTTATAGCTCATAGTCAACTACAATAGCTCATAGTCTCAATGAAATAAATAGCGTATAAAACAATATATGGTGCACAATAGCAGCAAGCATGCAATGACATCAATAACATTGCATGATACCCAAGCTCAAATTCAAAACAGTAAGTGTATTAATGTATGATCTAATAGCAGCAACCTCATTCATCATTACCTTTCACTCCTCGATCATTATAGAAGAGATAACTACCTACAACTAGGGCATCACACATTGTTTATGAGCTCACTGTTTGAGCACCTCATGTCCTTATTTGATTGGCTGGTGCTCAAATAGTGAGCTCATAAATAATGCATGATTCCCTAGCTTGTAGCCCGCAAGCCATCAAGACATTTCCTCATGAAATGATCATAAACAGGGAGTACCACATAGTGAATATCAACAACAAAATAAATAAAGAGAGATCAAATTCTTCACACAATGCCTTGAAGGTAATAGAAATGATGCCCTATCTCTCAAAGCTCGCGGGTCATCGAGCATCCCAAATGAAAAGATGTAAACAATGCTAGTATTATACCTAAACAATACCATACCTTAACATCATAATGCTTATCATTTTCAAGCTTCAGAGAGGCCTCATACCATGCAACATCCGTAGATTTGTATGCAACACTGATTTAAGCTAGAGGTAAACTACATGTGTTATGTAAACAACATGGTTGAATTCAATCTCTTTTGTGCATTTTTGAGAGTTTTCCACCAATACAAGCGTAAATAACGCATTGAACATAATCTATGAACACTGTGTGGTATGAAATCTCACTGATGCTTGAAATATATCACTCCTCATGTTATTGTCAAAATTAAATTCAAATATTTCTCAAAATATTTATTCTTGTAGAATTAAGATATCCTTATCTCAATAATAAAACAATCTTGCATAATAGCTTTTGAATCACACTAACACACACCCATGTTCTATAGCATAGTTTATTTTAGAAGTGTATGGCTTGACTATGCACATGCATAATTGTAGATGAGGATTAGTAATAGGGTGCCAGGCATTGCTTAGATCCTTTGGATCTAACCCCATCTTTTCCTTCCTTGTAGGTTTTGGATCATACAAGAGCATACTGGATTGAACCCCGGTCAACACTTTATTACATCAGGCAATGTCTAGTACCTTCATTATTTATGTTCATCTACTTATGTATGTTTGCATTCATTCATATTCTTCTGAAAGTTGGCTATTAGTGACCATATATGATGATTCTTGATGTTTTTGGGTCATTTGATGAAAAGATGTAAAAGTTTCTTAAAGGTAGGCATTTGAGCTTTGTCTTCTCATTAAATCAATTTAATTTTGATGGCATTTATTGATTTAATGGCAAAATATGAATGTTAATACTGGCATTGTTTACATCTTTGCATTTGGAATGCTTGATGACCCATGAGCTTTGAGAGCTAGGCCATCGTTGCTATTACCTTCAAGGCATTGTGTGAAGTGTTTGATCTCTCTTTATTTGTTTTGTTGTTGATATTCACTATGTGGTACTCCTTGTTTATGATCATTTCATGAGGAAATATCTTGATGGCTCACAGGCTGCAAGCTAGGGCATCATACATTATTCATGAGCTCACTATTTAATACTGACATTGTTTACATCTTTTCATTTGGAATTATCGATGACCCGCGAGCTTTGAGAGCTAGGGCATCATTTATATTACCTTCAAGGAATTATGTGAAGTGTTTGATATCTCTTTATTTATTTTGCTGTTGATATTCACTATGTGGTACTCCCTGTTTATGATCATTTCATGAGGAAATATCTTGATGGCTCACGGGCTACAAGCTAGGGCATCATACATTGTTTATGAGCTCACTGTTTAATACTAGCATTGTTTACATCTTTTCATTTGGAATGCTTGATGACCTGTGAGCTTTAAGAGCTAGGGGATTGTTGCTATTGCCTTCAAGGCATTGTGTGAAGTGTTTGATCTCTCTCTATTTATTTTGCTATTGATATTCACTATGTGGTACTCCCTATTTATGATCATTTCATGAGGAAATATCTTGATGGTTCACGAGCTGCAAGCTAGGGCATCATACATTGTTTATGAGCTCACTATTTAATACTAGCATTGTTTACATCTTTTCATTTGGAATGCTTGATGACTCGCGAGCTTTGAGAGGTAGGGCATCGTTGATATTACCTTCAAGGCATTGTGTGAAGTGTTTGATCTCTCTCTATTTGTTTTGTTGTTGATATTCATTATGTGGTATTCCCTATTTATGATCATTTCATGAGGAAATATCTTGATGGCTCGTAGGCTGCAAGCTAGGGCATCATACATTGTTCATGAGCTCACTATTTAATACTGGCATCATTTACATCTTTTCATTTGGAATGCTTGATGACCCTCGAGCTTTGAGAGCTAGGGCATCATCGCTATTACTTTCAAGGCATTGTGTGAAGTGTTTGATCTCTCTCTATTTGTTTGGTTGTTGATATTCACTATGTGGTACTCCTTGTTTATGATCATTTCATGAAGAAATATCTTGATGGCTCATGGGTAGCAAGCTAGGGCATCATACATTGTTCATGAGCTCACTATTTAATACTGACATTATTTACATCTTTTCATTTAGAATGAACGATGACTCACGAGCTTTGAGAGCTAAGGCATCATTTCTATTACCTTCAAGGCATTGTGTGAAGTGTTTGATCTCTCTTTATTTGTTTTGCTATTGATATTCACTATGTGGTACTCCCTGTTTATGATCATTTCATGAGGAAATATCTTGATGGCTCGTGGGCTGCAAGCTAGGGCATTGTACATTATTTATGAGCTCACTGTTTAATACTGGTATTATTTACATCTTTTCATTTGGAATGCTTGATGACCTGTGAGCTTTGAGAGCTAGGGCATCATTGCTATTACCTTCAAGGCATTGTGTGAAGTGTTTGATCTCTCTTTATTTGTTTTTCTATTGATATTCACTATGTGGTACTCCCTGTTTATGATCATTTCATGAAGAAATGCCTTGATGGCTCACGGGCTGCAAGCTAGGGCATCATACATTGTTCATGAGCTCACTGTTTAATACTGACATTTTTTACATCTTTTTATTTGGAAGGTAGGCATTCGAGCTTTGTCTTCTCATTAAATTAATTTCAATGGCATTGTTTACATCTTAGCATTTGGAATGCTCGATGTCCCATGAGCTTTGAGAGCTAGGGCATTGTTTCTATTACCTTCAAGGCATTGGGTGAAGTGTTTGATCTCTCTTTATTTTTTTAGTTGTTGATATTCACTATGTGGTACTCCCCGTTTATGATCATTTCATGAGAAAATGTCTTGATGGCTTGCGGGCTACAAGCTAGGGCATCATACATTGTTCATGAGCTCACTGTTTAATACTGACATTGTTCATGAGCTCACTATTTAATATCTGGCATCATGCAAACATACATTAATACACTTACTATTTTGAATTTGAGCTTGGGCATTATGCAATGTTATTGTTGTCATTACATGCTTGCTGCTATTGTGCACCATATATTGTTTTATACACTATTTATTTCATTGAGACCGTGAGCTTGGCATTTGTAATATATTTTTTGTTATTGGATCAATACTACCATGTTGTTGAGTCTATGTAAAACTTGCAAGGTTTTAACCAAAAATTTAGCAATAATACAATAAGGACATCGGTAATAAAATAATACACTTACTATTTTGAATTTGAGCTCAGGCATCATGCAATGTTATTGTTTTCATTGCATGCTTGCTGCTGTTGTGCACCATAACATCAACAAGAATGCAATGTTATGAAATTTTGAGATTAAATTAGTGAGTTTGTATACTTTCTTTATTTTAAACCAACCTATGACTTCAAAAGAGGAATTATGAAATATAGTTGTAGGTGGTTATCTCTTCTATAATGATGGAAATATATCACTCCTCATGTTATTGTCAAAATTAAATTTAAATATTTCTCAAAAAAATTATTCTTGTAGAATTAAGATATCTTTATCTCAATAAATAAAACAATCTTGCATAACAACTTTTGAATCACATTAACACACACCCATGTTCTGTAGCATAGTTCATTTTAGAAGTGTATGGCTTGACTATGAACATGCATAATTGTAGATGAGGATTACTAATAGGGTGCTAGGCATTTCTTAGATCCTTTGGATCTAATCCCATCTTTTCCTTCCTTGTAGGTTTTAGATCATACAAGAGCATACTAGATTGAACCTTGGGTCAACACTTCATTACTTCAGGCAATGTTTGGTACCTTCATTATTTATGTTCATCCACTTATGTATGTTTGCAATCATTCATATTCTTTTGAAAGTTGGCTATTAGTGACCATATAGGACCATTCTTGATATTTTTGGGTCATTTGATGAAAAGATGTAAATAGGGACATCGGTAATAAATTTTTTTTTGTTGTGCATATACCTTCTTTGATCAACTTTGATATGCATAGGTGATGAACATTCATATTTTCCTAAGCAGTATTATGAGCTTTCCTTCCAACACATGTACTATTATGAAAATCATCACAAGTCCATTTGTTGTAGGAAAGCTCATGGTACACATGTCTGGATGTATGCATGTTTTTCACCTGTTCATATACCAAATGATGAATGCTCAATTCTTGTAATGGAAAAGCATTAAAACCATCCATATAAGACCTTCATTATTTATGTTCATCCACTTATGTATGTTTGCATTCATTTATATTCTTCTGAAAGTTGGCTATTAGCGACCATATAGGATCATTCTTGATGTTTTTAGGTCATTTGATGAAAAAATGTAAATAGGGACATCAATAATAAAATAGGGATTGTTGTCATTTCATGCTTGCTGTTGTTGTGCACCATATATTATTTTATACACTGTTTATTTCATTGAGACTGTGAGCTTGGTTTTTCTTTCAGAAGTGTATGGCTTGACTATGCACATGCATAATTGTAGATGAGGATCAGTAATAGGATGCCATTCATTGCTTAGATATTTTTTATCTAACCCCCATCTCTCTTTTCTTTGTAGGTTCTGGATCACACAGGGGAACACTAGATTCATACATAGGTAAAAAATTCATCACTTCAGGCAATGTCTGGCACCCTTATTATTTATGCTCATCCTCTTATGTATGCCTGTACTCTTGTATTTTATTCTCAAAGTTATTTTTCTTGTATAGTATATACATGTTATTTTTCATATATATACATGTAATCTTTAGATGCAAAAATTTATTTTCCTTTACATGTATCTTTGCATGAAATGAACACAAATTAAACAAGATCATCTAATAATGCAAACTAGGGTACTATAGTCACTCATCTAGTAATTAGCTCCCCAAACCATTACTAAGGATTGAACATAAGTCTAAGTCCCCAAATATATTGTTTTATGTGTATAAAACAATATATGGTGCACAACAACAACAATCATACAATAACAACAATAACATTGCATGATGCCCGAGCTCAAATTCAAAACAATAAGTGTATTAATGTATGATCTAATAGTAGCAATCTCATTAATTACTAAGCCAAAGGGGTTTTCTAATTTGAAAGACTTAGAAACCTCCAGGGTCATTTTCTTTTCTGTTGCATTAATAGAACATCTGCTAGAAACATTATGATTGCGCATCCCTTTGCTCATCTCTTCATTTTTTTTCATAGATTTCACCATCTGATGTTTCTTTTCAGTAAGAGATGGCTGTGAAAAAGATATTTCTATTTTTCATTTTGAGAAGATCTAGAGTGATTTTGAGTCATAGAGGAAATGCCCTGATCCTTGCATAAGTGCTATTCCGACTAGTTCTGATCACTTGACGAACAAAAAATTATCTATTGAGTTGAAAAGAAAATCAATAGAAGACACTGAAAATGAAGTGAAAAAACCTAAGGTTTCTTCTCAATGTAAGTAAAATCCTTTCCCTCAATGAAAAATTAAAGTCTTTCCAAACTCGTTTCTCCCAAATTATGGGAAACTTTAAACTTACCATTTGAATAACCACAAGTTTTTATTTGTATGCAGGCCATTTTTCTGAGAGTCATGAACATTTCCATCCATCTCTTACTGAAAAGGAATGTCAGATGGCGAAATCTACGAAAACAAAAATTGAAGAGATGAGCAGAGGGATGCTCAGTCATAAATGTAGATATCACAATAGCTGAGAAACATAAATGTAGATATCCAAAAAGTTGTGACCATGATGCCTACATTTATGTTTCTCAGCTATTGTGTCCCAGGACCCCTTATTTGATTGGCCGATGCTCTATTTGTTATATTGATGCTATTAGATAAAATAGGGACATCAGTAATAAAATAATACACTTACTATTTTGAATTTGAGCTCTCGCATCATGCAATGTTATTGTTGTCAAAATAGTATGTGTATTAATGTATGATCTAATAGAAGCAACCTCATTGATCATTACCTTTGACTCCTCCATCATTATACAAGAGATAACTACCTACAACTATATTTCATAATTCCTCCTTTGAAGTCATAGGTTAGTTTAACTATTGGACAATGAGCTGATAGGAGTTTTGAATAGAATTGAATAAAAACTAAGAGTATTGAATTTTATCATGCAATGTTATTGTTGTCATTGCATGCTTGCTGCTATTGTGCACCATATATTGTTTTATATACTGTTTATTTCATTGAGACTTTGAGCTATTGTAGTTAACTGTATTCTTTTGGGGTCTGATGTATTGTAATTGTTTCTTTTTTGTTTGAATCATTGTTTACAATTACTTTTGATACAATATTTGTGTGAAGAACAAGAACAAAATGGTGAACGAGTGTATTTGACAAAGATAAACATGACACATTTTGTTGGGCTGATTAGGTTGGCCTGGTACCATTTACATGGCCTAGACAAATATTAAATAGTGAGCTCATGAACAATCATCCTACTACTTACACTATAATTTCTATGTCCACTTAAAATAATAAATTACAAAGTTTCACTGCAATTTCTATGTTCATTTCCATTAAAATATATCACTCCTATTATATAGGCATAATAAAACAATGTTGCATAACAGCTTTTGAATCAAATTAACACACACCCATGTTCTGTAGCATAGTTCATTTTAGAAGTGTATGGCTTGGCTATGCACATGCATAATTGTAGATGAGGATCAATAATAGGGTGCCAGACATTGCTTAGATCTTTTGGATCTAACCCCATCTTTTCATTCCTTGTAGGTTTTGGATCATACAAGAGCATACTAGATTGAAGCCTGGGTCAACACTTCATTACTTCAGGCAATGTTTGGTACCTCCATTATTTATGTTCATCCACTTATGTATGTTTGCATTTATTCATATTCTTCTGAAAGTTAATCTTTATGAGCTCAAATTCAAAATAGTAAGTGTATTATTTTATTACCGATGTCCCTATATATTGTGTGAAGTGTTTGATCTCTCTTAGTAATAGGACGCCATTCATTGCTTAGATATTTTTTATCTAACCCCCATCTCTCTTTTCTTTGCAATTTCTAGATCACACAAGGGCACACTAGATTCATACCCGGGTCAAAAATTCATCACTTTAGGCAATGTATGACACTCTTATTATTTATGTTCATCCTCTTATGTATGCTTGTACTATTGCATTTTCTTCTGAAAGTTATTTTCTTTTTATAGTATATATAAGTTATTTTTCATATATATACATGTAATCTTTGGATGCAAAAATTTCTTTTCCTTTACATGTACCTTTGCATGAAATGAACACAAATTAAACAAGATCATCTAATAATGCAAACTAGGGTAATGTAGTCACTCATCTAGTAATTAGTTCCCCAAAACATTACTAAGGTTTTCTCTAAACACATTTTGGCATGCCCGGTGGGACTCCACAAGCCTTCAAAACTACCCTTTTAAGGGTTTTTTGGCCAAAAACTCACTTTTTCATGCCTCTCAAATGAATTTTGTTGTAGTGTCATATGAGTATTGATAAATTTTAGAAATTTTCATATAGGGGGTTCCCATATGTTGTACAAAAATTGATCACCATCATGCAATTGGCGTATGGGCTAGGTTTGCTTGATTTTTAAGCCATTTTTGACCTTCTGGCTCAATTGTCATGTGGGAAAATATGAATTGTCATATGGGAATGCATGGAGTGTCATAAGACACTATAATATAAATAATTAATGACCCCAAATTTTTTATGGGAGATAGGGAGCTTGTTTGAGGCCCTAGACTGAGTTTTTATTAGTTTTTTTGGGCCTGTTTGGGGATCCTAGTGACCCTAGGCTTCAGGCTTGTAATTTCTGACATCATACTCTTGTAGGTACTTCATGGAGGCTATATTTTCACCAAATAACTAATGCCTTAAGGATTATGAACTTTTGTGACTGATTAGGAACCAAAAACACTTCATTTTCAGGCTTAAAATGAACTAGTTGTTTTTTAGTGCCCTTAAGGGACTAATTTGCAAATCTTTCCTATTCTTTCCTAATTTTTTCCTAATCAATCCTCAACATTACTATTTGGTCCTAAAATAATCAAAGACACTTCTAATGAATTTTATTTGGCTAAAAAGAACCTCATTCATGCAAATCTAAGGTTTTAAGGTTCATTTATGCAAGCTAGGAACACTTCAAGTTTTGGAAGCTTAAAAAGAACTACAAATCTACATTGTCATTCCTATTTAGTTCCTAAATAAATCCTATTTAATTGTAAGTGTTCTCAAACCAATCTTGAAATAATTGTGCTTAACTAAAGTGGACTTCATTTGCATTATCTTAAGTGTTTTCCAAATCTCATGCAAAATAGGAACAAAATCTACAAATCTTTCCTAATCTTTCCTAATTGGTTCCTAAAGAGTCCTGATATTTCCTAAAAGTTCCTAATTCAATCCTAAAGATTTGTTATTGGTAAAAAAAAGTTTCTTGTTGCAAAATCTTGAATGTTTTCCATGTTTTCATGCATAAAACCATCCTAGGAACTTCTTTTTTGGGCTAAAACTGAATTTTAGGAACACCAAATCTTGAGTGAAATTAAAAGAGTGAACCAAAGTGAAAATAATAATTTCCTTTAAAAATCTAAAAATAAAGCACTCTATTTCATTTCAAAGTTCAAGTTCAAATTCAAAATCTTAAACTCTTGAGTGAAAAGGTAAAACAAAATTGCAAATATTTTTCAACGATTTTTGTGTCTTCAAGGAAGTGAACAAATCAAAATCATAAACACATGTTTTCAAAAGATTTCATTTTCAAAACTCACTTAATCAATTTTGGCAATATATCTTCTTGGAGTGTTTGTTAAAGAGTTTCCAATTTTGCAAAAACTTGCTAGATAAGTAACGTGGAAAAAGTTGGACTTAGATGAGTTCACCTATTTCACTCATAGAGAAGCATATCCAAAGAGAAAAGGACTTCATCTTTGGAGAAAGACTTCAAACCAGTACTTCCCTAGCTGATATAGAAATAAAGCGCTAAGAAAACTCTCACTTCATCCCCTCAAGCTCAGGTGATGTGTGTTGATGTTAGCCTGAGGTAGGTGAATATCCCTACTATTTTGACATGGTTAACTAGGATCTTAAGTGAGTCATGTGCATAAAAATGGACTGGGAGGATACCACATATCAAACTAAACACTTTATTAAATATAAACTACCCGATCTACTCTCGAAGGTATCCGAATCTTTGTGTAAGGATCAATCCTTGTGGTTTCCCAGATCACTTTAAGACACTCACCATATGTATCCCTTTTAGGGGTATCAAGATGTGGGAAAAGATTTTGATACTAGCCTTCCCTTTTTTAGTTCTATTTGAAGTGTTTTCTGAAGTTACAAACTCAGTGCAAACATCTGTCAAAACATACACATCTTTCAGAAAGCAATGTCAGATTCAATTGTCAAAATCTTTTGCTTGTATCCCACAAAGTTGCTTTGTCCTTTGTCGGGATTGCTTTCAGAATGTCTTTGAGGAGTTTATCCTTTGTCATTGGAAACATCAAAATTGAGCCACAACTTGACCAAAATCTTTCAAAACATCCTTGCAGAAAGATCCTTCAAAATCAAATACCCAAGAGCATTGATTTAGTCCAATTGCCAAAAGCTATGTCTGATTTGACTAAACACAAGAAAGCTAAGCTTCCCAATTCCCAAGTTTATCAAGAGAAGAAGATTGCTGAAAGAGACCTAAAAGATCATCAAACCATCCTAAAATAAATCCAAGCGGAAGAGAAATATCAAGAGAAACTGGACAACATGGGCTATAATGCCAGAGTGAAGCAATTCACATACCGGTTCCAAGTTAATCGTCGCTATATCAACCTAGAGAGAGAGGACTAGTTCATCCCATCATATATGCTTTATTCCTGCAGAATTCCACAAACCTATCTCAACATCCTTTCATCATAGATCATTCCTGTAATACCCCAAAATTGGCACCTATTTAACTTCATCAATTTTGGTGCATTATCTCGATTCTACATCATCAAAGTCCTAGTTCACTAGGCAATTTTCTCTCTCCTACCTGACTTAATTTGACTTGATGTCAGTTGCAAAGACCCTAAATTGCAATAATCAAACACTAAAATTAATTCCTATGTCTCTTTGACTTTATTAGCTAAATTATCTCTATGATACATTAATTTAATTGTAAAGTCCTATGTGCTTTCTAATTAAATTAAATCCACCCCCTTTAGCTAATTACCCATAAAAAGGAATTAATTAATTGCTTGATATTTGAATGGACACCTTTTCTTGAATTAATAATTTGAGATATTCGAAAGGTCCTCAGGTGGCATTTTCCATTCTTTTAATAAAGTAATTCATGCTTATTTGTCCCAAAAGGGATATGAAGGGTCAGGAGTTTCGAATCAAGAAACTCTTCCTCCTCCTCTTGGCTCTTCTATTTATTTGGGCTCTTTTTCTTCATTAGAGAGCAATTTTTGAGAGCATCCTTACTATAGCATTTTTTAGTCTCATATCTCATTATTTTCAAAGCTCTTTTATTGCATTATCTAGTTTAATTTCTCATATTAGTGTAATTGCATTTCACATTTAGATTAAATTTGCTTACTTGTTCTTAGTCTAATATCATCTTTATTTCAAAATCAAATAAAAATCTGCATTTCATATTTCTTTCAAAGTTTTCTAGATTAATTGCATTCATTCTTAGCTTAGTTTCATTTTGCTCATATTTGCTTTCAAATCCTCCATTGTTGAATTGGTCTCCCGGCTGTTGGCTCTCGTTCTGAGAGTATTCAAACACCCCATTCACATAGGAGGCAACAGGTCGCCTCACCATGGAATTTGGATTGAGTTCTTCATACTCTCTCTCAAATTATATCAAGTGAATAATGACCATGTTGTGTTGTGCCTGATTTAGAGGTCACATTCAGTCACATACATTTTGGCGCCCACCGTGGGGCAAAAAAGATCAATTTTTGGCCTCATTTTTTATTGGTTTTTCAATTTTAGTGTTGGTTCCAGGCCTTGTACGGAAACTTACAGCCTAAAAAACTTGTAATATAGTAATGGATGGATAGAATGATGAATCCTATTTCTCATGATTTTTTTTTGGTTCATGTTTATAAAGAAATGAATAAGTTATGATCATTTTGGTGAAAGTGGGTATTTGCAGATTTGAGATTCTCTGAATACAGTCAGATTGAAACGTCTGGTACAGACAAATTATGAAGAATCAAGATCTCTAATAATATTCATTGGAAAGCTACGTGTATTATCTTTCATTTTCTTTTGGTTTGAGTCATTTTTATGCATATTTGTGAAAGTTATGGGCATTTGCAATCTGCATTAGAGTTGCAGGCAATGATTTGCTCTTAAAAAATGATTTATGAATGGAAAAAATAAATGGATTACATATTTGGAAACTAGATTCATTAATAGTTATTGTGAATTTGGTTTGGTTTCATTTGGATTATTTTTTAGAAAGATATGTGATTCCCTAGGCAGGGTTTGGTGTTTTAAATCTGATTTATGATAGAAAAATTGCAGTCTGAAAAGTTTATTGGTTGAGGAACCAAAAGGAATCATAACACCTTGTAATTTTTGGAAATGGTAGGTCTTGATGTTGGCTAAAAACTTCATTCTTTCCAAAAATTTTAATATTATGATTTTATGGGTCAAATAAATCAATCTTCAAAGACTGTCTTGAAGACAACAATGTTACATATCTTACGGTTTGCCATTGATTTGTCTTGATTCTATACTTTCGGATGTGTGCTAAATGATGGATTGCAGATCTTTGGACCTAAGGTGAGTTCTTAAAATCTCTAAAATATTTGGACTTTGGGATTAAAATTGAACCTCTCATGTGTTTGGCTTGAGTGTTTACATGCTTTCATAGAACACATTTTAATTGATGCTCTTAATGGGAAATGAATGAACATAGATTTTCTTTCATACAAGTTTATGTAAGTGAATGCTTGTGTTTACACCTTAAGTAATTCTTGGTTCCAATATCAAAAATCTCATTGAGTAATTTAGGGCATGGATTCATTCCTTGTTTACATGAAGAGTTAAATGCACCACTTTGTGGACTCACTTCATGTTTACTTGGAAAGTTAAATATTCCATGATTCAAACCCTTTTGCACTTATGAGTAGTATTGATTAGCAGTCTTAGATTACTTGTGATTGATCTAGATTGCTATCTTGGGTTATTGGACTCGCTAATCCGCCGGCCCCTCATTTCTGCCCTGTGGTTGCAATCTTAGCGCCACATTAAAGGGGAGGGGTCTATAGGAAAGAAGCGTTAATTGTTCCACTTGGAAACCCTTTTGTGCTTTTTGGAACTCACTTGTTTTCTAGGGTGTGGACTCACTTTGAGTTTGTGTGAGGAGTTAAATGCACCACTTTGTGGAATCACCTCACATTTACTTGAAGGGTTAAATGCACCACCTTTAGTGCTTTCCAATACTTTTGATAGTGAATTACTTACTTTTTCATTTCTAGAAGGCCTGCTTGGGGATTTCATCACCTCAAGGGACAACCTTAACTCCCATGTTCCGGTGGAGTATAAATATTGGGAGGTGAATCCAAAGACACCTCTCTTGGGAATGAGTTAGATTTCACTCTTGGCTAAGCCTCAAAGAACTTTATACCTTTAAGAAGTGAAGGAGGAGATTTGGGTTACCGTCTCCCCCCGGCTGTGTGATTTCTAATTCTTCTCATCTACGGATTTGGGCCTCACGTACCTTGCATATATCAAGGAATCCCTTTAGAAAATCCATGTATATCCTTGTAGACAACTTGCTAGGATGTTGTTGTGTTTTAAGTGCCTGCTAAAACATTCTCAAGAGCATACACAAGTAGAGTCCTTAGGGAGTAGAAATACTAAGTCACTATTCCTGTTCATGCGCAAGGTTGCTTTGTCCCTTGCCCATTGCTTGAAGACTGTTTGCTTGAACTCCTTGATTTCTATCATATGCGCTTGATCAATGACATAAATCTGATCTGCCTTTTTGTCTATGATCTATTTTTCTATTTTCCTATCATTCACCATCAGAAACTAGTTGTCTTGACTTAGGAATCGATCGATCTTTGCTTTGACTTGTATTGTCTCTCATTAGTCTACCTTATCTCATTGTGCTCTTGTACCTTGTGTTGCGATTGTCTTATCTCGGCTGTTCTAGCCATCTCTTTTTGACAATTCGTACCAGGTTCATCTTGCATCTTGGTTGTTCTAGCCATTTATCTCTTTTTTGTTATCTTAGAGACAAAGTCTAGCTTTATCCTGAATCTTTGCTCGTTACACCTTCGTCTATGACTATCACGACTCGAAGTGGAAAGACTTATCCCATTCAGAATACTGATCAAGATCAAAGTAAACCTCATAATCAAGACATAGGTCATCCTGAATTTTTTTTATGAAATCTGAACTTCGTGAGGAATCCTCACATTCCTCCTCATTCCAAGAGCATTACAATCCATTGTTTCAGATACAGTTTGACTTATTATTTCAAGAATATTATAACCCATTTTTTCAAGACCAGCAAGACTCTGAAGGGTCACTTTCTAAAATTAAACCTATTGATCCTTTTGAACCTATCAACTCTTTCACGATCTCTCATAATACTACCAACAAGATGGGAGATCCAAAACCTTCAAAGTTGGTTTTCAATCTCAGCTCTAACATGCCAAAACCTTCAAAGTTGGTTTTCAATCTCAGCTCTAACATACAAACAATCAAAGCCACTGAGAAGGCTACAACAGAAGCTCAACCGCCTTCCAGATTTGCTAGAAACAAACCTTGGATCTCTCACTGTGAGATGATCATTGCTCCAGGGAGTGAGGATACTCCTAAACCAAAAACTCCCTTTGTCTTGCGAGGCCCTGCGTCTCCCTCTTATAAATCCACACAGTCTCCAGCTTGTGCGAATGCTATCACTCGATCTCATGCAAAGATTGTTCTCAAAGGTCCTGAACCTTTGACATCCAGACCAAAACTATCTATGGATAAAGCACTCACTAAGGAAAACGTCCCCAAAGATCTTGATCTCGACCAGTTTCAATCTATGGTGGGTCATTTGACCTCGCCTCATTATTTATCATTCTCTGAGGAAGATGATCACTTGCTGAGCCATTCGCATGATGCTCCCCTGCACACTGAAGTTATGATAGGCCCCAAGAGTATCCCCCGCATACTCATTGACAATAGTGCTAGCCTAAATACTTGCTTTGCTAAGATGCTTACCCAAGCGACAGATAGTTTTGTTCCCACCAATAGAGAATCCATTGAGTTCTATGATGCCAAGCTAAAAGAAATAGAAAAGACCCTGAAGATCAAAGATATTGGCATGGGGGAATATCAGATTGAGTTTGTCTTGTCACTGACAGCTCTCCCCATATCTCCACATTCCTATGAAGAACCCTCTGAAGATAGATTTGGTATTGGCTATCAGAGTGATGAGCTTGACCAACCTAGCTACAGCTTTCACTCATGCAAAGATTCAGATAATGAAGAAACATAAATTCAGCCTATGACACATGAAAGATCTTTGAATGTTCAAAATTCTGATTCAGACTACCAGAAAGAGTCTTATCTACCTTCTCAAGTGCTTCAGGAACATGATTTTGGCCCTCACCAGGAGGATTTTATACACTCTACTGAACAGATTTCTACTACTGTAGCTACTACTGAATATGTCACTGCCTCTAATGGCACACATACTGATTGGGAGCAACTGTTGGATGCTTCCCTTATCTTTGGTATGCCTCAAGGTATGCCTATTCTAGATTGTTCTACCACTTCTACTGTTGAACAAAATCCTACTACTGCTGATTCCAATAATACACATACTGATTGGAAGCAACTGCTGGATGCTTCCCTTATCTTGGGTATGCCCTGGGGTATGCCTACTCTAGCTTGTTCCACCACTTTTGCTATTGAACAGACTCCTACTATTGCCAACTCCAATGGCACACATACTGACTGGGAGAAACTATTGGATGCTTCTCTTCTCTTGGGTATGCCTCAAGATATGCCTATTCCAGATTACTCTGCTGCTTCTACTACTAAACAAGATCTTACTATTGAAGAAACACTTCCTATGTTAGATGACAACAATGAAGAAAGTCTACCTCCAACTATGTCTCTAGTTGAATGGGACTCTATATCAGATGCTACTACAGAAATACCAGTTGATGCTATGCACCTATATGGTAGTCTTAACAACTCAAAAAGAGGAGAAAGTTATGATCCTTTAGATCAAGCTATCGATGATGATCCTTTCCACCCTCCTGTGGAGATCATTCCTATGGCTCTTAGGCCATCTACTCCAAGCTATACTCCTACTGCTCCAACAAATCATGGGTATGTAAAACCCCATTCTGTTACAACCTCATGGAATCTTGGTAGATCCAGAATTGAAATGGTTCCTATTCGTGCACTCTTACCACCTGAAAGGGGACCTAACTCTTGGAATAGACCATCTTGGTTAGGCTCACGTAATATTCCTCCAAACTTATCTGACTCTTCTAAGATGACTCACAATCAACAACGCTCTATGGAAGATTACTTTCCTGATTTATCTGATGCATTCATGAATGATGAGGATGATACTAATATATTTGCACTTGAGCCCATCACATCGACTTCTCTTCCCTCTTCATCTCCCAGAAAAGTGGCCCATCCACTTCCATTTCCACCTCTCCACCTGAACCAGTCATATAAGCCTTTTTCATCCACAATTCCTGACTCTTTTGGAAGTAACTTGGATGTGCAACATAAAAAAAAAAATAACGAGAATCCACTTATATCTCAAGGTCACCATGTCCCATCTAATCGACATGTGACTATGAAGAAAGGAAAGAAACAAAGGTGTTCAAAAGACCGCAAAGGTCCTCAAAAAGAAGAAGACAATCAAAAGCCAGAAAATAAAATAAAAAATGGATCTCGAAATCCATTCTATAGGCATTGTCATCAAAAGCACCTCAAAGTAAAGAAGAAAAAATTCAAAAGCTATGTGGATTCCAAAGAAAGGAAAAATCAAAGTTGTCATTCAAGCTTCCAAAATTCTCATACTTCCCTCCATTCCATCACCCTTGCCTCTCATACTTTACCCTCTTCACTCCATCTTGCCTTTTCCCAAAGTGCATATCAGTATCTCCTTATTACTAATGACATGACTAAGGAAAATCTAGAATGTACTCTTCCTAAGCATTTAGAGCGTGGGAAATCTGACAAAGAGTTAAGATGTGTCCATGAGGATATTTGTGGGTCTCACTTAAGTGATCTTTCCTTGACTACAGATCTCTCGATAGTTGGACACTACTGGTTGGATCTCTTGTTACTGCTACAACATCTGGTTCTGATTCTGCAACTTCTCAGCTGGCTACTGCTACAAATGACTGTGTTCTCAGAGATTCCTACTAAAGGAGAGAAACTCAAAGAGCCCATCAATGCTCTTCATCTAAGAAGTTCTACAGTTGACATTCTCAGTATGCTCATGTACATACTTATTGATCCTGAAAAAATCCTAAAAATTGCAAAATGTCCTGAAAAAATGATCATCTTAGTGAAAACCTGGCAAACAGGCGCTTTGATGTATCTATTATCCTGGTGAAAACCTGGTAAACAGGCGCCTTGATAATACAAAAATAGAAAATTTAAAAAATACAAAAAAAATAGAAAATTTCAAAAATACAAAAAAAATGAAATATTCAAAAAAATATGAAAAAATACAAAAAAAGAGAAAAGTACAAAAAAATTGAAAAAGAGAAAAATGTGCCATTGATGAAAACCTGGTAAACAGGCGTCATGGTAGCAAAAATAGAATCTCTACCAAGATGGTGAAAACCTGGTAAATAGGCACCTCTTGTTTCCTGAAGCTGCATCTCATCTCAGCGTCGCTTGGCTCTTAGTTTCCTACTTTAGTTTCCTTCCTTTCCTGCTTTAGTTTGTTTTCCCGCTTTCCTGCTTTAGTTTGTTTCCTACTTTGGTTTGCTAGCTCATGCGCTTGTCTTTGAGTTTTCCTCGACTCTTCATGGATTGGAACTAGTTCACACTTGGGGGCACCTGCCTGGTCTAGGGGGCATTGTCCTATCACTTTCAGAAACTCTTTTGAGCATTGGTCACCAGTGGTTCTCACTATGCCTGCCTACGGATACCTAGCTTTCATTCGATCTCTCTTCTTCGGGATTTCTCCCTTATATCAATCACTAGTGATTCTCACTACGTCTGCCTACTGTCATTATCTCATTGAGACTTCGAACGTTATCTTTCTGAATTGTCTTCAATCCACTTGAACACGAACTTAAACTGAAACTAAAACTAATTGTATGTTCCTTTAAGGCATGTTGAGCTTTGTTTTCTTTGAGTGCTTGTTTGTTTGCTTTGCTTTTTTTGCTTTCTGTTTGTTGGTTTAGTTCCAACGATCCAAAGAATTCATTTAAGAGGGGTGTCCATCTGTAAGAGCCTCTATCTCGTATTGGATGGCCATGCATACCTTGACTCCTTTTATATGGATGCTTTGGTGAGGTTGGTTCTTCTCCTTGTCTTTTGAGTGACTTCTTTTTGCTACTGATGAAATTGTAAATGCTCGTCCTATTAAGTGAACGTAAGGGTCACTGCGAGCAATCTTTGGCAAAAGAAGGAACTCCTATGTGTTTGGTGTGTTTTTTGCAAGAAACATTCAGGTCATTCTAGCATTTATGCTCTAATGCTTATGTTAACTTGCTAGATTAAAAGGAATAGGTGTTCAGGTCATTCTGGCTTCTTGTGCCTTAATGCTTACACCTCATTCCGACAAATTTAAGACTTATGTCATATTCATATTCTCATGTTGGGGAGAATTGTATGGCATCTTGCGATTGTCTTGTGCTTAAAAGAACTCAATGATGATAAATACGATGAGTCCAACAGCCGAGTTCGGAGGATTGCATTTGTTCATCCTAGGCCTGCATTTAGACTTGCATCTTTCATTCTAGGCTTGCATTTGGAGCACTTTCTTTCTGCTCTCTTGATTGCTTTCTTCTAGATCTGCTCATCAAAGGTTTTGATCTTTTGTCCCAGTCTCATCTTGGCTGCATCCATTTTCAGGATCGAAATCGAAATCTGACATCTCTAAGTGGCTCAAAATCGCGTTTTAAATATTGAACTCCTTCTGGATTGGATGCTTGTGCAGTCAACCTTCTGGCGTCATTTTCTTGTCAGATCCTCATCTTTACATCATGTTCTTGAGATCTTTGCTTCTTTTCATCAAGTCAATTCAAGTCAAATTTAGTCAACCATGGTCAACTATGGTCAAACTTGGTCAAAAGGACCTCTGCTTTGCTCCAATTCACTTTTGTAGCTTCGCGAATCTAGTCTAATTACTTTTTGCTCTGTAATCTCTTATTGTGTATCATCCTTCTGACGTGTCATCTTTCGATTTCACTCCCGAGGGGGCAGGATGATTGCATCATTGAATCTTGTCGAATCAGTTCTTGAATTAGTCTGATTTGAATCATCAGTTCTCATCGCTAGGGGCATCTCGGTGCCTCACATCTTGTTGTCTTATCATCTATCCTTTAGGTATCTGAGCAATCTAACTCAGATCCTCGAGGATCATTCTTCATTCTGGAGATGGTTCTTGAAATCTATTGGGTATTGGGGCAATCTAACCCTAATTCCTGGGAGTCAAGCTTCATTCTGGAGATGACTCTCAAAATCTCTTTTAGACCGTTATCTGGGCAATCTAACCTGGGTCTCAGAGGACTAAGCTTCATATTGGGGCAATCTAACCCTAATTCAGAGATAGTCCTAAATCTGCATCTTCATCAATTGGTATTGGGGCAATCTAACCCCGATTCTGGTTCTCTTCTAAGACCGTTGTCTTCGCAATCTAACTTAGACTTTGGAAAATTCATGCTTTGATCTGCTTTGATCTGTCACTTCAGACTATTCTTTGAATCAACGCGCTATTCGCACATCAATTCAAAGAGGGGCAAATGTAATACCCCAAAATTGGCACCTATTTAACTTCATCAATTTTGGTGCATTATCTCGATTCTACATCATCAAAGTCCTAGTTCACTAGGCAATTTTCTCTCTCCTACCTGACTTAATTTGACTTGATGTCAGTTGCAAAGACCCTAAATTGCAATAATCAAACACTAAAATTAATTCCTAAGTCTCTTTGACTTTATTAGCTAAATTATCTCTATGATACATTAATTTAATTGTAAAGTCCTATGTGCTTTCTAATTAAATTAAATCCACCCCCTTTAGCTAATTACCCATAAAAAGGAATTAATTAATTGCTTGATATTTGAATGGACACCTTTTCTTGAATTAATAATTTGAGATATTCGAAAGGTCCTCATGTGGCATTTTCCATTCTTTTAATAAAGTAATTCATGTTTATTTGTCCCAAAAGGGATATGAAGGGTCAGGAGTTTCAAATCAAGAAACTCTTCCTCCTCCTCTTGACTCTTCTATTTATTTGGGCTCTTTTTCTTCATTAGAGAGCAATTTTTGAGAGCATCCTTACTATAGCATTTTTTAGTCTCATATCTCATTATTTTCAAAGCTCTTTTATTGCATTATCTAGTTTAATTTCTCATATTAGTGTACTTGCATTTCACATTTAGATTAAATTTGCTTACTTGTTCTTAGTCTAATATCATCTTTATTTCAAAATCAAATAAAAATCTGCATTTCATATTTCTTTCAAAGTTTTCTAGATTAATTGCATTCATTCTTAGCTTAGTTTCATTTTGCTCATATTTGCTTTCAAATCCTCCATTGCTGAATTGGTCTCCTGGCTGTTGGCTCTCATTCTGAGAGTATTCAAACACCCCATTCACATAGGAGGCAACAGGTCACCTCACCATGGAATTTGGATTGAGTTCTTCATACTCTCTCTCAAATTATATCAAGTGAATAATGACCATGTTGTGTTGTGCCTGATTTAGAGGTCACATTCAGTCACATACAATTCCTAGTTGCATCATTGCATCATCATCCACCCTTAGTTGCATCCTTGCATTATTTATCATCTTCCTAGTTGCATCATAGGTTATCCTTTCTAGCTGCATCTAGGTAATCCTCTTAGAAATAGCATCATTTAGTCATCCTCCATCATCCTTTCATCAACAATCCAAATCAAAATCCTTGTCATCATCCATCATCGTTGATCCAAATCCAGTATCCATCAACCCAAGTCAAAACCCAACATCCTTGAACCAAATCTAGTAAACCAAAATCCCAAAACACTTCATGTCTTATCCTTTGAGTTGCTTCAAATCCTTATCCCAAATTAGAAATCTCCATCCTATGACTAAGCATTATTCCAGGGAATCCTTACTTGTCCTTGTTAGCCTCATCATCTCAAGCAAGAGATTAGCGTGCATTGATAAGAATCTAGTCTTTTGAAGATCATTAGTCTATCTTAGGTTGACAATCCTCATTGATCCTACATCAAGAAGTAGCAGCTCATTTGACCAAAACTTAGTAATCTTCCACCATCCTCCACCAATCCTCCATCATCCTTGATCTAAATTAGAGCATCCCACCATCGACCTTCTGCATCCCACCAATCCTTCACCATCCTTCATCCTTCAAGTTGATCCAAATCCTTGCACCATATCCTAGAAATCCACCATCCTTAGAGTTTCTTTAGATTTGCATTTATCAATCCTTAGAATTTTTAGGAAGCATCTTGCATCCACCCATCATCTTCATTTTCATCCTTAGATCTGGATCCCATACCTATCGAGACGCGATCCAAGAGGAGAAGGAATATGGATCCCAATCAGGCCACTAGTTTGTAGGATCCCAACAACTATACTAGCACGATGGTAACATACAATCCATAGATGCTACAAGTTGATAATGTATGGGATGATCCCAACGGCCCCCCCACTTCATTTTCCATGGAAACATTCATGAGCCACCTAGGGCATGCATAAATGGTGAGTGTAATCATTGATCAAAACCAGTGGGCTATAATAGAAAAATTTGCACAAGAGGGTACTTCCATTCCACCACATCTCCAACCTCTCAACCCCATAAGCACCATCAAAATACCAGTAGAAGCCTACACCCCATCATCCAAAAAATCCTTGATCCAAACTTACACATGTCTCAAGAAGCCTCGCCCATTCCCCATCTTCTACAAAGTAGCTTCACAAGTCCTACAAAACAAGCAGCAACACAATCCACTCCATTTTCCATCATGGGAATACCATCACCTTCTGCAGTATCCCAAGCCACCACTCAGGCCCAAAGATTCTCTCAAAACCAACCGCCACCTCCCACACAAGCCGCTACACAAACAATCCCTTCACCATCCATGGGCCAAGCAACATCATCTTTTTTGTGGGCAACACAATCATTTAGCTCCTTTACTCAGAAAGCTTCCACATCAACATCACCCTTCTCATGGCCAATTCAAGCATTTCCTTCTACTTCACAATCACATGTTCCACTTCCACCTTTCATTTCCAATACGCAAGCCCAAAAAACTACCTTTAGAACTGAAATTCCATCCATGGGATCTTAGAATCCACCAACTACATCCCAAACCCCCACCATCACATCTGCATTTCTAGCATTCTCCGCATCACAACTCCTGCCACAAACTAATTCTCATTGGGGCCTCACTCAAGAAGAAATGCAAGCCTTGGGTATACCAACCCAATCTCACATGTCCATGCCTGCAAACCAACAAGCCACTTTCCCCCAAGCAGCGCAATAATAACAATCATAACCTCTGCCAACTTCATCCTTTCCTTGATACACTAACTATTTATCCATACCACCCACCGCATCTCAAATAGTTCTACCACCACAACAATAGAGTTCATCCCATCTCGCCAGCTACCTTGCACAACTACCTCCTATCACTAGTTTCCCAACATCCGTTCTACCCCTAAGCAATGCAAGAATGCATCTGACCTATATTAGTCAAGCAAAAATCCAAGTTCACCAAGGACCTTCCTATTAGCAAGCTGCACCATTCCATCATCCTCCTCCACCGCATCAATACATCCCAGTGCAACAACAACAACACCCCATTATCCCCCAACAATAACAAGCGTCATCCTATCTAGTACAATAACAATATCCCATCATCTTTCAGTAGTAGAATCCCATCATACCCCAACAACAACAATCTACTTTATATCCTCCACAACAATACGCTCCCACACCTTAGTAGCAATATCCTCCCCAACAACCATCACCCCAACATCCATTTCAATCTGCCTATCTTGCTAGGAAATCTCCACATCCCACTCCGCAATATCCACCGCAAAATCATCCATATTTGCTAGCACCATTAGATCATTTCCCAATGGGAGTACCCACTCTGACGCTGATCAATGTTGAGTGGGAAGAGATGAAAAACTCTCTTAAGGAGCTCAAGGCCAGAACAGAGAGCAAGGCCTTCAAGTTTGATGAAGTCTTTCCTTGTCCCTTTGATAGATTGATCATAATGATCCCCTTTCCCAAACACTTTGAGACACCTAAGTTTGATAAATATTGAGGGAAGGGATATCCTATCAGTCATGTGAAGGAGTTCTATATGGAATGCCAAGAAGTGGCCTACTGTGACAACTTCCTTATGGGCCTATTCCCCAAAATCTTGGGAGGAACTGCTATTAAATGGTTCTACAAGATACCCTATGGAACAGTCACAACCTTTGTCGAGCTATCTGATAAGTTCATTGCCCAATATGCCCACAATGTCGAGAGTGAGTTGTCTTTGATAGACCTTTTCAAATCAAAGAAGAAAGGAGGAGAAAGCCTAGCTAACTACTTTAAATGATGGTAGAACCTCGCTACTAGGTTATCATATCAACCCCCTGAGAAAAATCTTATGAAGATCTTTATCAATAACCTACATCCCAAACTATCCCACTTCATGAGGATGAACTACATCCAAACATACCAGGACATCAAAGGTAAAGGGATAAACATTTAAAGAGGCCTCTTAGATGAAGGCACAATTTGAAATTACAAAGATGATTCCCACAGCAAGCCCAACAATGAAAAACCTTGCTATTGGAATTGAAACAAGAATGTTGTTACTGATGGAGCCACTGACACCAAGCATGTCCAAATCATTGTGGCCGGTCCTACACCAACTCTTTCATATCAACAACAACAAGTAGACAACAATCAAAAACCTCTGCAACAATATCAACAACAAGCACCAATCAATCAGCAACCCATACAACATTATCAAAACCAACAACTAAATCCAACCTATCAGACTAATGCTACATCTACTACTCCCAATCAGAATAGGCCTCGCATCCTGACTCACCAAAATAGAACCTTCACCCCTCTTGGTGAGCTACTCGACGTAATATTTCATTGAATGGCCAACCTAATCACTTATCCACCAACTCAACAATTCAATGATGCCACACCCAAGCCTAACTAGTAAAAATATCATGAGTACTATGATTATCACCACCTTAAAGGACATGCAACCCTAAGGTGTATCAAACTAAAACACTATATCCAAGATCTCATCGATAGAAAGGAGATCCAAGTGGACACACTAGCCCAAGCTTCACCTAATGCTAATCTACATATCTATCAGAATGTGTTCCCTCAACACAATGTTGGGAAGAACCAAGACAATGCCAATCCTCCACCCTAGAACCAAGGCAAAGGCAAGCAAGGAGACCATGCTAACCATAAAGACTATATAACTACCTATATCAACTACGACAAGTTTTTTGAATGTATAACCCAAGTCAAACCCACAGTCAATGTCATCCATGTTAAAGGAGTAGATAGTCAGTGTGCAATCACCACATGCAGAGGCCAGATATCTATTGTCAGTGCCAGTCCAAGGCCATCACACAATGCACAATACAACCTTATAGAACATCTCAGGAATACACCTGCCCAAATCTACATCCTTGACTTCAACTGAGTCCTCCAAGAAGGACATGTCCCCATAGACATGAATAGCATCTAGTTCAAGAAAATTGTGGGACATTTATTAGCACCCTGTGCTCTTTCCTTCAAGCCATCTGACATACCAGCTGTTGCGCCTGAACACAATCTCCCTCTTCACATCACCATCACGGTTAGAGACTTTTCCCTTAAAAGGGTCATGATAGATAATGGCTTGGCCCTAAATTTGTGTACTCTAAAATTCATTCAGTAGATAGGGTTCACAAAAGCTAACATATCACATGATGTCATCACCATCAAGGCATATGATAAGTTGGAAAGTACCTTTGAAGGTACCATTCTTTTTCCTATCTAGCTACACCCTGCAACTCAAGACACCATCTACTACGTTGTTGATCTTGATTTACTGTTTAACATCCTCCTCAATCAACCATGGATTCATTCCATCAAATATGTACCATCTATGTATCATCAATGCATAAAATTTCTTAATCAAGGAATTGAGGTCACCATCCATGCAGACCCCTAACCCTTCACCTATTGTCGTACATTGGAATCATCATTTCCTCATTCCACTCATTGTCCTGGAACTAAAATTGGCACTTCTATCACCAACTCTTCCTGATCCCATAGCGATCTAGAGACCATCCTCACCTCCATTTTCTCTTCCATCAAGATCAACAACCAGGGCTGTGGTGGGTATAGCTTAACTGATGTAGTTTTAGTAGGGGCCCTACCTCTTGATCACATACACAAGGGCGTCCAAGCCACCAAAGAAGGCTTCCTAAAGCGAAGCATGAAATCAAGAAAATGGGACCTTTGAATTTTGTTTCCCATGGAAATATAGATAGTCTCGAAATGGACCTTGACATCAATCAATAGCTATATAGAGATCCCCCACCCCCTGACACTGAACTCCTTGGCTACTTCAAAGAGAAATATCCAGCATCCCACAAGTACACCACATAACAATGGAAATACCAAGGTGGTGGTCTAGGACCACAAGAAGGCAGAAGCAAAGATGAAATCATAGCCTCAAAAGAATCCAAAGCATCAAGGTCTTGGCTTTAATACCCCTCACCTGCACACAAAAGAACCAAATACAATGACTGGGGGCACTAACTTGACCAACGTTCCCTTCTTGATTAGCCATGCTGACCTCGTAGAGATCGAGACATCCCTAAAGAGGAAGAAAAGAAATCCTATGATGATATATTTGATGATGATACCATCTTGGGCACTTTTTTCCTTCATCAACTTGCCATTAACATCATAGAACTTCCCCTCATCCATCCCAAACTCATAGACTAGGACCAACCAAGTGTCACAAATATCAATGAGTTCCAAAGCACACAAGCACTCCTAACATTCATGGGAGCATCAGGCCAATAAAAAGATCAACATCATGAATCAGTCTGTGTCTGCAAACTTGATCCTAAAGGATATTTTGAGGAAGAGGCAAGCTCTAGCCGCAAAATTGAAATAGAAAAAGAAAAGAATGATTTCTTATGTGAAAACTCCTTTGGGGCACATTCAAACTCTAAAAAAGAGAAAATAAAGGGTGTATCTTCTAGTGAAAACCTCTCTGAGGAGCTATAAGATGCATAATTGCCTCTTCCTCCCATCCATGATTATAGACCCAAGCAGTCTCCTGTCATCATTGAGGAAACCAAGCCAGTCAACTTTGGCACAGAAGAATTCCCAAGAATCACCTACATTGCATCATCTTTAACAGAGGGTGAAGAGATGGCTCTCATTGCACTTCTCCAAGAAGCCACCACAAAATTTGCATGGTCATATGCACACATGCTAGGGCTTGATCCAAATCTTGTTGTGCACAATCTTGTAGTAGATCCTAATGCCAAGCTAGTGAAACAAAAGCTATGAAAGATGCACCCTAAGGTAGCCCTCTTGGTAAAAATGGAATTGGAAAATCTCTTAGATGCTAAGATCATCAGAGCTATTGATTATTTAGAGTGGATCTCCAACATGGTGCCTGTGACCAAACCTTTAGGAGAGATAAGAATCTACACAAACTTTAGGGAATTAAACAAAGCATGTCCCAAGGATGATTTCCTAATACCTAACATAGACATGATAGTAGATCTCATAGCCAACCATGAGATGTTGTCACTCATGCAGGATGGCTTCTCAGGATACAATCAGATTTGAATAGAAGAAAAGGATCAACATAAAACAACATTCACCACACCATGGGGAACCTTTTGCTACAACATGATGCCATTTGGGTTAAAGAATGTAGGAGCCACCTATCAAAGAGAAATGACAACCATATTCCATGATATGATACATAAAATCTTGGACGATTATGTAGATGATATTCTTGAAAAATCTAAGACATGCAATGAACATCTAGACATCCTTGAAAGAATGTTTGATCATCTTCATCATTATGGATTGAAGCTGAATCCAAAGAAGTGCATATTTGGTGTAACATCTAGCAAGCTTCTAGGCTTCATCGTATCACGGCTTAACATAGAGATTGATCCTAAAAAGGTCAAAGCCATTATGGACATGCCTCCTCCTAGAACACTCAAGCAACTTAGGAGCCTACAAGGAAATGTCCAATCAGTGCGTCTATTTATCTCAGTACTAGAAGACAAGTGCCAACCTTTCATGCATCTATTCCGCAAGGACACCAGCTTCAAATGGGATCCTATCTATCAGAGAAGCTTTGAGAAGCTCAAAGAATATCTAGCTAACTCTCCCATCCTTGTATTGCTAGTTTCAGGACGCCCTCTCATACTCTACATCTTGGCAACTACTACAACACTAGGGACACTCTTAGCACGACATGACAACAACAAAAAAGAGAGCCATTTATTATATTAGTCAAACTCTTATTGGCTATGAGCTCAATTATTCACCAATGGAGAAAGCATGCCTTGCAGTGGTATTTGCCACCCAAAAGCTCAGGCATTACCTGCTTAGCCACACAATCAAGCTCATCTCAAAGGTGGACCCTCTCAAGTATCTATTATCAAGAACCACTCTCACAGGCCTTATGGAAAAATGGATCATTTTACTCAGCAAGTTTGACATCTAGTACATAGATTAGAAAGAAATCAAAGGGAAAGTAATTGTCAATCAGCTAGTAGAAGCATCTCTAGTGGATGCATATCCACTAATCATGGAATTCCCTGATGAGCATTTATGCATGATAGAAGAACAACCAATATGGAAGCTATACTTTAATGGCTCTAATACATCACATGGATCAGGGGCATGAATCCTATTTGTCACACCTCAAGGTGACTACATCCATAAATCATTCAAATTGGGATTTGTGTGTACTAACAACATTGTAGAATATGAGGCACTCATCTCAAGTCTAAAAAAATCCATCCAGTGGAACATAACAGAACTGCAAGTGTTTGGAGATTCACATCTAATTATCGAGCAAGTCCTAGATGAATTTCAAACAAAGGATGACAAGCTACTACCCTACAAAGAATTGGCAGACATACTAAAAGAGCACTTTTTGAGCCTACAGTTCATGTAGATACCAAGACTTCAGAACAAAGTGGCCAACACAATGGAAACCATTAGATCCTTATTAGAAATCTCTCATGACTCATCATAGTATGAATTCTTAGTTGAGTAGCTACACATGCCTTCTTATGAGAATGCCGATGCATAAATGGTGTGTGTCTTGGTTGGTCCCTAGTCCCCATGGTACCACGACATCCATGCATATCTTAAAAATGGTATCATATTTCCCCATCTCACCAACACCCAATGCAAAAACATAATTCACAGAGCTTCCCAATACACTCTTGTAGCCAACACCCTTTATCATCGAGGATATCATAACATCCTCTCTAGGTGTTTAGATTCAAATGAGGTTGTTCTGGCTTTACAAGAGGTCCACACTAGAATTTGTGGTGCCCACACAAGTGGCATGGTTCTAGCAAAGTAGTTTCTTTGAGTTGGGTTTAATTGGCCTATAATGGAATATGATGCTTGTGAATTTGTTAAGGAGTGTCTACCATGTTAGAAGCAAGAAAATCTAATTCATGTGCCAACTCAAGATTTGCAACCTATTACGCCACCTTGGCCATTTTCATGTTGGGGCTTCGACCTCGTTGGGTTAATCACTCCCCTTTCCTCAGATGAACACAAGTATATCATAATCCCCATAGAGTACTTCACCATTAGGTTGAAGCAATTCCACTTACCCTCACTATTGGCATTTAGATATCCAAGTTCATCTTATACTATATCATTTTCCAGTTCAGCATACCATCCACCATCTTCACGGATCATGACACACCTTTTGAGAACCAACATGTGGATGATCTATGTGCTAGAATCCATATCCATGACTGTTTCTCTAGCCCATACTTCCCCCAAGGAAATGGCCAAGTTGAGGAAACCAACAAAACTATCCTCAAAATCCTCAAGAAGGTTGCCAATGATTCTAGTCATGACTGGCATCTCCAAATAAATCATGCTCTCTGGGCCTACCGTAATTCTTATCTCACTCCCACAGACACCACCCCATATTCCGTTATATATGGTGCCAAATTCATTCTACCCATTGAGTTCGAGCTCCCATCATTGCGTGTCTCCATGAAGAACTATACCACATATGAATACTATCACATGGCATGTCTCACACAACTAGACCTTTTAGATGAAAAGAGACAAAAAGCATATGATCACCTAGTTGCATACCAGAATCGACTCAAAAGGATTTATAACAAAAAAGTCCATCCAAGACAATTCCTAGTGGGTGACATGGTCCTAAAGGAAAATCACAAAGTGAAAGCACATCGAGAGAAGAAAGGAAAGATTGAACCTACTTGGTTGGGTCCTTATGTTGTCACAACATGCTTTGGCTCCAGAGCCTATCAGCTATCAACACTAGAAGGTGAGCCCCTGAATGATCCTATCAACATCATACATCTGAAGAGGTTCTATTCCTGAACCAAATCCTACATATTCAAAAAATCCATAAAAATTGGGAAAAGCAGAAAAATACAAAAAATTAAAAAAGCAAAGAAAAATAATCGTCCAATGGTGAAAACTTGGCAATTCAAGTGCCTTGGACAAATATGTTGGTGAAAACCTAGAAATAGGTGCCATACATAGTGGAATGAATCATTATCTATCAAACTCCCATCTGCCCCACCATCCCATCAATCCCAAGGTGTTCTATCCTCAAGCCTATCCAATACAACAATCAGATCCTATCCCCAATCTTGAGCTTCATGTACATTCCCTGTATAGCTCAATCCTATCCTATGCATATCTTGTAACTCTCCTATATAGTGAGATCTTCCTATTCCCAATCATGAGCTTCATGTACATTCCCTTTATAGCACAATCCTATCCTGTGCATATCCCGTAACTCTCCTGTATAGCAAGATCTTCCTATCCCCAATCCTGAGATTTTGTACATATCCATTGTAAATCTCTCCCTATCTATTGTACATATCCTTGTCATTCTTGTAGCAAAATTTGATAAGAAAACATTGTCCAATCTAGCCTTGTACTTCAACAATATCTTTTGTCGACTATCCTTGCTCACATTGATTATCCTTGATTCCTTATTTGCCAGCAACAACATGCATTCTCCTCATCAATTAGTGAGTTCTTGAGGATGCATCCTTCCTCTTGTCTGACCTAATCTTTCACCAATCCAACCAAGTCCGTGTCGATGTATCCTTCCTCACTTTCAGACTAGATCTTCCCCTATCAATCAAATCAATTTCTCTCCTTGGAAAAGGATGTATTTTGGAGTTAGAATTTTGGTCTGGGATTTTGTCCTTTGGATCTTGTTAATCTTTTATGGCTTCTCATTTTTCTTCTCCTCTAGTCGCCACGATAAGGTCTTTCAATTTTTTGCTTCTTCCTATGAGTTAGTCGGACATGACCCTTGCATGGTTCACATGTGATCTTCTGGATTACATGGTGCACTTGGGCAATGTCATTTGTTTGTGGTTTCTCCAACATCATTTCTACCATGCTTCCTCTTGGGTTCATGCATGATGCTAGGGAAACCCTTGCGTGTCTTTTTTGCATTAGTCCTATGCAACACTGGTGACAAGGCCTTATGTTCTCCGTCACCTTGGCAGGTCTCTCATGTTGCTATATCAAACTAGGTTGTGCTCTCCACATTTACACTTGGAGCTCTCCAAATCTCCCCTTCATGATGCATCATATAGATTAATCTTGCATCTTGCATCTTGCATATAGCTTCATCCTGCATCCTACATTTCACCTCATATTGCATTCACCCATCTTTTCTCTTGGAAGTTTAGTTATTTATCCTCCCTTCTTCCTTCATCCTTTTCTCTCTTTTCCTTCACACTGGTGTTCTTTTTCGAGAAAATCCCACAATGTTTACTCTTTGCATTATTTTCTTGAGGGGGCACAACCCCTTATCATCTTAGGAATCCCTTCTAGAAATGTTTAAATTCAATTTAAACATCTTTTCTAAACCCTTCCTAAACCTACTTAGAGGGTGATACAAAGTTGAGTGGAATGTATTGAGGAAAACTAATTATTGGAGGTGCAGGTCTAATATGTTCATAGAATATCTCCTCACTAAGAGGCTCTTGAGACCATTCATCTGTTATAAAATTGTCATATTGAATGACAATTTTGGCCATGTTTGCATTACTCACATATCCTAGTACTGTTGCAAGGAACCAGACTCCCTCAAAACTCTCTTCATCACAAGAGACTTCTACTTTCAATCTAAAATTGAAATCCATTTAATTATACCTTTTGCATTATGACAATGCAAATAAACATTTCAATTTTTATATTAAAAAAGTATAATACAATCCTTTAATAGAAAATAAATATTTGTTAAGTTTTATTGATTAAAAAGATATAATAGAATCCTTAAATGAAACATTTATAAAATATGAAAATGATATAAAACATTTACATTGTAATGCTTGAAATCTAGTGGCATTGCCTTCCACTTTTCAAACATTACTACATAAACATAAATATTTGGAATACATTTTTAATTTAAAAATATTAAAATAAAATATATTTTTAATGTTAAATATTACGAATAATTCAAATATTTAAACAATTAAGAAATCTAATTTTAAAAAACTATTAAGATTAATAGAATGCAAATTTCATTAACATAGTGGCATTGTCATCTACGTTAATGATAGAATTGATTTATGCTAATGATGTAAAAAATACAAATATTAAAATATAAATGCAAAAGAATTTTTTTTTTTAAAATGTAACATTTAAGAAACAAAATAAATTAAACTAATGTATGCTTAATCTAATTTTAAAAACTATAAGATTAATTGAATACAAATTTCATTAACATGGCGACATTGTCATCCACATTGTAATGTTTGAAATATGGCGGTATTGCCTTCCACATTTCAAACATTACTACATAGACATAAATATTTGAAATATATTTTTAATTTAAAAATATTAAAATAAAATATATTCTTAATGTTGTCTATTACTAATAATTCAAATATATTTTAGGCTTAGACAAACAAGATTAGTAGCATCATTAGGAACGAAGTGAAAAATGGCTCTACCTAGCTCTGCTATTCGCACTCAACCCAAAATTCTTTCTATGAACTCGCTCGATCACCAGATTTTAGTCTTTGTAAAAATGAAGTATGCTAAGGTCTTTGGCAGGGATGAAATGAAGGTCTCATATGATCGAATGGTATGCCAAGATGATAGACTCTATGGTTTGAAGTATGTTTCGAATCCATACAGATTTTCTACTAGGGCTTCTGTTTCTCCTTTCTCCCTTAACATATCAAATAAATTCTTTGCACTGATGTCCTCTTCCCCTAGGGTTCAACCAAGGGCCTCACCATAGGGGAGGCATAATGTGACTTAAAATATAGAAAGAACTCTAATCAATAAACCTAAATCTTACTCGCCCCCACACCAAAGGATTCAATGCCCTAAAAAGAAGAGCAATTTGGTGTTTATAAATCCTCAGAAGCCTGACTTGATCTCAGGACTCAAACAGGCAAAATTTGGTAAGCTACACCCAAATCCTTCCACAGGTGAGGTTTATTCTCCATTGCATAGAAGATCAATGGATTTAGACCAAAAAGGCAATATAAACTATAATACAGTGGGATCTCAAAAATTTAGGAAACTTTCTTTAACAACTAACCCTAATTAGTGGAATCTAGTTATTAAGAATGGAATGGTTAGCAGAATAAAAAAAATGTGTGCGAAGTATGATTTTTTCTACAGATGGAATGACATAAGGGGCATCGGTAGGAACTCTAGCAGCATGGATTGAATCTCAGCTAATCAACTAGGTACGTATCACTATCCTTCAAGAGAAATTTCTTTATATTGATTTTTCTAGTAAGATTCTAAAAACAAAACTTCTTTCTGAGGGTTTACCAAAATTTAGGAACAAAGGGTTTTCTTCCCTTGACTGGTCGCCTCTATTTGATCCATTAAAATTGAAGTATTTTTTGATTGATAGAGCAATTATACTCAATAATCTCCCAATTGAACTCTCAGATAGTGATTCTCTTAGAGAGATAGGAAATTATTTAGCGCAATTTGTAGGTTTGGTAAATGATGACCTAGTTCATGCAAAAAAAATCATTATTGTCAAAATGGAGCTTAACGCATCTATCAACTTCCCTCTGGAAATATGTTGTGAAATAGGCTCGATTACCATCCACCCTAAATTTTTTGAAGGTGATCTTGAGGAAGATGATTCCGCTTATAGGGATATAGAGTGTTTAGCGGACTCACAACTTAAAAGTAGGAAAAAGGATGCTAACTCCCTAACATCTATTTTCAAAACCCCTACTAACAAAAAAACCAGTGTAGAGAAGGAAAACTGTGTTATATCAGTGTCGAACAATGGTGATATTAAGATCCAAGAACATGCAGGTTTTACTAGATCCTCTAATCAGAATAATAAAGAACATAATCTTAATACATTCTCTTCATCTTTAGAAGAAGGGGAAATCTATCCTCACCCTAAATTTTTGGTTTCTGTAGAACCTATTCATGAAATATCTTTTAATCAGACTTTAGGAGGTTTTTGTTTTCTAAATCACTCCCCTAAGCAAGATGAGCCTATGAAGACTAAGAATAGTAACCTCAAACTAGTATGTATTAATCCAGAGACTACTAGTGAGGACATCACTACCCCAGCATCTAAACCTATTTTAACAAAGGCCCCTAAAAATAAAATATTGTCTAACTCAAATTTGCATGTAAAAACTCCAGAAATAAAAGCCCTTTTGATTCAAGAAACAGAGTCACTAATTAAACCTGTTAACATTATGACCACAAATTATAATTTAGAAATTAACAAGAACTTAGCTTCAAATGAGGACACTATTGATTTTTCACTATTATCTGATGATGAGACCAGTGACATAGATGAATCTAACAGATGAAAAAATATTCTTATCAAAGAAATAATGAGTAATGATGCCTCGATAACACTCTCCAAAATAATTAGGAATACAGTAGCATCACCAATGAAAGCACCTCCCCTCCTAGACATTAACAAAAAATTAAAAATAGATAAACTTTATACTATGGATAAAACATGGTTTGAGGATAAGAACAATTTTTAGAAACCTATACTTTTAAATTCTTTCAAACCCAGCTCAGATTATTCAGATGAACACAAATTTTTGAACTCTTTAAACATTAATAATATGGAAACTGAGAATATTAATGTCTTTCTAGGGCTTAAAAAAGATTCAGAGGATTTTCTATTGTTAAAATATATAGACTCAATGAGTGAAGAAGAAGAAAAAGATTCTCAATCATTGACTAAAGATCAAGATCTATTAACGGATAGGAAGCTAGGTTTATATGCATCTTCCTGTGGTATATTAACCTCGAATATCCCCAAACAATCTTCTAAAAGAGGTAGGAAATCTCTCTTAGAATTTAGGCAGATAGATGGTCTGGCATCAGGACAAGTTAAGATAACATCAATTTTGAATGCAGGGAAGGAGAAGAACCTTCCCTAGACACCATGAAAATCCTTTCGTGGAATGTTAGGGGACTAAATGCCCCTAACAAACAATGTCTTCTAAAGAGGAGTTTATCTTCTTTAGAAGCATCCCTCTTTTTGATTCAAGAAACTAAATTAGGACAAGTTGGTTATGAAAATTTTAGCAAAAAATTGGGAATTTGGGAAGTTAAAGGGGTAGGATTTGAAGGTGCTTCAAGAGGTTTAGATTTTATTTGGAATCCTAGGTTTATGTTGCTAAAACTCTTGGCTTCTCAAACACATTGGATGGTAGCTAAGGTTAACAATCTTAACAATAACCTGTAACTCATCATAATAAATATTTATGGACCAAAATTCCTCCATGACAAAAGAATGGTATGGACTAAAATAGAGAACTTTATTAATAGTATACCAAACTAGAATATCTTCATGGGTGGGGATTTCAATGCTATCTTAGACATCAAAGAGAAATTAGGTGGACCTAGGAAAATTACTCAGACAACTACTGAATTTAAAGAATGGATGCAATTAATAAATGGCATGGACATCCCAATGGATAATGGCATCTTTACATGGTATAACAAACGAATAGATACTAAACTAATATCAGAAAAAATGGATAGGTTTGTTTATATAGGAAACCTAGCTAGATTCAACCAATGTTTCAAATCTAATATTGTGGCACAGTCTGGTTCTGACCATTTCCCTATCAGTCTTATTATAGAAGAAGATCTAATCCCTAAAAATAATCCCTTTAAATTTGAAAAAAATGTGGTTTAAAGATGAGGAGTGCATAACTAAGATTGAAGAATGGTGGAATGAAAAGAAGTTTGTTGGTTCCAAAACTTTTATGTTAAATTCAAAACTCAAACACATCAAACAAAGACTAATAGAATGGAATAAAGAACATTTTGGTAATATCTTCAAAATGAAAGACAAGCTTGAGGAAGATATAGAAAAACTCAATGAAGAGGTTATTAGAGAAGGAATGAACTCTGAAACATACACCAAAGAGAAGCAATTACTACTCAGTTATGAAGAAATATTAGCCAAAGAAGAATCTTAATGGAAACAAAGATCAAGGGAACTATGGCTAGAAGAAGGAGACAAAAATATTAAATTTTTCCATAATAGCTCCAAAGCTAAGCGTAATTTCAATCGAATCACAAAGATTAAGAAAGAAGATGGAACAATAGTTGAAGATCTGGTGGATCTAGCAGATGAAGCTGCTGTACACTTTGAGACTATCCTAAATAACCTATAAGGATCAAATAGAATAGCTCAACAGACAATTCTAAATGATATACCAAGAATTATAACTAACGAACATAATAAAATGCTTAATGCCAAAATTACAAAAGAAGAAGTAGAATATGCTCTTAAAAATCTTCACCTAGACAAATCCCCTGGCCCAGATGGGTTCCCTACTTTCTTTTTTATGCATTGCTAGAACTTTATTGGTGATGAAGTAGTAGCGGCTTTAGAAGGCATGAGAAATTTAGGCAGAATTCTCCAAGAAATCAATAATACATTCATAGCCTTAATACCCAAAAATTCAAATCCAGATGGATTTGATGATTATAGACCTATATCCTTATGTAACACAATCTAAAAACATTTTACCAAAACTATAGCAAATAGGCTAAAAAAGTTACTCACTCTTATCATTTCGGAGGAACAATCTGGCTTTGTTCCTGGAAGATCTATACTAGATGGTGTTATTTTAGCACAAGAGGCTATTCAGATAGTCCAACATAACCATATCCCTAGTATGCTTATTAAATTAGACATCAAGAAAGCATATGATAAGGTTGACTGGCATTTTCTTTGCAAATGTTTAGAATCCTTTGGTTTCTCTAAGAAATGGATTAATCTAATTTTTGAATGCATATCTGGGCCTAAAATATTGATTCTATTTAATGGCAATTCTATTGGATTCTTTAATATCTCTCAAGGAATCAGACAAGGGGATCCTTTATCCCCTTTTCTTTTTATAATCATGGCTGAAGCTTTAGGTAGGTCCCTAACTAAGGCTAAGAATGACAACCTAATTTTAGGGATTAAAATTATTGAAGGAGTTGAAGCATGTACACATCAACAATTTTTTGATGATAATATTCTCTTAGGAAAATTTTCCATAATTAAATCCAATGCTATAAAAAACATCCTTGATTTATACTCCAAAGCTTCGGGGCAAAATATCAATAAAGGTAAATCTGCAATCTACTTTCTAAACACCTCAAAAAATGTTCAGAGTAATATTTGTAGATTTCTAGAATTCAACAGAGGAGAGCTTCCATGCAAATATTTAGGGCTTCCTTTAGACAAAGGTAACAACTCAACAAACCTTTAGGATAGAGTCTTAAACAACATAGATAAAAAAGCAGAATCCTGGAAAGGGAAAAGGCTTTCTAGTGCCAGCAAAATAGTGATGATTAAATCTATCTTATCAGCAATCCCAACATACCAAATGATGTGTATGAGTATCCCCAAAGGAATTGAAAAAGATATTAACAAAAAAATTCAAACCTTCTATTGGCAAGGATCAAGTGATAATAAAAAACTAGCAATGATCACTTCGGATAAGATTTGTAAGCCCAAGGAGGATGGAGGTTTGAATATTAAAAATATTAAACTACAAAATAGAGCCCTAGGAGCAAAACTGGTTTGGAAAATGTATAAGGACCTACTGCAAAATGGGATAAAATCTTGAGAAACAAATACTTAGATGGTAACAATAATTTAAGTATCTTTAGGCATAATCTTCCTCCAAAGGGTTCAAGAATATGGAACTTCATTTTAGAATGTAGGAATGACATTACTAACAATATTACTTGGGATATAGGAAATGGATGGAATGCTTTATTTTGGGAGGATTCATGGGGAGCTCTCCCCCCTCTCAAATCTATCATGAATGATGATCAAACTATAGAACATATTAAAAACATTAGGGGCATATATGTTAAGGATTATATAGAAATAACAGACAACAATCCAGCCTTAGGGTGGAACTAGAAAGCCGTGGACAACTTGGGACTTCCTAGCTTATTCAGTACAACTTTAGAAGAACAATTAAAGAAAAGTAAAATTAATCCATCTTTTGATGCATATAGAATTATTTGGGCCAAATCTAAGACTGGATAGTACAACACCAAAGATGGGTATATTACCTTATCTAATAAGGCTCCCTCTAAAATAATGCACCCTATTGATCTTTGTTGGAATAAAAACTGCCTTCCAAAAGATGGTATGTTTTTGTGGGCAGTTGCCCAACATAAAGTTTTGATTGCAAAATGGTTCCAAAAAATGGGGTATCATGGCCCCTCTAGGTGTGCACTATGTAGAAAAGCATGCGAAATCATTGATCATCTTTTCATAGAATGTCAGTTCACATATTACTGTTGGATGTGGCTAGCTCAGAAACGAAATTGGAATACTGCATTTCCCAATAATATAGTTGATCTTCTTAAATAATGGCCTCGACATAAGGATTATGGACTATATGGAAAGATTTGGACAATCGCTCCTTCCATTCTAATTTGGGAACTTTGGAAGGAAAGAAATAGGACAATCTTCAAAGATAAGACAATGCCGCAAGACCAATTTTTAAATAAAGTAGAAGCTTTCATAGTTGAAGTTGTTAATAATCACAATTCCATAGGAAGAAGAGATATACAATTCACCCTAGTTGATGAGAGTTTAAGGAAACTTTGGTATGGGCTTAAAATTCCCTCCTTTGCAGGTCATCAAGGGACAAACAAATAGACCCTCAGAAGGGAGTGTAAATGGAAACCACCCTCCTCTAGCTGGTAAAAACTTAATTTCGATGGTACCTCAAGAGGAAACCCAGGTAAGGCCAGATATGGGTGTTGTATTCATGATGATACAGGGAAAATGTTAGCTTATAAATACGGTGACTTAGGGATTGCCACAAATAATACTGCAGAATGCAATGCGCTTATTAAAGGCCTTTTGTTATGCAAAAAGCTAAATTTGGACTATATTGATATAGAAGGGGACTCAACTTTAATTATAAATGCACTCAGAATAGGTAGTACTCAGAATTGGAGATTGAACGGATTAGTTAAAAGAGAAATGAAGCTACTATCCTTTTTTAACCATTTCACGATTAATCATATATATAGGGAAGGAAACCAAATTGCTGACTCATTAGCCAATAAAGGTGTAGCTGGAGGTAATGAATAAGTAATCATATCTTAATAAATTATAAAAGGGATAGAATTAAATCTCAAAGAATTCTAACAAGTATAATAATAAATATAACAATATATATATCTATATATAATATATAGATATTTATATTCTTAGATTTATGAACGAGAACTATACTTTCAGGATCTTTTATATTCATGCAAATGGAACCGATGTTAGAAATATTAAGATTTTGCAAAATCAGCTATGTTCATTATCTAACACTTTATCTTAGTTTTAGATCATAAGATTTATCTCTTTGGTATGGCACCTAGAAATAGATTAACAAAGGTATACACTCTGATCTTTCTGAAAGATATGTTAGACTAATCTAGAGGACTAACAAATTTGTTCAGTTAAGTATTCTGTTTGTAGCTGTATTTATCTACATAAATATTCAATTTGCGGAATGATCAGGATAAGGATGAGAGATCAGGATTATGGACGGCTCAGAATATACACGCTCTAATCACACATGCCAAAAGAAAAGCATTAATATAAGAAATTGTAAGGCCATAGGCCATGATAGGTGATAAAATGACATGTTTTAAAATTATTTTTTTAAATGAGGGAATGCTCTCATAAGCACATGTAATATTAAAATTTGGACCTTGATCTCGGGCTAGACTGGAGGTTTTCTTCTCCATTCTTTCCTACCAGTGCCCGAAATGAATGGAGTCTCTGTAAAATTATATTTTATATTAATAAAATTTTGGCTACGACCTTTTACCGATTAAAAAAAAATTAATTCAAATATTTAAACAATTAAGAAATCAAATCTATGCTTAATCTAATTTTAAAAAATTATTAAGATTAATAGAATACAAATTTTATTAACATGGCGGCATTGCAATCCACATTAATGATAAAATTAATTTATGCTAATGATGCAAAAAATGCAAACTACTAAAATATTAATGCAAAAAGAAAATATTTTTTTAAAATGTAACATTTAAAAATAAAATAAATTAAACTAATATATGCTTAATCTAATTTTAAAAATATTAAAATTAATTGAATACAAATTTCATTTACATGGTGGCATTGCCATCCACATTGTAATGTTTGAAATATGGCGGCACTGCCTTCCACGTTTCAAATATTACTACATAAACATTAACATTTGAAATATATTTTTAATTTTAAAAACATTAAAATAAAATAGATAGTTAATGTAAAATGTTAACAATAATTCTAGTTTTTTTAGTTTGTTAAATGAAACATTTAAGAAATTAAATAAATTAAAGTAATGTAAAACTGAAAACTATTTGAGAACTATTTGAAATGCAAAACTAAATATAAAATAAAACTTATCTAAAATGCAAATCTAAATCTAAAATGCAAACTATTTAAAATGCAAATCGAAATGAAACATGCAAATCTAAATGAAACATGGAAATGTAAATGAAACTTGCAAATGTAAATCAAACGTGCAAATCAAAATGAAACATGCAAATGTAATCAAACTATTTTAAATGCAAATCTAAATAAAACATACTAATCAATTGAAACTAAATCTATGGAAAACTAAAATACAAAACAACAATCTTGCTTGCAAAAAACTTGCTCCAAAATTCAATCTACTCTTGGCTCCTTCAAAACTCTCCACCTCTTTGTACTCTGCAAAACAACAAATGAAATGAGGAGACACTCTTTTATAACCTGAGGATGCCTCTTCATATTCTCCAAAAGGTGCCTTTTCTAATACTTTTGCCTCTCCAAATTCTAAAAAAAAATATTAAACACTCCAAAAAGGTAAAAAAGCTTGTTAGTGGGCATTGAATTGAAAAAAAAATGCCTATATGGGCGTTTCAGTATTTAAAAATAAAAATAAAAAATAAAAAAATTCATTGGGGTATAGGGGCCACTACTCCTCGGTCCCCTTGCCACAAGAGATGGCGACAGTGGCAACTGTATTGATGTGGCGGCGACAGGTAGCCTGCCAAGGCTGTCACAGACTCCCATTGGCAGCCCTATCTGGAGGACCACCATGGGGAATCCTGTGGATAGGGCTGCCAGTAGGAGCCCATGTCAGCCTTGGTAGGCTGCTTGCCACCGCCGGCGGTGACAGTGCAGTTGCCATTGCCACTGTCTCCTATGGCAGGGGGGTCAGGGGGTGGTGGCTCCGTGCCCCCAATAAATTTTTTATTTTAAAATACCAAAATGCCCACATTACTTTTTAAAAAAAAATTAATTAATTTTTTTATGTAAAAATTAAAATAATAGTTTTTTAATTTTTTAAAAATTTATTATTATTTTTTAAATAAATATATTATTATTTTTAATTTTTTAATTTAAATTTTTTTTTGAATTTATTCTTCATCCATGTGGCTCCCCTATTTTTTCGGGTCATATTATTTTGGGCCCCATTATTTCGGCCTTGCCAGTCGTCTTCCTATTATTTCAGTTAGCTATTATTTCACCCAGCTATTATTTCACCCAACTATTAATAGTTTTGTAACATATTTATTTAATCTAATAGTTTTTATTGACAAGGAATCTTTTTTGTCATATTCTTGTGCTGGTATTCTCATTTGTGCTCCCATTGTATAGGTACGCCTCTCGACGTAACTAAAGTAGAAGTAATAGTATATTGATTTTTTAATTATTATGTTTTTTTATAGTTATAATAGAAGTAATAACTTTTTTATAATTAAGAAATTGTAATGTAGAATTATATTAATAACATTAATGATAGTTGAAATTTTAAGACTGGAAATCTAATTGTAATCTTCAAAGTATTATGTGTTCCTTTTAACCATAATCTTAATTAAAATTAAAATTATCTATTTTTAGTAGTTTTTTTTTGATTGATAATAGTTTGATTATATTAATATGTAAACGTTCCATACAATGCATTGCCACTAAATGGCCATAATTAACAACAAATCTCTGAACAAAAGAGCAAGCGATCGCTTTGGCTGATAAGAAAATACAGTATCAAACCACCACCCCACCCAACATACATCATAAAACTAACACCAAAACCATAGCACAAGACCCAAAAGAAAATAAAGGAAGGGGCCTCATACACAAAATGGCCACCAATATCAACCACCCCAGCTTGGTTACTTGAACTAGCCTATCGTGTCTGCCTGGGAAAAGCTTAAGAACCCTACCACAATTGAACCCTCACCACTTACCCACCCCCATCAGAGCCTCCTTCACCCATTCTATTCTCAACCCATGCCACAGAAACCCCATCCTGGAACCGAGATGTACCACTGATACCACCACCAGCCCCTGCCCCAATTTTGAGCTGTCTTCGGGGTAAAGGATGACCGTCACTCCTGTAAGGGGTTGATGATTTCATATGTATTACTTTTTTCCTTCTTCTCACTGTAACCACCACAACCTGATCCTCCTCTATCTTTCACAAGAAACTCAACAGTGCTTTCCATCCTTGTCAAGCACTCTCCAAGTGCACCTCCAATGACCTAGTGGAAGTGAACACCACAAGAGGTTGTATTTCTTCAAATCCACTCCCAATCAAATGTCATGACCCATGAAACATATGAATCCCTACACCAATTTCCACCCTATTCACAATCCCCCACTCTGCCAACCCATTTCGGTTCTAGACAAGCGCATACAACTTTGAGAACTTCCTCATGTGAGACACCTACCATTAGAGCTATGCCCAAAAACAAAGAAGAAATATCTAGATTATTTCTTGGACGCAGGCAGGAATTGAGAAATTCCTCCCCCAAAATCTTCACCACAACATCCCAGAAGTTGACATGATCAATCTTGAAAATATTTCTCATTCTATGCACAGAAATGGGGCCAGTAAAGATGGGAATCTACCTTGCAGTCTCCAAAGAAAAGTTTTCTTCCATAGCTAAAAGAGGCCACAAAAACTTAGAGAAAAGGCACGCAAACCAAAGGATGAAAAGGCCGCAACCAAATTCTAAATTTAAAGGCAATAGCATGTCTCAAAAAGATCCTTCCCTGTGTGAATTGTCTTTGATTGCCTTTTCATTATGCACATAATTGTAAATAAACAGTCCTCGAAACATTCCCCGCCAATACAAGCCAAAAGTCACATCCTCATCCTTAGGGGAGTAGAAGCCCTCCACCAACTGCATAAAAGTTGACATCATTAAAGGTGGTGAATAAATTGCCTGACAAGTCCACATGTGTTGTTTAAAATGATAGGTCTTCATGCTCCAAAAAATGAAGATCCTTAAAGAGTTCAAATTTGTCCACTAAGGATCCACTCACTCTGATATTGGAAAGTTTGCCTGCTAGTGCATTAGCTTCTCTTAAGACATGCAATACCTTGAAATATTCAAAGTCCATCAAAAGGTACCAAATCTACCTAATGTGCTTATTGAGGTACCAAGTGTCCATCCGACCTTTGATTATTTCATTCACTATCAGTTGTGACTCACCTTCCAGATGTAATTTATGTACCCCAATCTATTTGGCCAACAAGACTGCCCCAACTGTTGCTGAGCATTCTGCTTCACCATTCATTCCATCTAGCAATCTCTTCGCACCTAATACCACAATGGAACCCAACACATTGTGAGCCACATATCCTATCCTTGATTGACTTGGGTTGCCCCTAGAGGCCCCGTCAAAATTAATTTTGATCCATCTTCCTCTAGCGGGTACCAAGAACTTTGTGACACCTTAGTAGAAGTTTTAACCCTCTGAGACCCATTAACGAGTATCTATTATAGTATAGCTGTAACACTAAATAATTTTGTTTTTAATTATAATTATTTAAATGATTATAACTTATAAATTATAATTAATTTAAATGCTAATTTTAATTTATTCATAATTAATTTTCATGTTAATTAAATTATTTAAAAAAATAAAACAAAATTTTAATTTTATTTGTATTATTTCTTAATCTTAATTTTATTTTATTAATATTTTTTTTAATTATATATGATCAATAATTTTTTTATATATGATATATTATTATATTATATATTTTATATGGTTTTTCACGTTAGAGGGGATTGCCTATAATACCCCTCCCATAGTTTTCTTTTCAGTTTAATTGGCCAAAATCTTTTATGCTGCTTTTCATGTGTGTATTCAATCTTCAGATAGATTTGATGTTATGTTATTTATGTTTATAGTTTTATTGGCCTCATACTTGCATGTGTATGGTTGGCGTGTATGTTTTATATTTCTGTTTGATGTGTCTGATATGGTGAGGGACAAAGTCGTAGTTACTTGCTTGCGAGATCCACATAGTCAGCCGATCCCTACCACTATATGTTATATATTTATACATGTATGTACATGCTCATCTTTTATGCAGGATTTTAGGTACCAGACATCGACTTCCCTGAATTGCTAGGATGAGTGTGCCCTATCACAATATCTCAATGGTGAAAGAGGGAAGATAACATACAGGTTCAATCCCAACCTAAGCCATTAATTATCCTGAAATAGTGGACATGTATCTGATTTTATACCTATCTGGATTCGTCAAGGTGACATAAATTCATGGGCCCTTTATTTAGGCTTGATTGTTACATTTTGGTTTAGTCAGTTTTGTTTCATTGTTGCATGTCATGTAATTTTAGTGTTAAAATAGATTGAAAAATTAATTAAATGAGATTAAATAATTACACCTTATGATATATTAAAATATTAAATATAAGGTTAATTAATTAATGAGAATTATTAATTACATATGTTTAATAAATAATTTAATTGCAAAGTCAAAATTAATTAATTGAGAAATTTAATAATTATTAAATAAAAATTAGATTTAAATGTGTAATTTGAGTTAAGTGGTTTTTTTTTTTGATTGGTAAAAGGCCGAGGCCAATAACTTATAAATCATAAACAAATGATACAAGAAATAAAACCCCGCTCAGTGCAGGTGCTGGTAGGAAAGAGCGAGGTTGAGAAAACCTCTAGCCTCGCCTGGGACCATAGTCTGGTTTTGCTACAAAAGAAATTTAGGAGGGCATTCCCTCCATGACCAAATTCATAATATAATTATTACAAGCTTCTCATGAGTTGTTTCATATCTAGTCTATTCTGCAATACTTTTAAGTCCCCATTAGGCCTTCCTCCTGAGATTAGCATACATAGCTTAGTACCTTTTCTTACTAATTAATTCAAACTATGCGAGGTTATCTGTTGATCTTAGGGGACTATTCCCTGATTATCCCATCCGAATGGAGGCTCCTTGAAATGTGTCATGATTTTTCAATACCTAAAATATCTGAGCTTTGGCTAAGATCCTTGTTAGTATAATCATAAGTACAATTTGTTAATCCGAAGTTTATAAATTATTGATAGGAGAGAATATGACATGTGCTTTTGAAAGGTAAAAAAATTGCTTAAAAGAGGATACTATTACTTGCACTTGTAGTGCCTGGTTCTAAGAATGTTGTAATATTTGATGCCCATGATCTCGGGTTAGATCAAAGGGACTACCACCATGCTTTATGAGAAGTAGAATTCTATGTATATCTTTCTTAAAAACAATGTTAATTCATAACCTATTCTCAATAAGTATTAAGCTAATCCTTTTGATGCTAAAATAATTAACCATAATTCTAAAGGACTTGAACATTCAATATGACTGGAAGACACATAATGAATTTGAATAGTACTTATCATTCATTTTAATATTTGTATCCTTTACAAACATGATCTAGTTATAAGAAACATCCAAAAACATATCTGTTGGTATTTTATACATTGGTTCTCAAGAGCTATTTATTAATTCATAAACTTAAAGAAAAATCTACTGCAATGGCCATGACATAATAGTATGAAATTCAAATAAGTAATACAATTAGATCTTTAACCTAAAGCTAAAGACTTAGGAGAGCATGAGTAGGGACTACATGATAGCTAGGCAATCAAGTCTATAATTAAAAAACTCTAAACATAAAGTAGATTACTATGGGAGGGCATGAGCTAAAATAGACATCTAGATCTACACTTAGGTATAGAGACCAAAATCCACTCCATTTTCTGTGAGGGAGCAGACTTGGAGATGTAATACCTTTGATTAGTAAAATAAGTAACATATGTGGGAACCCGAAATAACTTAACTTTTAACTCTGTCTCATGTACTTATGACACTGCCTCCACAGATTCTATTTGTAGATACATATGACTTTTTCATTGATCACATATTTGTTGAGTCCTAGCTATTTTTATGGTACCTTTGATGAACTGATTATCTAATACCTATATTGCGCTCTTACATCAATAACTGTATTTAACAACTTATATACTTAAAACAATCATTACAGGGGAAAGGAGGTGAATAATAAAGGGAGTTCGTACCAGAATCAAGTGGAATCTATGAGCCTAAGCATGTCAGGATCATACTTCCCCGAGTTCCAGAATAAGCATGGGTAATTATAAGCTACAAATATTTTCTTAGTGGTGCTATCTGTGTCCATATTATTGGTCACTATCTGAAGAGTATTTGCTCATGGGAAGTGTCACAAACATGTAACATAGGCTAATATCCTGATCTCAGGTCAGGGGCCTATATTTAATCCTTTCCATTAGTAGTTTAAGCTTTATTAGAAAACATATTTGATAGAAGATTGTATGAATCGATTGATTGAAATCAGATATTATTTACCTTAACCCTCTCTAAACCCCGACTCAAAAGTTATTTATTGATGTTGCAATTATATAATCTATTTTAGGATTTTCACTTTTAACTTGATGACTAAGACCTACTTTCAGATAATAGCATTAGTCTGATTATCATTTTATATTATGAACATTTCCATCTATTTTTTATTAAACATTCAAATCAGTATTCCACTTAGAACAAACTACAATAATCTAGACTGCTATTGATAACCATTTATCTTAAACTGGCATCCTTGAGAGGAGGGAATCTTGAGGTATAACAATACCTCAAAGTTACAATTGTGTAGTCTACAGATGTCTATTATAGGAGAGTATTACATAAATCCAATTGTAGGCTACTATTATCATTCCCTAACTAGGGAATCAGAGCTTTCTGAGTCAAGAATTCATTTTTCCTTTTGCTTGTGATGCTTTCCTTTTTCCAACCATAGGCCAACTAGGTTTTCTGACTCAGACTCTGAAAAACATTCCATGTCTACATTTCCAACCTCATCTAAATGCGAGTATTCATAGAACCAATCCTCCTTAGCAGGCTTACAAATATGTAGGTATTGTAGTAGAAAGTTCACATTTCTCTTGACTATGTCTTCTTTGTCTTTGAAGGCTTCCATATCCTCGGTAGCTATGATAGGGGAAGAAGGTAGGAGATTTCCTTTGATAGAAACCATATCATAATACCTAGGTCTCACAATAGTTAGATCCTCTTTAATATTGTGGAGAGCTTTATCTAAATTGCCAAGAAATCTCCATTTAAAAATTCTGTAACACAGCCTCCAAATCTCATGTTTTTGAAAACCCCAGAAAAAGATGACTGCTACAAACATGGATATGATGTTGGATAGGAATTTGTATATATCCTCATTGTTGAGAAATTCAGGGCCTAAGACATGGAGGGTGGCTTTGATGATGAGGGCATGTTTGTCTATCATCACCTTTTTAAAATGTTTCAACAATATCCTTCCTTCAAAGGCCAATCACTACTACATTTGGGGTCAAATTCCGACAGCCATTTGTCGAACTTGCAATGCTAATTTGTCAAAATTTTGACAAATGGGTCCGTCGGCATTTTTGCGTAGGAAATTATGACAAAAGATGTATCCATCAGTTTACCAACACCATATCACATCGGAAACTTGCATTTCAGCAACAGCTTCGTTATGGCATTTTCTATGGTTTATCCATCTGAATTCTGACACAATACCTATTAACTGTTGAAAAGGTATCTTTTCTAACATTATAACTGTCGGAATAGAGACAGTTTCTACTTAATTCTGATAGATATACCCATTGGTGATATGGCATTAATGTCAAACCATTTGTTGAAAAATTTCTATTTGTGACACTTGAAATGTCGAAAGAGCGATAGTACTTCATTATTTCTCTGACAGATTCCCTGTCGAATGTATAGCATTATTGTCAGAACTATTGTCATAAATTAGTTTTCTCTAACATTTTATCTATCGAATGCATAGCACTTCTATCAAAATTAATGATTAAGTGTCGAAAAACCGACGGATATGCACATTAAAGATAAAACAGCTCAAGAGACCATCATAGGTTCTCTCTTTCTTCGGTCTATATTATTGACAGAATGTTTTACCTTTCATTAACTCATCAAATTTGAGGATTTGAAAGAATTTAATAGAATATTTTCATGACAACGTATATTATTTATGTTGACATTGCATGAATTTATCTACTTCCCGCACTTGTAGGCTATGAGGACGGTGATAAAGAAGCATGGTCATGACCATGCTTCTTTATCGCCATCCTCATAGCCTACAAGTGCACGAAGTAGATAAATTCATGCAACATCAACATAAATAATATACGTTGTCATGAAAATATTCTATTAAATTCTTTCAAATCCGGGGATTTGATGAGCTAATGAAAGGTAAAACATTCTATCAATAATATAGACCGAAGAAAGAGAGAACCTATGATGGTCTCTTGAGCTATTTTATCTTTAGTCCTAGCTACTGTCCTAGATACCTATCGATCGTTGAGAATAATCACTGCCTTGCATTTATGTACACTACACAAATTGATCCCAGTCTTGCAAATTTTTTTTACACTTGTACATCTCATCAATACTGGAGGCCTAAAATAATTTTATACGATCACTAGAACATTTCGTGCATGGATGAGAAACATATCCAAAGTTTCTAGATAACCATTTTTGAGAAGAGGAATGAGTGTAGGCCAAAGAAGGGATAATTCCACAACAGAAAGGAAGACATCTTTTTAGCCTGGGTCTGGATCCTACCCCAATTGTCGAAGGATCCAGGGCCAGTCTAGAAAGATGTCTTCCCATTTTATCTACAACATTTTGTCCATCCATGATCTCAGGAATGTCATCATCTTTCTACTCTTCATTTGCCAAAATATATCGCTTCTTCAAGCTTGCAGAGTAATCTTATTAATAAAAGAACTCTTGCCAACATTAGGGTACCCACATATCAAAATAGTTGATGTTATTGGTGCTTGTGCTCAAGGATATTGATTCATTATTTTGAAATGACCAAATCATTTTTATTTCATTTGTAGAGAAAAGGAGTGGGAGAAAATGAGCGGGTGAAAGTTGATTGAGTGCGAGAGAAGGCATTGCATTTTATTTGATCATGAATGCTCTCTGAAATGACCAATCATGTTTTCTATTCGATATTTTTTGGTGGTTTTTTTTTCCCATATTCAGTAGATAAAAATCATGGTGGTAGCCACTTAGCCATCTTTTTGATGTTCCAAGTATTTTACAAAGATACAAGTATGTGGATTTATCATTCAGTTTCTTGTAGTTATTGGTCAAATGCAAATATTTTGTCAAGTTGAAAGGGCAAGATATTAGTTTGGTGTTTTTGGTTTATGTTAAAAGTTGATTTGGTAAAATCCTCAAAAAACACACTACATGTTCTAAAATGTAAAGAAGTTGAATGTTAAATGTAAGATATATATCTCATCCATAGTAATCAAAAGAAAGGACATGAAACTTATAAGGAGATTTACCAATCCAAAAATATAAGCAAATAGGAAACATGATTGGTACCTTATGAATTGGTTTTTGAGGTGCACAATCTTCATCAATCTCCTGAGAACAAGACCCCTCCTCATGAAAAATGCATTTAACGGATTAAACAAATCTACAAAACTGAACCAATGACATGTTTAGAACAAAGAAATAGATTGATAATAATATGCTAAAAATTCTATTATGTTTAATACATGCAAAAGGACTAGTCCCAACAATTCTTAAACATACTTTATCTAATATGATAATAACATGCTAATTAAACTAATAAAGGTGTTATATGCATTTAATCTACCAATTACTAATTACACAAAAAATAAATTACAAAATTGAACCAATGGCATGTTCTTCGTGTGGTACAAGGAAGATTTGGCTATGAAAAAAAAAGGTGAAATGGCCTCATCATTTTTATCTTGATTGGATAGAGGATCGAAAGCTAAGCACGAGAGAAGGTATGTGATTTCTTCATCTTTCAAGCATCTGGCATCATATTCGACTACAAATTTCAAATGCATTGCATTTTATTTAATCACGAATGCTCTCTGAAATGACCGCATTCTATTGGTGTCATGCCCTAGCCCGTGCTTTATCTCCATTATTTGATATTATTGGTGCTTGTGCTCAAGGATATTGATTCACTATTTTCAAATGTTTGGATCGTTTAGACAATTACATTTCCTGACTGTTCCTCTAGTACACAGTCAGGAAATGTAACTGTCTAATGATTATATGTAATGTTGAATGGATTAAATGCTTTATTCTTGGTAGAAGTGAATGGAAGGAATAGTGTGTATTAAATAAAATCCAGTCACTTATTGAATGCTTTGGAGACTACTGGTTTGACTATCCATGCACTACCAATGACTGAGATTCATTAAAGGATACAAAACCCTTCATTTTGGGGTTATTGTGTGTGGATTCAAATGTAGGTTTGATTTGGTTAATGTTTAGAAGAGATCAATAAAGTATTTAAAGACAATCTTACATGTTTGGAGAGGTTTGAGAGGCACTTATCATGACTGTACCCTCACAAACATCGGCATAGACTAGTTTTACTAAGTTTCCTTTCTCTATTTTGAGGTTTCCTTTCTCTGCCGTAGGGGTATAGTCAGAGGGTTCATTGACAAAATGATCCTTTGAATGGTTACTATGAATATGAATGATTTGATATAGCATATTGCTCATTTTACTTGAAGTTTGGAATAGCTTGTGTAAGGGTGAAAGTAGTTTTGATAATTTTGGTCATGACTATTCCTCTACACAGTAAGGAAATGTAATTGTCTAATGATCATATGTAATGTTGAATGGATTAAATGCTTTATTCTTGGTAGAAGTGAATGGAAGGAATAGTGTTGGTGTTAGGTTTCATTTATTATTGAATTCAATGGTTTCCAAGATGTGTTGAGGAGTTTACTCCTTGTTTAATGTTAACTGTTCTTGCACAATCCACTCATACAACAATGAAGTTACAAAATTGAACTGATGGTATGTTTACAACAAAGAAATAGAATGATAATAATATGCTAAAAATTCTATTCTATTTAATACATGCCAAAGGACCACATTCTAAATTGTTGTCACTGAAATGACCGCATTCTACTGGTGTCATGCCCTAGCCCATGCTTTAACTCCATTATTTGATGTTATTGGTGCTTGTGCTCAAGGGTATCCATTTTTTTGAAATGTTGATTGTGGTTATCAAATGGATAGCCCATGAGCTTCTAGCTAGGCACCATTTGTATTGATAGCTTAGGGCATCAAATGTATTGTATCATTGATAGTTGATACTTTGTTAAAAGGAAACAGGACAAAGAATGATTTTGATTTAGTTTCTCTATTTTGATCCCTAAGTGGCTTACAACCCTAGAGAAGTATATGTAGATTTATAGATGCAGTTGCAGGATACATAGTAGTTGATAATTCACAATAAATCCATGCATCCAATTTGAATAGAAATTAATACAAAGAACTAGGGTCCTCCAATGGCCCAATCATCTGGACCTTAACTATCCCCTCAACCAGTGATCCTTCAAAACTGGGTTATCATGCAATCAATGAGTGATCCTTCATTCTCTTGGTGAGCTTCTAGGTAGGTGCCATTTGTATATTTGATAGCTTAGGACATCAAATGTATATTGTATCATTGATAGTTGAGACTTTGCTAGTATCAGTTTCTGGGTTTGATTATGTAGAATTTTTTCCATCAACGTTTCAGATCATACTACATGATCCATCATCAAGATGCTAGAGAGAAAATAACATGATATGATGGATCATGTAGTATGATCTGAAACGTTGATGGAAAAAATTATACACAATTGAACCCAGAAATTGATACTAGCATTAATATGGATTTTGGAAATCTAATAGATCTAGTTGAGACTTTGTTAAAAGGAAATAGGACAAAGAATGATTTTGATTTAGTTTCTCTATTTTGATCTCTAAGTGGCTTACAACCGTAGAGAAGTATATGCAGATTTACGGATGTAGTTGTAGGATACATAGTAGCGGATAATTCACAAGAAATCCATGCATCCAATTTGAATAACAATTACAAAAAAGAAATAGGGTCCTCCAATGGCCCAATCATGGGGACCTTGACTGTCCCCTCAACCAGTGACCCTTCTTCAAAACTGGGTTATCATGCAATCAGTGAGTGATCCTTCATTCTCCTGGTCTGCCCTACAACCAAACATATTGGAAATACACAATACAATGATAACAAGTCTTTCACAATCCCCCTTCCCTCAAGGAACACTATCAACCATCCCTTCCACATAGCATTTCACTATTTTATGAGTGGATTGTGCAAGAATAGTTAACACTAAACAAGGAGCAAAATCCTCAACACATCTTGGAAACCATTGAATTCAATAATAAATGAAACCTAACACCAACACTATTCCTTCCATAGTTGTAGGATACATAGCAGTCGATAATTCACAAGAAATCCATGCATCAAATTTTTATAAGGATATCCTACTAATCAATAGGAATTTTCTTGAGATGACCAATGATTATGCATTTTGATGGCAGTGTGCTAGTTCAAAAGGATAATATAAATCTGAAACATTTTTTTCTGATTTTCTCAAACTATAAATGTGGTTAAAGGGAAAATATTATGGCCCCTACACTGTGGTTGTTAGCCTAATTAAAGATAGGCCTACCTTTGCATATAATATGAGGCCAACATGAAACAAACATCTAGAGGTTAGGGAGTTGTTCCCTGTCCATAATTTATTATTTAAGTGCTAAGTGATGATGGGTATATCGTGTAATTCATACCTAGTTTGTCTCTTTCTTTCTCTCCACATTTCACATTAGGAGTATATGTTATAAAATACTAATGAAATCATTTATATGTCAAATCTAATCAAAATTGTAATATAAAGATTAAAATAGATCTTGAAGAAATATGGGAACCTTTTTTGACAGATATTGTACAAACAAAGAGAATACTCCAATGAAGAAATGCTTCAATGTGGAACAATTGAAGGACAATATTTTACTTTTATATGCACATCTACAATGTTTTTGATATATTTCTGAGATAACAAAACCATAGAAAGAATAGCATATAGAAGAAAGTAAAGAATAATGATCATACTTTGAGATATTGTGAAAAATTAAAGAAAAGAATGCTTGGTGGGGTTATCATGCAATCAGTGAGTGATCCTTCATTCCCCTCTTCCAGTGACCCTTCAAAACTGGGTTATCATGCAATTGGTGAGTGATCCTTCATTCTCCCGGTCTGCCCTACATCCAAACATATTGGAAATACACAATACAATGATAACAAGTCTTTCAAAATCCCCCTTTCCTCAAGGAACACTATCAACCATCCCTTCCACATAGCATTTCACTGTTGTATGAGTGGATTGTGCAGGAATAGTTAACATTAAACAAGGAGAAAACTCCTCAACACATCTTTGTTGTAAACATGCCATTGGTTCAGTTTTGTAAATTTTTTTTTTGTGTTAAATGCATTTAAATGGAACATTAAGCATAGTAATAATATGCTTAGTCTATTAGTAATTGTAGATTAAATGCCCATAACACCTTTATGAGTTTAGCATGTTATTATAAGATACTAAAGAAGACCTGCTATTTGTCAGAGAAATCTTCATTGTCCCCCACAATGAAGACAATGAAGATTGACCTCCTACCCCACAATAAAGAACATTGTAATAAGAATAAGATAGTGCCAAGAAACATTTTCACAAATATGAAACGTGAGGAAAAGTAATAACATTAACAATGCCAAGATTCACAACATTAAATTTCACCTGCGGATGAGTTTCTGTAGTGGGTTGCCCAACATCAAAAATACATTGAGTTGCATTTGAGCTATAACTAAGAGTATCATGTAGAACAGACCCTAAACTTTGAAAGCGTTCTCCAGCCCGACAATTCAAAATTCAATCTAGGCAAGCATCAGTAAGTGAAATAAATTATAGACATCAACATCAACATCATCATAATCATTAGACATAAATTATAGACATCAACATCAACATAATCATAATCATAATCATTTGGAGGGTATTCATTTTGGTCCTTGGATAGTACTATGTTTCTTGAAAGTTCTTGTGATATGCTTCTAAACTTTAAAAACATATTTTATGGCTTAATGATAATATAGATTATTGTTTTGTTTTCTAATGGAATGTTGTTGATCATTCATGGTCTTGAAGAAAATTTTGATTGTTTTGATTTTCGAGTTTTGACGTTGTTTCTCAATGTGATATAGACTGACCACAAGATGGTTTAGTTGGTCCTCTCTTTCTATCTAATCATTTGTCTTCTTCATGGTGTAAGTGTCAATATGTTATAATCCAACATGAAGTGTGGTTCAAATGAAGTTGAACCAAATGCTGATCGTGATGGCTATGATCATGATGAAGTAAATATGAACATTAAATCTAAAATATGGCTTTTAATTTGAATTTTCATTGTGAATGAAGAAAATATAGATTCAAGTTGACTCATTCTATGTTGTAGTATATTTGTTCCCTAGATCTACCATATTATATATGTGTAGCCTGTAAGGGACATCTTCTACTCATCCATGTATCATAGCTCGGTGAGAGTTCTTAGGAGAAAGACAAGATGTCAGTGGGAGATGGAGAAACCAATATCAGAACACCACTTGAAGCCTTGCAATGTTGAGAGTGGGATAAAAGCTACACTTGAGACCCTATATAAGGAACAAACTTATTGAGCTTCACTTTGTTTTGAGAATAGTTTTATATTCTGTACTAAATAGGGCCAACCATGTGAAGGTGGAAGCTCATTTGGCCCCAACCCCCCCCCCCCCCCCCCCCCCCCAACATCACTCTAAATTCCCCATTAACATCTAACATTCATTCATTATTTCATCCATTAATAAAATGTAACATTCATTAATTATCACACAATAACATTCATTCACACATTAATAAAATGTGACATTCATTAATTATCACACGATAACATTCATTAACACATTATAAAATTTATGAACATTCACTACCACATAATTAAATTCATTGGCATATAAAAATCAGTCATTATCAATTAAGGTGCACAAATGACAATCATTTCTTTTTTTTCTTTTGATTTCTAGTTTTTAAGATATAATTGCAAGATGAGTATCGATATCATCATCATGATCATCTACCCTCTCATTAGATCTCAATGCATGCCTAGTTCTCTATTGATGCAAAGGGGGTTCATTTGCAATAACATATAAAAGGGTTAAATTAAAAACATTTTAAAGTATTTTAGTATTTTACAAGCCATAATCGTATAGCTCTTTACCTGATCTAGTCACATCATCAACATCGAGGTCAGTTTGTCGATCCATGAGACTGTGTGGGATGCTCATGAAAGGAGTCTGGGTACCTACATATGTAATTCAATTATCTAATGTTAGCTAAAAAACTCATGATACATATACTCAAAACCACATAGTAAGTAGATTAAAAACCATAAGCATCCCATAGTAAGTACATCATGAATTAATTAGATTAAGCATTTATTGCATAACTGCACATTTCTATCAAGAAATCAATATTAAATAGATTAAGAAATGATCACGTAACTGTAAATTTCATTCATGTCATTCATCTTCTTCTTCATCTAACTTCTTCTTCATCCAACTAATCACCATGATCATCGTTGATGTCAACATCATCACCACCACCGTCATTGTCTTCATCTTCGTCTTCGTCATCATCATCGGCATCAACATCAACATCATCATCATCATCATCATCGTCATCATCATCATCATCATCATCATCAACATCATCATCAGCAACATCATCATCATCATCAGTAGCATCATTAGTAGCATCATCATCGTCATCTTCTTCTTCTTCTTCAAGAAAAGTTGCGTCAGGAACATCATCGACTAACTATTGTTCATGATCATCATCTACATCATCTTCTAGCTGTTCACAATCTTCTTCCATCACATTATACCTCATCGGCCTTCCTCTTGGATCATGTCTAACAACAAACAACCAACCTGATTTATGCGGAACCTCTGAGTAAAATACCTGCTCACATTGGCTTGGAAGAACATAGGGTTCATCCCCAATTGGCTCAAACCATCTTGTATTAATCTTTGAAAATCCATTGTCATGTTCAATAACAGTTCTATCAGGATCATTTTGATTAAGTCGTAGCCTATACCATTTGATGATGAAGAGAATTAATCTAAAGGAATTAAAGTCACACTCAAGTATATCATCCAAAATGCCACAGTATCAATTTTTAGACTCTCAAAGATGTAAGTCATTTTTAGATGAAATATTAGTCACCTGAAAGACTGCACTTATCCAAGAATCACAAGTTTTCTTTGTGTCATCCAAATTTTTGATGCAAAATTTATGACCATTGCAAAACATAGCCTTGTGGTGTTTGACCTGCAAAAATATGTAAAACATGTATAAATTAATGCATTGAGAGTTCATAAATGTACGAGTGATTAACAAATTTATATGTACCTGGAAATCTTTTAAACCATGTCCTAAATCTATTTCTCTTTGGGTAACATTTGTATCTTTGTTACAACGAGCTTCATTAACCAATGAAGACACAACTTCCCATGTTAATGTGCGACCTAAATGATGACATCGTTCAATCCATTTCATCATCCAATCTTGATTGTTTGTAATATACAAATGTATTGCATCCCACTCTCAAGTAGCTGTACAAAAAATAAATAGACGACTTACAACCGATTAATTTTGAAGATTAAGAATTAATTAAAAACTATAATAACATCTTATAATTTATTACCTCTCACTTTCCTCATTCTGCCTTCCCCCACCAAGTACTCCCCTTCAAATTTTCTAATGGTTTCGAGATCTCAAATGCGATCTATATGGATCTTTTTGTGCAAGCTTAGGAAGATATTTAGTAGTATACACCATAGTCTGGTATACCATATATCCCTCCACCATAGAACCCTCAGGACGTGCTCTTTGCCAAACCAAAGCCTTCAAAAATTTCAAGTGCCTCTCAACCATCCACATTGACCGAGTGCGTACGGGTCCACACATTTCAATCTCCTCAACTTGCTGTATGAGGTAGTGTTCTTGTGCATTGAAAAAGGTTGAAGGTAGACACTTTTGCATTTCACACATTAGAAGAGGAATTCTTCTCTTCCAGTATTTTATATCTACTTTATGGATTTCTTTAGATGACAACCACCTACAAGACATTCAAGACACAAAAATATATAAACATGAGACTTTACAATATATATATATATATATATATATATATATATATATATATATATATATATATATATATATATATACACACAAAAAAAAAAAATAAAAATTGAATAGATATCATTGCTTACCTCATGTATTTTCCAGGATCATATATCACTTGTTTGATGTTATTGTCGAAGTTCTTTGGGAGAGATAGGGGTAGCACGTACTGCAACAATTATAAAAATAATCATGTCATTCTTTTCTCATATAATACAATGAGAAGTACATGCAGTTTACAAATATATTGTAAATACAAAAGAACATGACTTAACTTGATGAAGGTATGCCAATCATGCATTTTCAACCCTGGCCCAAATTCACCTTTCTTTGATATGGTATTGCTTATGTTTGCAGCAAATCTTGTGGGAAATCAAATTTTTCGTATGACTTCTTTTATGACATCACCTTGTTGTTCTGTTAATAACCAAGGAAGGGCACTTGTATTAATCTGTTCTCCATTTCTATTTGATTCAATGAAATTTTTCATTGCATGATTGGATTCATGAATGTCGCTACAAATTTTAACAATTTTTTCTTTGTCATGCCTTCCATCCAATATCTTCCACAATGTCTCCATTACATTCTTTTCAATATGCATAGTATCAAATAAATGCACATCAAGCAGCTTCTCGTAGTAGGGAAACCTACTAAATTGTCTGGGATAAGTCTTTAGTCCCTTTGGAAGGTGCTCAGTAGTGTTTTCTTGATGACATTCATGATCATCAATCACATAATCAACAAACAAAACATAATAAAAATATACAAATTCCAAACATAAACTGTTAGGTAGAATGGTAGTACCTTAACGATTAATTCTATTATATTCCAACTTCCATAAGTGAGGTGTCATTCTCCATGGCTTAGATGTAGTCTCTTCTTTCCTATTGAAAAGATGTTTTTCGATAATTTGATAGTTATGATTTTTGTGGAGAAAGTACCTATACTCATCAAACACTTGCTTTCCTAAACTTTTTGAATAACAAGATTTCATCTTTGGACCACAAACTGGACATGCAAATTTTCCCTCTGTTTGAAGACCTACAAGGTAATGATACAATTGGATTAAATATGTTAATTTTTATTTTTAGAATTATCATGTGCAACTTGAATTCACCATAACATACTAGAAAAATGTGTTAGCCTTGGGGCATCATGTATTGTCCATACAAGCATTGCATGGAATTGAAATTGTCTGTCTCCTATTGGTCTAGAGATGTCATACATAGTGACACCTTTCCATAACTCCACCAACTCATCGATAAGAGGCTCAATATAAACATTCATATCTTTAACTTGGTATTTACCTGGTTGAATGAACAACATTACATAATTATTGTGACCATTTTACTACAAGATTTATAATTACATGCAAATAACTATTAAATGATCAAATACCTAAGACAATCATTGCCAACATAATGTGCTCCCTCTTTATTGACATCCATGGAGGAATGTTATTGTTGATGACAAAAATAGGCCAAACAATGCAAACAAATCTTAGCTCTCCAAATGGATTGACACCGTCCACTGCCACTGAAAGCTTGAGATTTTGAGGTTCTTCGATAAAGTGTGGCCACTTTTCCTCTATGTCCTTAAATATAGAACCATCCACATGCATTCAAATAATGTCATCTTGACTCCTATTGCGTGCATGGTAATCCATAAATTGTGCCAAGCTATTACACCTAAATAATCTTTGCAAACGTGGTATAATGGGGATGTAACAAAGAACCTTGTGAGGCACCTTTTTTGTTATTTGATCTATTCGATATCTACTCGTATGACATTCAAGGCATTCTGTTGCAAATTCATGTTCTTTATGATAAATAATATGATCATTGGGACAAGCATCTATTGCTTGATACTCTATTCCAATATCTTTCATAGTGGCACATAATTCTCGATATAAGCGAGGGATAATATTCGATGGTGGTAACAAGAACTCACCTATCAATTTGTAGAAAAAAATAGATGTTGTTAATATTAACAATATTTATGGTACATGTTTCACCATTTAATTACTATAATGACATATATGACATACCATAGCATACGTGACATTGCTGTGTTGGATAAACCATTCATAACCTTCAAGTTCAACAAAAACAATACAATAGAGAGAAGAGTTGTTTGGGAGCCTTCGTAAAGGGGCATAGCTGCCTTCTCAAGTAGAGGTATATCATGGATGACATCAACATCATCCTGATCATCATCATCAGTTGCGCCAATACCAAATTTTTCATGGATCAATGTATTAGTACCATCATCTAGTGCATCATTATCATTTTCCATGGGATCATAATCTTCAGCTTCAATATTTGCACCTCCATGATCCTCCACTTCCAAAGACATATTCTCAATATTTGCACCTCCATGGTCCATATCACGTACTCCCCTAGGGAGGTTGACCTATATTAAAATGAACACAAATAAACCATGATAATGATCTCATCATTAGGTATATTTCATATATATATATATATATATTAATTGTTAAATAAATATAATAAAAACTTACCAATTCATGATAATCAAAGCCTCCTTCAATGTGACCATTATCCCTAGAATGTATCTTAGATGTTTTGATTAGAAATCTTCTAATGTTTAAGCCCTTACAATTATTGCAGGGATAATAACATTTTCCATCGCCTTTTCTTTTCAAGTTCGACCAAAATCTATTGATTGCATCCCCATTACCTTCTTCACTTGGATTGTTTGACATGATGCTTCTTCACTTAGATTATCTATAACCTAATTATATATAGAAATTGAAAACTTAGTTATGAAATGATGTTGTAGTATAGTATACCAAATTGAAACACTTCTATTATTGTAGTCTTCCACCTCAAACTCTTTCCTATTGTGGCAAGAAAGAAGGATATTCAAATAATATAGTAGTTTGTAAATCAAAATAAAATAGAGGCAAGTTGTTGATTGACAGTGCAAGGAACAAAACTTGTCAGTACTTTTATTGAATTGTAAATTTCAATTTTGAACCATTCTATGAATATAGAACATGGATGTAATCTCAGAAAATAACAAAATGTAGACACGATAGATTACTTATTTTGTTATTCTACATTACTTACTATTTGAGTGCACGTTCCACTTGCAACTTGATCAAGTCTTGTTTGATGCTTCAATTTTGTGTTAACTGTCCTGTAGAAGTACACAATTTTGGATTTGCCCAATATGATATTCAAAAAACAACAATAGAATAAAATACTTGTTGAGAAAGATCATCATAAGAGTATCAAAAACTCAAGTTTTAAGGTAACACAACATTATAAGACTCTTACATTCAACCTTCAACTCATGCACCTAATAAATAGGAGAAAAAATACATGAAATTGAAAAATTTAACTAATGAATTGTGTTTTTCTTCTCATCTTAATTGGCCAAATTTATATGAGATTCTAAAGAAGGCCTCACTCTTAATCAACCAAATCTTCCCATTGTCTAAATGCTTCTTTATTTGTCAACCAATTAATACATGCTACTATATAAAGAAGACAATCAAAAGACAATGGCGATTTGTATGACAAAAATGAATACACTAAATTGAACCAATGGCATGTTTACAAAAATTATCATAACTCGCAAGCAAAACTAAAACAATGGCATGTTTATAACTCATCAAGAGTGAGGAATAGCTTGTGCAAGGGTGAAAGTAGTTTTGATCATTTTGGTCGTGACTATTCCTCTACACAGTCAGGAAATGTAACTGTCTAATGATTATATGTAATGTTGAATGGATTAAATGCTTTATTCTTGGTAGAAGTGAATGGAAGGAATAGTGTTGGTGTTAGGTTTCATTTATTATTGAATTCAATGGTTTCCAAGATGTGTTGAGGAGTTTGCTCCTTGTTTAATGTTAACTGTTCTTGCACAATCCACTCATACAATAGTGAAATGCTATGTGGAAGAGATGGTTGATAGTGTTCCTTGAGGGAAGGGAGATTTTGAAAGACTTGTTATCATTGTATTGTGTATTTCCAATATGTTTGGATGTAGGGCAGACCAGGAGAATGAAGGATCACTCACTGATTGCATGATAACTCAGTTTTGAAGAGTCACTGGTTGAGGGGATAGTCAAGGTCCTAATGATTGGGCCACTGGAGGACCCTATTTCTTTGTATTAATTTCTATTCAAATTGGATGCATGGATTTCTTGTGAATTATCAGCTGCTATGTATCTTGCAACTGCATCTGTAAATCTGCATATACTTCTCTATGGTTGTAAGCCACTTAGAGATCAAAATAGAGAAACTAAATCAAAATCGTTCTTTGTCCTATTTCCTTTTAACAAAGTCTCAACTATCAATGATACAATATAAATTTGATGCCCTAAGCTATCGAATATACAAATGGCCCCTACCTAGAAGCTCACCAGGAGAATGAAGGATCACTCACTGATTGCATGATAACCCGGTTTTGAAGGGTCACTGGTTGAGGGGATAGTCAAGGTCCGGATGATTGGGCCATTGGAGGACCCTAGTTCTTTGTATTAATTTCTATTCAAATTGCATGCATGGATTTATTGTGAATTATCAGCTGCTATGTATCCTGCAATTGCATCGGTAAATCTACATATACTTCTCTAGGGTTGTAAGCCAGTTAGGGATCAAATTAGAGAAACTAAATAAAAACCTAGTTTTGAAGGGTCACTGAAAGAGGGGAATGAAGGATCACTCAATGATTGCATGATAACCCCACCAAGCATTCTTTCCTTTAATTTTCCACAATATCTCAAAGTATGATCATTATTCTTTACTTTCTTCTATATGCTATTCTTTCTATGGTTTTGTTATCTCAGAAATATATCAAAAACATTGCAGATGTGCCTATAAAAGTAAAATATTGTCCTTCAATTGTTCCACATTGAAGGATTTCCTCTTTGGAGTATTCTCTTCATTTGTACAATATCTGTCAAAAATGGTTCCCATATTTCTTCAAGATCTATTTTAATCTTTATATTGCAATTTTGATTAGATTTGACCTATAGTTGATTTCATTAGTATTTTATAACACATACTCCTAATGTGAAATGTGGAGAGAAAGAAAGATACACACTAGGTATGAATTACACGATATACCCATCATCACTTCGCACTTAAATAATAAATTATCAACAGGGAACAACCCCCTAACCTATGGATGTTTGTTTCATGTTGGCCTCTTATTATATGCAAAGGTAGGCATATCTTAATTAGGCTAACAACCACAGTGTAGGGGCCATAAATTATGGAACCCAAAATAGTGCACACTTGTTTTAAATTAGGTTTAGTATACTACAAGGGAATGGAAACCATGCAATAGTGCCTCATGGGGATGGAAGAAACCCTTCACCAAGAAGATGGTTGTGTTTGCAATATTTACTAGAGGCAAAGAACATAATTTGGTTCTAGCAATTACTCCTAGAAGATAATGGCACCCACAAAACACTTGGAAAAGATAGCACTCACTATTCTTTTATCACTCTTTTAAAGCTAGGACAATAAATCTCAAAGATTGATCAACGAATTCTTGAACACAAAGAACCATTGACATATATGATTCATGTGTACAATAGCCAACAACCAGTTGTTCCAATCATGATGTCCAATAATTATGTTAGAAAAAGAATCTACAAATCCCTTACACAACCATAATAGATTCAAACCATGAACTATAAGAACCTAACAATGAGACTAACAAAGATACAACCTAAACAAATCTTGATCATATTCCACCCTATTGTAAGGCCCAAGAAGTAACTCTATCTTAAAGCTACACATTCCTCTAGATGAAGCTCAAAGGTCAGGTAGCTGAAGCATAGCAATACTTGAATGAATATAGGAATAATTTGATGTACAATCATTTGCTAGCTTGGTTTGTGGGTTTTCCACATAATATTTTCCCTTTAACCACATTTATAGTTTGAGAAAATCAGAAAAAATTATTTCAGATTTATATTATCCTTTTGAACTAGCACACTGCCATCAAAATGCATAATAATTGGTCATCTCAAGAAAATTCCTATTGATTAGTAGGATATCCTTATAAAAATTTGATGCATGGATTTCTTGTGAATTATCGACTGCTATGTATCCTCCAACTATGGAAGGAATAGTGTTGGTGTTAGGTTTCATTTATTATTGAATTCAATGGTTTCCAAGATGTGTTGAGGAGTTTTCTCCTTGTTTAATGTTAACTGTTCCTACACAACCCACTCATAAAATAGTGAAATGCTATGTGGAAGGGATGGTTGATAGTGTTCGTTGAGGGAAGGGGGATTGTGAAAGACTCGTTAGCATTGTATCATGTATTTCCAATATGTTTGGATGTAGGGCAGACCAGGAGAATGAAGGATCACTCACTGATTGCATGATAACTTCGGTTTGAAGGGTCACTGGTTGAGGGGACAGTCAAGGTCTAGATGATTATGCCATTGGAGGACCCTATTTCTTTGTAGTAATTGCTATTCAAATTGGATGCATGGATTTCTTGTCAATTATTGGCTGCTATGTATCCTGCAACTGCATTCGTAAATCTCCATATACTTCTCTAGTTGTAAGCCACTTAGGGATCAAAATAAAGAGATTAATTCAAAATCATTCTTTGTCCTATTTCCTTTTAACAAAGTCTCAACTATCAATGATACAATATACATTTGATGCCCTAAGCTATCAAATATACAAATGGCACCTACCTAGAAGCTCACTAGGAGAATGAAGGATCACTCACTGATTGCATGATAACCTGGTTTTGAAGGGTCACTGGTTGAGGGGACAGTCAAGGTCCAAATGATTGGGCCATTGGAGGACCCTAGTTCTTTGTATTAATTTCTATTCAAATTGGATGCATGGATTTATTGTGAATTATCGGCTGCTATGTATCCTGCAACTGCATTCGTAAATCTACATATACTTCTCTAGGGTTGTAAGCCACTTAGGGATAAAAATAGAGAAACTAAATAAAAATCATTCTTTGTCCTATTTCCTTTTAACAAAGTATCAACTATCAATGATAGAATACATTTGATGCCCTAAGCTATCAATACAAATGGTGCCTAGCTAGAAGCTCATGAGCTGTCCATTTGATAACCACAGTCAACATTTCAAAAAAATGGATATCCTTGAGCACAAGCACCAATAACATCAAATAATGGAGTTAAAGCACAGGTTAGGGCATGACACTAGTAGAATGCGGTAATTTCAGTGACAGTAATTTACAATGGATTTATTAAACATATATGCCAGTAATATCAAAAAATGTGAATCCAAACATTTGAATATAGTGAATCGATATCCTTGAGCAAAAGCACCAATAACATCAAATAATAGAGATAAAGCACTGGCTACGACACAACACCAGTAGAATGTGGTCATTTTAGAGAGCATTCATGATCAAATAAAATGAAATGCATTTGAATATGATGCCAGAGGCTCGAAAGATGAAGAAATCACATACCTTCTCCCGTGCTCAGCTTTCGCTCCTTTTCTCCCACTCCCTCTATCCAATCAAAATAAAAATGATGAGGTCATTTCAATTTTTTTAAAAAATCTATACTTCGAATCTATCAGAATTTTGATGGTCAATTAAACACCCATCGGAATACCGACATCATCGGGGCCTATTACAAAAAAAACACCAAATTCGTAATAAAAAGTTACTCGTCGGAAACTTTTGTCAAAATTTGGCCCCAAATGTAGTAGTGAATTGATTCCTGCTACAGGTAAGTTTTAGTGGAGTATCCATTGTTGCCTGCAAAGTAGGAGAAGCTAAAGAGTTGGATTGGGGAGATAATGCAAGCTACAAATGTGGGGGAGCTATTTATAATGGCTATTCTACTGATGAACAGGTCGCTTGGGATCCTGAGACAGTTCTAGAATATGAATAGTTTTTTATCCTATAATTTCAACTTCTAAGGGGAAGGCGAGGAGTTTTCTTAATGCATTTGGATTTTCTATATGCTTATCATTGTTAAATTATCTAATCATTTAGCATGCTAGTAGGAAATCTCACATGGTGTTAAGGGCAAGCTTATACTTAGGGCCCTATAAGGTACACAAAGGAACTATCTAATAAGTATAAACAAAAAATTTGAATTGATAAGAATATAAGATTTAAATATGATTACCATGTTCTAAGAGAAAATTAAGAAAACTACCTTTCGTACCAAAATATATGTTTTAAAAGGAGCTCTGTAAGATTACACATAATTTTTTTTTAATATCTAGATTTATTACTATATTGGATACATATATATTTCTACTAAATACAATCTATAGAATTTATAGTAACCTTAATGTCCTATTTTTATAAAACCCTATAAAGTGCTACTTAAACATTTGCTATCTGAATACGAGGTATGTAGGTCTCTTATATATCGAAATCTCAAAAAAGGAGATATTGAGTACCATTGATCACATGGCGTCACCTTTTTGGATCATCTTACAGTTCCAAATGTTCTCATTCTTCCTCATGATGATAATGTATTCATCTACATTTGCCACCTTTTTTGAATGGCGAGTGCACTTAAGAATCTCAGGAGCCATAATATGAAGATTTGCTGTGTCCATTTTGTCAAGTTCACTTGACATGTTGAAGCCCTCATTTCTCCAATATTTGAGGATTCGTGTTGTGTCCATATCGCCTGGAAGAATTTCACTGTAAAGGAAATCTAGGTTTCTGAGCATCTCAGGCCAGTGGGTGTCGAACCATTCCTCATCTTTGAAGGTCATCATGGGTATGTGCTATGTTTGTAGAATTTATTCTAACTTGTGCACCTCCATTTTCATCGTGAATTCAAGATAGGGTATTGTAAGTTGATTATCTATGCAGAAAACCATGTTTTCTAGACCTCTGAGAAGATCTTCATTGAATATATCCTTGGCTACCTGGAGGATTTCTTCTTTCTTCTTACCTGCAAAGACTAAAATAGAAATGAACTACCCTATGAATGACATGTTGGTTCTGAATGTGTATTCATTGTCAAAATATTGGTCTCCCATGGCTTTTTCTACCGCCCTTCTAGCACCATTCAACAGAGGATTAAGAATCCGGTTCCATCTTTTTGGCATGATGCTACCTCTGAATGTCATTGCCCTACTACCTTTAGATGCAAAGGTTATCAATTTTGATTCCATTACTCTGGGGGGTTTGAAGCTTGGGGGAATTAATTCTATAGGGTTACTTGTGTTAGTTTACGGACATCTATATAAAGAAAATTGCAAGACTAGAATTTTTAGAGTCACGTTAATCACTCCTTGGCGATCACATCTTCTACAATCTTTGACTCATGATTGTTAAATTCTACAAAATCTCCTGGTGCTATCATGATAAAATAATGTTAAAAGGGAGTGGCTTACTTATTAATCTAGAATGTTCATTCCTTGATATTAATAATGTGATTCATAAAACTATATCTATCTTCCAATAATTTGATATAGACATGTGGTTCCTTGACGTTGAGAGGTGTGATTATATCAAGGAACTGAATTAATATTTTGGTTCTAAATATTAAACCTATTTAATAATGCATATTGAATTGGATGGGTTATAATATTGATGCCAAGTTTATAACCTAGATAAACTATATATAAAATGGTGCTTAATAGGGCTATGGGGATGACCTATATTCTTTATACTCTTACATGTCCAGCTGAGCTCTATACCCTGAAACAATTGACTAGAAACTATATATATTTAGTGAAGGTTTTAGGATATTATAGATCGATCAATTAAAAACTATAATTCCTTGCTCCTGTAAGTGGGTTATAAGGTGTTCTGAATGTAATAATTGATGAGGCATATTAATGTCTTGATTTTAATATAAGTTTTTATAATGTGGACACACTCTTTGTGCTTTGATAAAACATTCGTAAACACTTGTTGTAATTATCTTGTGAACTTATGTCAGAAACAACTAGAACCTACTAAACCTATGGGTAGTGTGTATGACATGTTTTGCTTAATACTATACATAGAATGTAGTATTTCATATAATTGTTTTAAGCTATGCTCTAATATTTGAGTAAAAGTAGGAATGTTATCTTGCATGTATATTCCAGATGTTGCTAACTTTTCAGGAAAATGAGGAGTGATGCAAGGAGTGGTGATCACTACATTCAAGGAAGAAGACAATGAAGACTGATCATGGTAGAGAAAGTGCAGTTTAGTTCCATTGAATAAGCCGTGCCTACAAAGGAGTTCTAGAGAATATAGGGAATGCAACTTGCTATATTTCTTGCAAGTTGTTATTCTGTTGCTTGGCAGTAAATGTGTTATGTCATGGTTGTTCTTCTGCCTTCTTTTTTGGTGATGTTTTCTTAAGAATTTTATGAATGTTTTTAATAAGAATCCAATCCTATATATATCGGATCTTGGATTATCCTAGAAAGCAAATGAGAAAATAGATAGTGTTGATTTAGACTCAGAAGTTACTTCCTGTTCTTCATGGATTGTTCAGTTTGTATGTAATCAAAGAAGGATTTTAATGGAAGGAGGATTAGGAAGCATTTTTTGTGTTCTTAGTTAACTGAAACCAACCAAGGGGGCCCACTTGGGAGGTGGAATAGATTTAGGTAGGATAGATTCATTTCTTGTAGTTTCCTATTTTCAGATAGATTTACTGTATTAGTCCTGCAACATTGTTACTGTGAAGTTCCTGCAGCACTTATAGAAAATGATCATAGTGGATGTTCTGAGTTGTTAATTAGTTGAAATTCATCCTTGAAGCTTCCTGCAATTATCTATTGTTATCCAAGGTGTGTTTACTATTTTGTAGTAGCAACATAGATTCTTCTAATGCATTTTTACTTTCCTGCAGCATAGGTGTTATGACTCCTAAAGGAACTTAGTGCACAAATTGTGCTAGCCCATTTCAAGTCCTACGTCCTTGGGTTGACAATTCAAGTGTATTTCATGATGGAATAGATAATATTTAGAATAGATATATTATCTTTGAAGGAGAAACAATGGTGTGATTATCTTCATCTATTGTGAAATCATATATTTTTGGCGCCATTACCGGGGATGGTGTCAAGCTAGGAACCTTCATGAGTCATTTATTTTCAGATTAGTTTGTTAGTTAGGAATTGCAAAGTTGTGAGCTTGATTAACAAGTCACCAATTTCTTGCATGCATCAAAGAAGGAGAGATGTCCATGGTAGATTCCTTCCTAAGGAGCCTGTGAAAGCAAAAGAGGAATTTGAAGAACCTGAACTGCCATTTCTAAACACAAGCCTAGAGTTTACTGCATCATCATCTTCAGTAGAAGAAGACATCCAAAAAACATTTGACCTTCATCCATTTGAGGAAATATTGGCCAGCTTCCATACTAACTCCACTCTAGGACCACCTGCTATTTAGAATCCTCCAACAATTACCAATTTTCAGCCATAGTTTCAATATCCTATAACTCCAGCTATGGAAGCTCCCACATTTCCATTTCCAATACCAAGACTTGTCAATAATCCCAATCTCAAAAATATACCCGCATCAGCATTACCAAAGCTTTATGGTCTTGTCACAGAGGATCTTGATAATTTCTTGTTTGAATTTGATATCTTGTGCCGGAGCTTTGACTATAATAATGATAGTCACAAGCTAAAATTATTCCTAGCCACACTAAAAGAGTCAGCTTTAAAATGGTTTATGGGCTTGGGGGAAAATGTAGTAGCAAATTGGGATGATATGAGATCCTTATTTCTTACCAAGTATAAGGAATATTGTAGGGGAAATGATTCAAAAGGTGATGAAATTTTTAGAATGTCACAATGGGAAGATGAAACATTAGGAGATTATATATCTCGCTTCCTATTCAACTTACAAAAGAACCCACAACACACTCTGCAGGAGGAGTCCCAGAAGCTGATTTTTCTTAGAGGAGTAAATGAGAACTGTCTTGAAGCATTGGATTTGATGGCAGGATGAGATATCCCAATCTTCATGGGATGACCTTCAGAATATTAGCTAGAACTACTCTAGGTTAGCAGTAAAGAAAGGAAGGGGGTTTCACTCAGCAATAGCCAAAGGAAGTGGCTCTAGTATTTCAAAGATGGAAATTTCAAATTTGTTGTCTGATTTCAAATAGGACATCATCAATAATGTCGCCACACATTTGGATACAATGGCTGCTAAGAAGAAACATGTAGAAGCTGAGGAGCAGTTAGCTAAATACTATCCACATTGCCGGAAGCAAAAGAAAGATTGTCATTGCAAATTGGTTGCTAATGTGGAAAACCAACATCTCCCAACTGAGTACCTAAAGATAGGAGAAAACAAGCAAGTATTCTTCGTTGCTCAACATCGGCCATGGGCCCCACGTCAAGGTATGCCACAAGACCCTTTAAAAAATTCAAATCCATACAGTAATCAATGGCAAAATCGTAGTGTCCAAGGTCCTCCACAATATAATCAACCTAGTTGGAACAATGCTTGGCAAAATAATCCACAAAGTCAATGGTATCCTCCACAGTTCCAAAACCAATGGCAACCACCCCAAGGGAATTGGCAGTCTACAAACCAATGGAGAGGACCTCAATAATGGTTTAACAATACTAGATACCCATCTTTACCACCTCCAGCAAATACACCTGCAATAATGCCACCTCCTACAAATTTTGGACCTCAAAAATAGACTCAGTTGCCTGCACAACCTCAGCCAAATCCAAATAACCAACAACCACAACAACCAATGTATGTTGCTGATGCTCAGCAGTATCCTACTTATGCTCTAAATGTTGCAGATATACAATTGAGATCTGGTACAACCTTACCAGCACTTGAACCACCTTTAATAACTAAAATACTAGATTCTCTTGTAGCATCAACACCAACAACTTCTCTGCCGCAAGTGGTTGACCCAGTAAATGTAACTAGTACAGTTCAAACTCAAACTGCAGTTGAACCTCCTTTTCCACAAAAGCTTATACAAAGTAAACCTGCACAAATAGAGGAGCAATCCTTTGACATTATTAACCAATTGAAGAACATACATGTCCAAATTCCTTTGTTCCAAGCTATTAAAGATGTTCCTCTTTATGGCAAAGCAATCAGAGAAGCCTGTCTTAAAAAGCCTAGGAGGAAGAAAAAGGACCCAACCACAGTCCATGTAATAGGACAATTGGTTGACATTATGTTAGGAAAATTGGTTATTCCTAAATATTCTAATCCTGGAAGTCCAGTTGTGAATGTGATTATAAATGGTCAGTCAGTCAAAAATGCCTTGATTGATCTTGGTGCTACTATAAATGTAATGACCAAGGATACTATGAAAAAGCTAAACATAGAAGGAATACGGGCTACCCCAAAAATTCTATAACTTGCTAATAGTTGTACTATCACTCCTGATGGAATGATAGAAGACATAGTAGTAGCCCTAGATTCTCTAGAGTACCCTACAGATTTTATGATTCTATCTCCAAAAGTCAACTTAGCTGGTTATCCTATCATTTTAGGATGACCATGGTTAGCTACAGCTGATGCAAATATAAGTTGTAGGTCAGGAAATATGACCATATCAGATGGACAAGCAACAAAGAAATTTGTCCTGTATCCTCTAGCACAACCCCAACCAAATTTAAGCACACTTGTATGGCCAAATTTAGGAGATGGAGAGGACGAGTTAAAATCTATAGTACAACTTATGATGTTGCATAAACAGTCCTTTCTCAAGCTATAGGAGGAAGATTGAGTAATTCAGAGTATTCTTAATAATACTTGTGTGGTAGAAAATGATATATCTGACATCTTTGTGCTGGAACTAACTACATATGAGGAACATACTGAGAACTGTTTTCTTCCTAAGGAACTAGATATTATCCATCAAATTTTACCATGTGAACTACGTACAAGTCCCATCTCTGAAGTTTCTATGGTTAATCTTACAACTACTGTTGAGTTGTCAAAAGGTCATAATCTCCATGTCAATAACAAACTGCCTCCCAAACAGCTGGAACAATTAACACAACTTCTCCAAAAACATGAGAAGGCTTTTGCATGGGATTATGGAGATATGAAAAGATTAAGCCCCACATTATGCACTTATAGAATATATATCAATGAAGGGTGCCTGCCACTCCGTCAACCCCAGAGGTGGATTAATCCAACACTCAGGGAAATAGTTAAAACTAAACTATAAAAATTGCTTGATGCTGGTTTCATATACCCCATATCTGATAGCTGGTGGGTCTCACATCTGGTTATAGTACCTAAAAAGGGAGGGAAATGGTGGATTTTTGTAGATTATAGAGAATTGAATAAGGAAACAAAGAAGGATCATTTTCCTTTACCATTTATTGATCAAGTTCTGGATACTCTGGCTAGTAAGAAACATTTTTCTTTTCTTGATGGATACAGTGGTTATAATTAGATAAGTATAGCTCCAGAGGATCAGGATAAAACTATATTTACATGCCCATGGGGTACTTTTTCATATTCTATATTTCCATTTGGCCTGTGTAATGCTCCAGCAACATTTCAAAGAGCTGTAATAAGTATTTTTGCTGACATCTCACATGACTGTATGGAAATATACATGGATGATTTTACAACATTTGGAGTAACCTTTGAGGAGGCTTTGACAAATCTTGAAAAGGTTCTTGTCTGATGAAAAGAACATAACCTATCACTTAATAGTGAGAAATGTTTCATGCTCATGCAGGAAGGGGTAGTGCTTGGTCATTTTATATCAGCAGTAGGAATACAAGTGGACCCAGCCAAGATAGAGGTAATCCTAACATTGCCAATACCTACTAAACCAAAGGATGTAAGATCTTTTTTAGGTCATGCTAGCTATTATAGGTGTTTCATTCAAAATTTTAGTCAAATAGCTAGTCCTTTATATATGCTACTAACTAAAGAAGCTAAGTTCATTTGGAAACTAGAATGTAATGAATCATTCCTACAGCTTAAGAAATTCCTCACCACAACACCAGTTCTTAAGGGACCAGATTGGTCTATTCCATTCCATATCCATATTGATGCATCAGACTATGTTGTAGGTGTTGTATTAGGAAAAAAGCCTGCTAACCTTGAATATGAAATCTATTATATTAGCAAAAGTCTCCATGGTATTGAATAAACTACATAGTAATTGAGAAGGAACTTTTAGCTGTAGTTTATGCATTGAATAAATTCAGACACTATGTAATTGGCTATCCTATTTTTGTTCATACTGACCACTTAGCTATAAAGTACTTGATGAAAAAACTAGTTATAACTAGCCGATTGGCAAGATGGCTACTGTTATTGCAAGAGTTTGATATTACCATTGTTGGTAAGCCAAGAAAGGCCAATGTAGTTGCTGACAATTTGTCCATACTTCAACTTGCTGATGAAGATCCAACTCCAATTGAAGATACATTTCCAAATGAGCATTTATTCCATATAGCAACTCATACACCATGGTATGCAGATATAGAAAATTATCTTGCTACAAATAAAATGCCACCACACTTCTCCCCAAAAGACAAGAAGAAACTTGCAGAGAAAAGTTTTCATTATTCATGGATTGATAACAATCTCTTCTATATTGGACCAAATCAAATAATGAGGAGATGTGTCAGGGAAGATGAAATATATTGCATACTACATGCCTATCATGATGAACCATGTGGAGACCATTTTGCAGGAAAAAGAACAACATTAAAGATACTTACCACTGGATATTACTAGCCAACACTACACAAGGATGCATCAACTTATACCACTAAGTGTGACAAATGCCAAAGAATGGGCCAGCCAACAAGATTAAATGAGATGCCACTCAATCCATAGGTTGTTGTAACACCCTTTGACAAGTGGGGTATGGATTTCATAGGGCCAATTGACCCACCATCAAATGGTAAATCCTACATCTTAGTATGCACAGATTATTTAACAAAATGGGTTGAAGTTAGGGCGATGAAAAATGCAAGAGATGAGAAAGTAGCTAAATTCTTATATGAAGAAATATTCACACGCTATGGAGTTCCTAGAGAAATTGTCATAGACCAAGGAGCCTAGTTCACATCAAATTTGATAACTGAACTTATGAAAGAATACAACATAAGGCACTGGAAATCCAGTCCTTATCACCCTTAGGCAAATGGGCAAGAAAAAGTCACCAATAGGGAAATTGAAGCTATTCTAACCAAGACAGTGCCACTACATAGAAGGGATTGGAGCAATAGATTAACTGAAGCCATTTGGGCTTACAAAAAAACATGGAAGACAACAACTGGCTTTACCCCATTTGAACTTGTGTATGGAAAAATAGCAATGTTTCCCATTGAATTTGAACATAAAACATTATGCACTACTCTGAAATTAAACATCAGTCTTCCTGTAGCACAAGAAGAGAGACTTCTCCACTTGAACTCACTAGATGAGATGAGAAAGATAGCTTTGGAAAGAACAGAGATCATCTAGAAACAACAAAAGAAATGACATAATGCACATATCAGGAATAAACAATTCCAAGTAGGAGATTGGGCTCTACTATATGATTCCTGATACAAGGAGACACCAGGAAAATTGCAAACTCGATGGTTAGGACCTTATGAAATTTAGCATGTATTCGACAATGGAGCCGTTCAGCTGACAACCATTGATCCAGTCTAGTTCAAGCTACTTGTAAACAGCCACCGATTGTGATTCTATCATAAACTATAGACCAAGGATGAGTTCCTGCAACAGTTCCAACCAAGAAATTTACCAACTCTAATGGACACAATTCCTGCAGTGGAAGGTGCAAGCCTTCTTCCTGTAGCTAAACCATAGCAAGCCTGCGATGCACAACACATAATAAAACCTCATTCCATATGAGGTCCATTCTTTCATTCACTTTTCATTATCTTCTTATCAATTCATCTCATTCTTTTTTCTACCATCCACTCACCCTCCATGTCAACCACAAATTCTATTTTTAATGCTTTCAATAAAACATTCCGTCAACAACTTTTTAGAAATCACCAGACTTCGCCAAATCATCAACTTGCATGTGGATGAGTGATTTAATAGTTTGAGGTACACATTTTTACTTTCTTCTCATTTTTAGTGCATAGGTTTCAATAATTATATATAATATTGCATTAAATGTATAGTATAATCCTAAATCCAGTTTCCCAATCCTGTGCAAAATTTTTTAAGTGTGGACACTTGTCAAAATTTTGTGGGGGGCAAGGGAAAGTGTATTTATTTCCAAATGTCATCTCCATGTCACCCTAGTCATGTCCATGTTATATGCTATACTTTGGCTATGGTCTATTTTAATTTTTAAATCTTTATTGTATCTACCATACCTTGTCATTCTGATTTTGGGAAAGATCTCCTCAGTTTGACATGACTTAAAAGGACTATCATTTATGCAAAGAACACTCCCAATTAAAACAATTGATGTCCTTCATAATTATTTTTCATGCCAAACATAATGGAGCTGTGTTAAGAGAATGTGGTATCGACATTTCTCAAAAAATCCATTTTGGATTCTGAGAAGAAGGTATTTGCAAAGTGTTATCAGGGTGGTGGAAATAGAGAAATTTAAAACTAGGCATTTTGAGGATGGGAGGTCAATTGCAGAGACATGATTTGGTTAACCATGGTACTCTACTAGTGGATGTGGAAGCAGTCTATACTTTCAACACCTGTGGATGGCTTGGCTATTTCCTGCAATTAACAAAATACAATGACGAAGTAGCAATGGAGTTTATGAGGACATTTGATGAAGGAGAAGCCATAGTATGGGGATTGAAAGTGGTTTCTACTAAGGAGCAGATAGTAGAAGTCATAGGACTACCAATTAGTGGAGAGCATTACCCAAATGAACATGATGCCAGGTCATCGTGGGCACAGTTTTCTCAGCCAGGTGACCCTCCATTGGAAATCTCAAAGCAAGGGTGTAAGAGACTCTCTCTTCTAGTGCCGTATTCAAAATTGGCAAACCATATCATCAGGTATTTGACCTACGAAGGCAAATTTTTGAACTTACATGCTCATCATTTTAAGCTACTTAGTTATGTAAGGCATATCATTCAAGTTAATGTTCCAAATTTCCTTTACAATATGTTGTGTATAAGTGCTGAGAAAACTCAAAAAGGAAGTGAAAACTCTATTTCTCATCATGCCCTAGTTAAAATTTTAGTTGAAAGGTCTCTTCAGGATTCTTCCCCTGTATCATGGGTAGAATTTGTTGAATTCAAAACCTTGCAGCCTCAAGCCAACCCTGTCCAGAAAAATTTAGGGAATGAGGAAGAAATTGAGGGGCCTAGTCAGAATCTAGCTAAAACAGAGAAAGAACTGATATTACCTCCTTATACTGATAAAATTGTTGAGCCTATTTTAGAAGGTGATATACCTAGCTCTACCATAGATAAAGGAAAACATAAGGTTGATGAAGGAAGCCCTAGTTTTAAGAAGGACAAAAACCCTACTGTTCAAGTGACAAAGAGAAAGAGGTATATTCCTGCAACAACTAATCCTGTAGCATCTACCCCAGTACCATCTAGACCAAAACGGGCCCGCAAAATAGTAGAGGTTAAAGAGGTTCCTGTACATTGAAGCCCTCACATGTGAGGTCAAGTCTCAAAACCTCATACAGAATAGTAGGTTGAGAATATTCTAGATGACTCTCCCATACAGTTGGAACCCCAAAGTGAGGAGGCATGTGAAAATAAGCCTGACAGTGAAATACCACAGGGTGATCAAGAAATGTGTGAGCCAAATCCTGCTGTAGTTCCAGAAAATGACCTTGAAAGTGTTCAACCTACTTCTCCACCAGTCCCTATATACACTAATGTTTCTATCATCCCTTATAAATCCTCTTGGTACACCCATTATTTCTAGCAAGTTGCTAAGGAGAAAAAGGAGAAAGCCATGGCTCAAGAATTTCCTCTGTCTACACTTCAATCTGTATTATTTGGTTTGTATAATCATTTCATCTTTCAAAAGACCTTGTGGAAACAAGAGAGAGACCAAATGCAGAAAGTAATATCTGATAAAGATGAGGAAATTGAATCCCTCAAGGAACAACTTGAAAAATAGAAACAAAAGATGAATAAGGTTCTGAAGATAACTAGCCAAGTGATGACCTGTAGATCACCACCAAGGGTGTATTCTATTTGTCTCAAGGAACAATTTCTGTTATTTTAATTAATGATGACAATCAGGGATATTGACTATGAATTTAAAACTGCTCAAGATTTCTATAATGCGTATCAAACTCTGCCCACATGGCAGAAGAATTTGTTGTGTGAACTCTATTTGCATAATTTCATAATTCCACATGAAATAGAGTGGAATCCTCTACTTTACATAGGAGATGTTTACCTTAGAGCTTTAATGTCTTGGATGCACAATGAGACAAACTATGACTAGTAGTTAAATGCCTACAGGGATCTTGAAAATTCTAAACCTTTACCACTACGGGCTGAATCACATAAGCCTGATGATCTTTTAAGAGATTGGTTCAAATTAACCTATGGGAAGCCAAAACCAAAAATCAGGGCTAAAGTGTTTGTAGAAAGGGAAAAGGTTTATAGAGATTACCAAAAACTCCCAAATTTCACACAACAAAGAGCTTTTTCAGGAATTAGGAACAAGTGGGGCTGACTGCTAGATGCCTTCAGAAAGGCAGAACCACAGTCCTATCAATTATGAGGTAGCTGTTCACAGGGTGGCTAAATATATACAACTGGGACAATAGGTCAGAAAGGAACTATGGTTACCCTTATCCTTTTAGCCTCCTACTCTTCTTTGGCCTCTTTATGATAATAGTACTAATAAACTAGACATGCTGGTTGAGGAGCACAAAGGTGATCACTGGGAGTGCAGGAGAGGATTCTACTACACCTTTAGAAGTGGGAAAAAGGGGAGAACCTTAGTTGGAGAGTTTATAGCAATGGAAAAGAAGTATAATGCTTGAGGACAAGCATTTGGATAGCGGGGGGTAGATGATGAGGCATATTAATGTCTTGATTTTAATATAAGTTTTTATAATGTGGACACACTCTTTGTACTTTGATAAAACATTCCTAAACACTTGTTGTAATTATCTTGTGAACTTATGCTAGAAATAGCTAGAACCTACTAAACCTATGGGTAGTGTGTATGACATGTTTTGCTTAATACTATACATAGAATGTAGTATTTCATATAATTGTTTTAAGCTATGCTCTAATATTTGAGTAAAAGTAGGAATGTTATCTTGCATGTATATTCCGGATGTTGCTAACTTTTCAAGAAAATGAGGAGTGACGCAAGGAGTGGTGATCACTACATTCAAGGAAGAAGACAACGAAGACTGATCATGGCAGAGAAAGCACAGTTTAGTTTTGTTGAATAAGCCACACATGCATAGGAGTTCCAGAGAATATAGGGAATACAACTTGCTATATTTCTTGCAAGTTGTTATTCTGTTGCTTGGCAGTAAATGTGTTATGTCATGGTTGTTCTTCCGCCTTCTTTTTTGGTGATGTTTGCTTAAGAATTTTATGAATGTTTTTAATAAGAATCCAATCCTATATATATCAGATCTTGGATTATCCTAGAAAGCAAATGAGAAAATAGATAGTGTACTTGATTTAGACTCAGAAGTTACTTCTTGTTCTTCATGGATTGTTCAATTTTTATGTAATCAAAGAAGGATTTTAATGGAAGAAGGATTTTGAAGCATTTGTTGTGTTCTTAGTTAATCGAAACCGACCAAGGGGGCCCACTTGGGAGTTGGAATAGATTTAGGTAGGATAGATTCATTTCCTGTAGTTTCCTATTTTTTGATAGATTTACTGTATTAGTCCTACAACATTGTTACTGTGAAGTTCCTGCAGCACTTATAGAAAATGATCATAGTGGATGTTCTGAGTTGTTAATTAGTTGAAATTCATCCTTGAAGCTTCCTGCAATTATCTATTGTTAGCCAAGGTGTGTTTACTATTTTGTAGTAGCAGCATAGATTCTTCCAATGCATTTTTACTTTCCTATAGCATAGGTGTTATGACTCCTAAAGGAACTTAGTGCACAAACTGTGGTGGCCCATTTCAAGTCCTATGTCCCTGGGTTGACAATTCAAGTGTATTTCATGATGGAATAGATAATCTTTAGAATAGATATGTTATCTTTGAAGGAGAAACAATGGTGTGATTATCTCCATCTATTGTTCGGGACAAGGGACATAAAAATGGAGATATAAGCTCCAGATATTGGGTGTTCTTCGAAACAATTCTCATTCTAACTTTAGCCCCGAATATAATTTGCACCATGTCTTAGCTTGAGTTCATCTCCTTAGATGAGTGAACTTTGTCCTAATATTATTGTATTACTCTTAGATATTCTTCTCCTAAACATGCTAATCTTATACATTAGACCGACAGTTCATCCAACTGCTAAGCGAGTGGGATGTGAATCAAGTACAACATCCTAACTTATATTGCTTGAGATCTCTGTAGTGGAATATGCTGCTGTAAGCACATGAATATTGGTGGAGCTTTCCTTACTCAATAATCTTTACCTAAGATGTTCCTTTATTTAATACAGATAGGTCCAATCCTATAAATTTTTTTTACATCTAATATGAGTTAAGATCTTACATAAGAATATAAGATCATTAATAAGTAAAAGTGGTGAACACCAGTGCATAATAAAGGTGGACTTGTGTATCTACCACACTTAGTTATGATTGAAGGCATGTGAGACCATTTTATCTATAATATTGTTTAAATTTTAGAGTTTAATTTGTGAATATGAAACTTTAAATTTTGGGATTGCTAATATATTAAGTTTTGAAATAGGTTCTAAACATAACAAAATTTTGGGTTTATCTAAAAGACCTATAAAATAATACATGTTATTTTGAAAGGGTTAGGCTTATTTAGGCTATTTAAAAATATTTAGAATTTAGATTAGATATGGTGATACTTAATGGGCTATGTGAGGAGACTAAACTATCTTGGCAGAATAACTTCTACCTACACAGTTTCACCATCTGCTCCCTGATTGGCAAGAAGATCAGCTCTGGTATTACCTTCTCTATAGGTGTGTTTAATTTCATACTGGGGTATAGTGTCCAAAATTTCTAAAATGTCTTCTAATTTCGAGTTGAGTTTCAATTTTGGGGTTTTCCTTGTTCTGATTGCGTTCATAATTATTTGAGAGTCTCCTTCAATTTCTATGTTTGAAAGGCCTAGTCGTTTACATAATTTGAGTCCTTCCAAGGTGGCCTTACATTCTGCCATGTTATTGGTTGTAGGTTTGATGGGCTTAGAAAATTTAGAAATAATTTCTGCCTTCCAATTATGAATAATCCCTCCAATTCCTGCTATACCTGGGTTGCCTCGAGATGCCCCATCAAAATTTAACTTATACCAACCTTCTTTAGGAGGTGACCATTTATAAGTACTTCTGTCAATCTTTGATTTGATTCCTCCTTTACCAAATAATGGTGGGATAGCTAGTCTAGGCCAAATTCTTCTGATATTATTATCCCATTGCTTAAATGAGTTTTGAAAACTAGTCTGATTTCGAAGTCTGTTATTAGTTAATTCAATAATTGACACTTCTATTTTGTTAGTAATCGATCTCCATTCAAGTTTTTGATTTGTAAAAATTCTCCTATTACGTTCTTTCCAAATTTCCCATAGTAGAATAGAAGGAGAGATTACCCATATATCTTTATACAAGCTATCCTTATTTAGAGAGGGCCATGCTTTGAGAAAATCCACTATATCAAAAGGCATGGCTGAGTGCCAGTTTAAACAATTGCTTAGCTAGTTCCAACAATTTTGTGTAAATGTGCAGTTTAGGAGTAAGTGATTAGTATCTTCTTCTTAGCATTCACATAATGGACACCTTGAAGGACCCTCATGTTGGAAACTGCAATTGAAACAATTTTTGTATTGCCATTGATGTCAAACCTTAATTGGTAAGACTGTTGCTACTTAGGAAAGTACTATATCTATTTGAGTGTTGCTAAGGGGCTAAGAAAGGTTGGTAACAATAGAACCTAGGGAAAGGTTGAGTTATCTTGATACTACAAAGTGTACTTGACTATGTTGCACAATGATGAAATAATGTATTGTTTATCTTAGTAACACTGGAGACTAAACTGGTAGGCTTAATCGAGCAAAGAATGGAGAACTCATGTTTAAGCCAAGTAATGTTAGTGTCGATCGAGTTAGTAGATGCCGAGAAAAATTATAGTGTCGATCGAACAACAGTAAATTGCCGAGGAAGACAGTGTAAGCTGAGGAAACAATTTTAGTAATGATCGAGCTTTCTACATGAAGACCGAGTGGACAATCACAGTATTGACCAAGCATCAGCAATTTTATATTTGAAGAGAATTTAATTTTTGAGCTGACATTGTTGAATTCTTGGATTATGTAAAATGTGTTGACTTTATTGATTGATTGTTTGGAAGCATTAAATGCATTGTAAAACATTTTATTGTAAATCTTTAAGAGATTTGAGATGATTTTAGAAAAGGAGCTAAAGATTATGAAGTGGGTAGATTCAATGAATCTGACCTAACCCTAAGATCTACGAATGAGATTGAGCAGCAAAAGATGAGTTAACCTAATTGAGGAAAATATAAGGGAACCTGAGCATTTTGATATGCATGTACATGGAGAACAGAGAATGCTAAAAGAGGAAAGTTTTATTGACTGAATAAGCAGAAAAGGCTGAAGGATAATTGTGGTGATTGCTTGAAGAAAAGTTCTGAGTAGATCAGAGATGGAAATGGAAAAGTTTCAAAGTCAGTAAACTAGCATTAGTGTACAGAATCGGATTTGGTATTTGCAAAGTGAGTTGTATATTTTTTAGATAATACTGCTGCTACTTTCTAACCATTGTAACAGTCAAAATCCTTTTAACAGAGGCTGACCTAATAGTCATATGTTAAATCCTTTGAACAAGGTTTCATTCTAATAGAGTGTATGTAAGTCCTATGACTAGGATCACTTTTAATAGTGTGATTGAAATCTTTTAACTGGGTCACACTTGACAGTGTGTATTGTAACCTTTGACAGGGTTGGCTTTTTACCGAGCTCACTTCAAAAGAGTGAAAATAATAGTAGCATGTTACAAAGTGGTTTTGCCCAAATTGGGTTTCCACTATAAATCTTGGTGTTAATACTTGTGTGAATGTTTTGGTTTGAACATTACTATGTTTTGCAAGTTAAGTTATAGCTAGGTAGTGGACTACATTTTTAGATGTTTCTATTATTGAATAAGTGATGATCGAGTTTGTTTTGGTTATTAGATCTAATTTAAGGATAAGTTTTTGAGATTGTTTTATACATCAAGACCTGAGAACAACTGATTCACCCCCTCCTCTTTGTTGTTCTAAATCATAGTAACACCTCAAACCCTAGCTTCTGAATTCTGTTAGTAGTCAAAATTCTCTTTTGCAGTGAAATTTCTTGCCTTAGGGAGACATGCATTGTTCCAACATAAGTTTAAAAGGATATCCAGGGTATCCATGTTATGTTAAAATCAAGTTGAGTTAAAGTGACTTAAAGTTGAGAAAATTAAATAAATAATTCTTTTAATAAACTAAAGGTGATGAAAATGAGGTCATAGTTGAGTTCTTATTTCTATGAGTTGGAGTTAACAACTTTATTATTTTAACAGTCAAGTTCTATTTTGTTATTTTAGAGTTGTCCTCTTTCAACTTTGGTATCTGGGTTTTCTATATAAGAGAGCTAGGAGACTATTTGGGAGATAATTCAATCAAGTTTTGAAGAATTCTCTCTTGACAAAATTTTGGAAGATTAAAGTTTTGGTGTTTTTGAAAGCTTTGGGTTTTCAAGATTTGGAATTGATTTTTGATTCAACTTTGTGTATTAAGGTAGGGTTTTAAAATCTTTAAAATTTGTCTATTGAATCATTTTCTTCTTCATGTTTGAATAGATCTTTTGTGTAAATGACAAGTTTTTTTTAAAAAATATGTTTATTTGATAATCAGGAATGTTAAGGAATCTTTTGGAAGGAAAATTTGATTAAGATTTTTTTTTTAAAGTTTTGCTTTGATTTGTTTTCAATTATGGCCTTCCATGGTTTTGAGGGTTTTGAAAGAGTTCTTTTTTTTTTGAGAAAATGCATACTTTTGAAATATAAATATATGTAAATAATACATATTTGCATGTGTGAAAGATATATATTTTCAATTGCATGTTATTTAAAGAAGATATATTCAGTTATTTAAAGAAGGTATATTCAGATGCATGTTATTTAGGAAAGATATATTCAGTTGCATGTTATCTAAGGAAGATATATTTAGTTTACTATTATTTAATGAAGATATATTTAGTTGCATGTTATTTAGGAAAGATATATTCAGTTGCATATTATTTAAGGAAGATATATTCAGTTGCATGTTATTTAATGAAGATATATTCAATTGCATGTTATTTAGGAAATATATATTCAGTTGCATGTTATTTAAGGAAGATATATTTAGTTGCATGTTATTTAAAAATGATACATTTAGTTGCATGTTGTTTAAGGAAGTTATATTCAGTTGCATGTTATTTGAAGAAGATATATTCAGTTGCATGATATTTAAGGAAGATATATTCAGTTGCATGTTATTTAAAGAAGATATATTGAGTTGCATGTTATTTAAGGAAGATATATTGAGTTGCATGTTATTTAATGAAGATATTGCATTGCATGTTATTTAGGAAAGATATATTGAGTTGCATGTTATTTAGGGAAGATATATTGAGTTGCATGTTATTTAAGGAAGATATATTTAGTTGCATGTTATTTAAGGAAGATATATTCAGTTGCATATTATTTAGGAATGATATATTTAGTTGCATGTTATTTAAGAAGGATATATTCAGTTGAATGTTATTTAAGGAAGATATATTTAGTTGCATGTTATTTAGGAAAGATATACTCACTTGCATGTTATTTTAAAAAGATATATTTATTTGCATGTAGTGGTATTCTATTTTTATAAAAAAATAAAATAAAAATTTATACATAAGAATTCTTTTAGAGAAACAAAAATAAGAATAATAATGATATATAATTAAATATTATTTGATGAGAATTTAATGTTGATGTGTTTAAATTATTGGAGTTTTTTATTGTTGTGTATAATTGTCAGTTTGGGTAGTATTAAGTTGGCTTTTAGGAATTATTATCAGAGGCTTGGGGTTTTAACTTTTTACTGTGGCATGGATATTTACAATTGTAATGTGATAATGATTTTGATCTTTTTACCCAACCTTTGTTTATTTTGACCTTATTAGTTTGTGAACTCTTTTGGAGAGTATGATTTTATGATGTTATGGTTTGAGGACCAGTGTGTAATTATGAGTTTATGGTTTGGAGACCAGTATGTGTTCCAGGCATATTTTTATGAAACTGAATTTGATTATTATGTGTTTTTGAATTTATGAGATTTATTTGAGACTTATGAGCTTAGGATAGGTTATCTAGGTGTTAGAGGGGAAGTGGATTGCTTTGGAGGCACCAAAGCCTGAAAGTGGCTGCCTAGGTATCTTTTGCAAGTTACTTAATAAAGTGATAACTTAAATACATTGAGAGTTTTAAAATGAAATAATAAGATTTTTGTGTTCCTCACCCATGCCTTGAGCGCTAGTACAAGCTAGGATGGAGTGTGAGATGATGCTTTCCACCTACATGGACTTGGATATAATATAGATGGTACCTTGTCTACATGAGAGGATTACTAATACCACATAGAGTCACTAGGGTGTTGGAGTCTAGAGAGACTATACTGATAACTCTAGAGTTGACTTATGTGATGACACTTCCCCATATGCATCTTAGGTTTCTTACATGTACTAGTTTCCTATGGTTGAGTATGTATTATCTTTATAGTTGGCATTGTACCTTTTTTGAGATAAAGAGCTTTTAGAATCCCTTGCTTAGTTTTTATTGTGGTTGGTTTTGGTATTGTTTTCTGAGTGGGGTCTGTTGTTATCTCCTCAGCATGGTGGGAGTGGAATTTTTGGTTCCACATGGTCAGGTGGTAGTGATTATATTACCATTGAAATTATGACATTCATGATGGTTCTAGATGATCCTTGTTGTTGTTATCTTCTTCTTATTCTTGTTGGAGACTTTCTCTTATCTTTCATATATTGTACTTATACTTTGTATCTTAGTTTATTATTATATACCCTGTGACTTGGGCAATGGATATTGGTTGTTATGTTTACATTGTGTTATCAGTTGTATCTATGTTTTCATTTATGAGATGATGTACTTGTTATTCCTTTGCACTATATAGAGATTTTATATTATTTATTGTATTTAGTAGATTAATTAACTTACGTAATTCTACATTATGGAACCCTTGAGATTTGTAATATATAAATGAGTTACATTTGTAAGTATGTATTGACTTATGTTATATTTCTTCCACTTTGTTATTCATTATTATTTGTAAAATTTTAAGAAAAAAATTATTCTATAAATTTAGTAACATGTTTTAAGTTAATTTCTCCTGGGTTCCCTGACAGGACATTACACTTGGTATCAGAGCCCAAGTTTCTACACTAGGAACTCTGAGGATTTTTATGCCCATTAGATGTCTACTAGATAAAAAATTGAAACAAAACTTAGACATATAACTCTTTTGTATTTTAAACTATTATTTATGAACCTAGAGGTATGATATTATACTTGTTTTTTCGGATTTAATTTTATATGAGTGTTGCATTAACTAGGTTTGCATGAATTTATCAAATTATTATTTGATGTAGATACAAATGTGTTCTTTATATAATTAATTAGTATATGTTTTCTATAATGATGAATGAACAAAGATTTAGATCTATTTAAATTGTTAAATAATCAATGATTGATTAATGTGATTTCGAGTTTATGCTTAAATCAAAATTATATTGCTCTTGATGACTATATATCATGTCCTTTTCTTTGGCTTGTTTTTAGATATCATTTTGTCTTTTGTCTTAGTAGGAAGCTTCATGATTTGTTAGAATCTGAAAAGATTATTAACCCAGAAAACTAGTGCAAAGAATAGATATCTAAACTATGAATGCAAATCATACAAAATCAAAATAGCAACACAGAGATAGTTTCCAAGAGAGTAAGGAAAATTCTAGAAGAAAATAGCATTAAGAGGATGAAAAAGAAAATGATATGAAATACAATCCAGCTAGCATGCTTATATAGATTAGGAAGAGGGAGGAGGTGGAAACATTGACCAATGAGGAGCAACCATCTATTAGACTAAAGATAGAAAAGAATCTTCCCAAGATAGCTAATGAATTCTCACATGTAGGAAGGTGACACCTCACAACCACTCACCTAATAAGAAATGTTTTATTAACCTAAGTGAGATTAATAAAAGTGTAGGACAAACCTAATAATATAGGGAAAAAATAAATAACCCACTAGGAAATAAAAACCTACACTAACACCCTGCCATAAGCGAAGCTTAGGTGGATGTAGAAATGGGTCCTAGAAAATCATTCCTGATGAGTTACTCATGTACAAAAAATTCCCCCCCAAAGAGAGAAAAGAACCCCCCAAAATAGAGAGAGAAGATACCCCCCAAAAGTAGAGAGAGTCTGGACTCCGAGTGAGAGGAAGAAGCCCCCTAAAAGATGAAGCATCCCGCACCCTAACAAAGCTTGCAAATGAAGGAACTTGCTCTCAGTGAAGGGTTTAGTGAAGATATCAACAACTTTCTTAGAATTCAAATAGTAGTGAAGGTCGATGATGTGGCCATGGATGAGATCCTTGATGTAGTGCATGTGGACCTCTATGTGTTTGGTCTGCTGATGATGGATTGGATTCTGTGAGATTTGAATGGTACTTTCATTGTCACAAAATATGATTGATGGCCATCTAATCTAGATACCAAACTTAGTGAGAAGATTTTGAAGCCAAATGGCCTTAGTTGTGGTATTCACAATCCCCTGATACTCGACCTCAGTAGAAGATAGAGCAATAACAGACTGCTTCTTTCTCAACCAACAAATAGGACCTGAACCAACTAAGAATATGTAACCTGAAGTAGACTTACAATCCTGAGAATCACCCACCCAATCTGAATCTATGTATCCCACCAAGTCAAGCTCAATACCCACTGTGTAGTGAATCCAAAAACTATGAGAACCCTAAATGTAGTGAAGGATCCGCTTGGTTTCTTTTTAGTGCAACTCATGAGGCTCTTGCATGAATTAAGAGACCATTCCTACAACATATGAAATCTTGGGTCTCATATGAGTCAGATAAATGAGACTCCCAATAAGTTGGTACAAAGTACCATCAATAAGTGGAGAAGAAAAATGAGCCTCAAGATTGACTCCAGAAAGAAAGGGAGTTAGAGTAGGTTTACAGTTAGCCATATCAAACCTTGAGAGAAAATCTAGAGCATACTTGGACTGTGTGATGGTGATCCCAAAAGAAGACTGTAGGATCTCAATCTTGATAAAGTAATGGAAAAATCCCAAGTTAGTCATCAAAAACCTATCATGAAGGGTAGTTTTGACAGCCCCAATGGTGGATGAAGAACTCCCTGTGATCAAAAAGTCATCAATATACATAACCAAAAATAGGAGTGAATCATCCTACTACACAATGTAGACATTGGGTTGAGAATAACATCAAGTGAATCCAACTGATAGAAGGAAGGAGTCCATATTGGCATACCAGGCCCAAGGAGCCTGTTTAAGGCCATAAAGAGACTTTTGAAGGTGACACACAAGTAAAGAATCCTAAAGGAGCCCCTTGTGGTTGCTCCATGTAGATCTCCTCCTGAAGTTCACTATGAAGAAAATCACTCTTGACATCCATCTTATGTACTTCCCAAGGATTAGTTATAGCAATGGAAATAAAAAGTTAGATGGAACTCATTCGAGAAACTTGTGCAAAAGTCTCAAAGTAATAAATCTCAGGAACCTAGGAGAATCATTTGGAAACCAAGCGAGCCTTATGCTTGTCAACCAAACCATCTGCAAAAAATTTTGTCTGATAGATCCACCTACATCAAACAAGTTTTCTTCCCTTAGGAAGAGGGACACGATCCCAAGTGTGGTTCCTCATCAAGGAACTATACTCCTGGATAGTTGTATCCCACTCAGGAATACCATAAGCCTCATGAAAAGATTGTGGATCTAAGATAGTAGCAATGAAGACATGTGGAGCATCCCAGAACTATGAATGAGTCTGCCTGGTGTCTGATGGATCTCAAACCCAATCACCTACAGACTGCAAGGTCTATCTAGCCCAAAGTGGACTAGAAGATGGAGAATCTAGAGGAGAATCATCAACCTCTAAATGATGAATAGGACAGGAAGGGGGTGATTCCTCTAAATCACTCTCTACATCAGAAGTGGAGGTAGAATACTACTTAGGTGAATCTAACTCATCAGAATATCTATCTTGTATCCCAAGTGACTCCAATGTCAAAGTAGAAGGAGTTGTATAAGTGACAAAAATTGAGCTCAAAGATCCCTCCTTAAACTAAACACTCCTCTCAATGAGCAACTCATGTGTAGTAGGGTGGTGAAACTGATAACCCTTCACACCATTAGGATAACCTACAAATATGCAAGGTTTGCTTTGCGGATCCAATGCCTTGCATTTCTTTGTAGGAATGTGGGCCCATGTAGGAGAACCAAAAACTCAAAAGTTCTTAACTAATATTTTCCAAACACTCCAAGCTTCAAAAAGAGTGGCTCCCTTCAAGGCTCGGTGAGGAACACGGTTCTGGATGTAACAAGCACATTTAATGGCCTCTACTCAATATTGTGGTGCAAGAGATCTGGAATGAATCATGTAGCTCACCATTTCCTTCAAGGACCTATTATTTCATTCTACAACATCATTATACTAAGGATTATATGGAGATGAATTTTGCAAATCAATCCCCTATGAAGTGCAATACCTCTCAAACCAATGGTTGACATACTCACCACCATTTTTCAGTGTGCAAAACTTTGATGGCTTTCTTGGATTTCTTCTCTACAAAAGTTTTGAAGTCTTGAAAATGATCAAATACCTCCAAATTTTGTTTGAGAAAGTACACCCAAGTATATTGAGAAAAGTCATCAATGAATGTGAGGACATATCGGGTCTTGCTGAAAGAAGGATGATGAAATGGATTAGCCAAATCAATATGAACTAACTCTAGTATCTGTGAAGCTGTCCATACCTTATCTTTGTCAAAATTTTTCATAGGATGGTTACCAAGAATGCAACCTTGGAAAACACCACCTAAAAATTGAACTGAAGGAAATCCTATGACCATGCTCTGCTTGTTAAGCTACTGCAAGTAGCAAAATTTTAGATGGCCAAACCGTGCATGCCATAAGCTACTCACATAATTAGAATGAGTGAGAAAAAAAGTTGAAGGAGGATCAAGAAATAAATATATCCATGACTGATGATCTTCTCTCCCATCTACAATTGTAGAACCATTGTGTAACTCACGAATTTCCACTGAATCAGGAGTGAAATCAACCCACTTTCTTGAACCTGTGTGAGTGATTTGGTATATCGATAGGAGATTAGTTGATAATGAGGGCACACAAAGAACATCATGGAATGTTCCATCCCCAACATAAATAGACCCTCTCCCATACACCTCAATAGGAGTGTCATCACCCATAAAAATAAAAGGCATAGAACATGGCTCCAAAGATGTAATTTCTTCCTTGGATGAAGCCAAGTGGTGCGAAGCACCTGGATCAAGAACTTAGGTGGATGGTGAAGAAGAAACAACAACAAGAGCCTTGCCCTTTCCTTTCCCCTTATTATTTTATTTTGCCTTATTAGACCCCTCATTAGAACTAGATTAAGTTGTTGATTTTGTCAACCAGACCCTCTATTTGATAGATTCAGGAACATTGATATTCTTCTTCTCAAGAATGTGTGTCAAGTGATCAATTTGTTTCTTCAAACATTTATGTTTATCATGACCAAGTCTTTTACAATAGGCACATTGGACCTTCTCTTTTCTAGGCTTATCTCCCTTTGAATATTGGGTCTCATTAGTTTCTTTTGAAGCAACCGGTATCTGATCCTTCTTCTCCTTGCTATTCTTTTGTTTCTTATCCTTTCTATTGTTGTTAGTACTTTGTCCTTTTTGTTCTTTTGTGCCTTGGTTGGTAGCCAAAGCACATGACTTAGAGGATTTAAGAGTGCCCATTTGGATTAGCTTGTCCTGTTCCTGAGTGAGATTCACAAAAAAGTCATCTAAAGATGACATGGTGAATTGAGTACCAAGTGCACCCTTAGTAGCATAGAAGGTAGAAAAAAAAATAAAATATTTTAAATTGAGTTTAGAGAGAAAACTAAGAATCAGTTGTTCATCTTTGTTTTTAATTCCACATTGTTTTAACTGAAGCCTTAGTGATTTCAATTTAGTGAAGAAATATTGGATTGCATTGAAATTGCCTAGACTTAAACTAATTAGTTCATTCTCCAACATATGACCCCTCATTGAATATTGTGTGCCAAATAGTGTTTCTAGCTTTGTCTAGATTTCATTTGGTATAATCAAAGACTCAATGTGAAATAGAAAATAAGGAGAAACAAACAAACACAATGTTCCATATGCCTCATCACATTTGTTAAACCACTTAGGCTTTGTTAGTGCTTAAACTTGTAGATGATTAAAAGGATTCAAAAACATCTGAAATCATAACTCTAGCATTCCCAACAGATGCATCTAACAAAATAAAAATACTAAGGTACTAAGGTTTACAAAACCTTCTTCTCTTCGAGATTAAAGCTCATGCAGGTTTACCTTTCAGAATTGCTTGTATAAAGCATTACAATAGGGCTTCACATAGATTATACAACTTCAAAATATACAAAAAATTTAAAATGAACAAATTATTTGATTTGTTGATGGTGAACAAATGCAAATTAAGTTTATGACCAGTGCCATATCCTAGGGCATCAGAGTCAAAATTATACATCAACAGAAAACTTATCAAAACAAATATCCCAAAACTCAAATAAGGTGCCTTACACTCTATTTTCTCAATTGCTAAATCTTGCTATCAAATTCATATATGGATTACAAATTCCCAGAGATCTCCCTTAAGATTTATTCTTTCCTTGAAAGAAACTCAAGCTTAACCCCTATATCTACCTTGTAAACAATGTACTAAAATGCCTTACAAATTAATACATAAAAGAAATTCAAACATCCACATGTGAAGACAACCAAGATAAAAAAAGGAGTTCCAGTATATTGTATTGATATTTCAACTACATCAGTACATTCTTGATAGAGAATTGTAAGACAAAAGTACTATTATCAGAACTCTCTTTACAAAGTAATATCCACCACCTTTACAAAAGAAGAAAACTTGCTATATATATCACTGTGTGTGTGAAAATTGTACCTGATCTGCAGACACAACACTTCAGTAAAACATTAGAGGTTAGCAAAAATCAAAATCGTGCAAAATTGAAATCTAATTTAACCAAGTGATTTACTGCCTTCTAGTAGGTGCGAGATTGATGTTCTCAAATTGCTATCGAGATCAGTGACCTAGACAACACCTAAATGAAGGATTTGAATGCAATTGATCTAGATATGAATTGAATGCAATTAATCTATTTTTTTAGATTTTTTATGCAATAATATGAAAAATGATATGAAATCTATGATATGTAAAAACTGATATGCTATGAATTGATCTAACAATAATATGAAAACAAACGTGATCTCACAACAATGTTGATTCACAATAAGCTTTGATCCTTCCAATTGCAATTCTCCAGCGTGATTGTGCAAAAATATGAGATTCTGTGGATGCAAATTTGAGAGATCCATTATGAAGAGCTCAGCCTTGATTTATAGAAATCTAGGGCTTTGGAGGTGCATGTAAGAAAGCCATAAATCACTCAGATTAACTCAGCTTGATTTTTGAGTTATCTGATAATAAAGACAATTAATTCACAAAAACATGAAAATCATGCAAAAATAGCTTTTTAACTCAAATTAGAGTTTAGATCAGCTTTTTGAACTCCAAAAGGATGTTGAGTTCTAAAAAGTCAACACTTTGCATTGATTTTCTAATTTGGAGTTTAACTGTTTCTTTGATTGTGCACATGGATAATTATGAATTAATAAATAAATAAAGTGATTTATGCTCAACTTAACTGATTTTTGAAAATAAATAATTGATTTATGGGTTAATCAATTATTTAATCAAACTTTTATTAAAAACTATATTATTAAATATTGACAACTTGCTTTAATTAATTAAATAAAAATTTAATCAATTATTCATAGGATATTGGATTTATTGTCAAAATTAAATAATACAATTAATAATAGATAGAATTAAATTTAATTACACAATTAAGTGGCAAGATATTAAATCTAATGAATTAAATATGAAAATATTCAATTAATCAAACTTAGGATAAATGGGATTTATCGCCAAATAATCATTAAATTAAATATAATTAAGATAATTAGGAATATTGCTAGGAATATTCCCCGATGCAGAATTTAAGATAATCAATTAGGATTCGATGATGTTTAGATGTGCCTTAGGTTAGGACTTTGATGTCAATTTCGTTCGCATTGTTGATATAGAAGATTAATGAACTTATAGCCCATTTTTGGGGTATTACATTTTGCCCCTCTTTGAATTATTGTGCGAAGCGCAGTGGTTCAAAGATAGTCTGTGTTTGATAAAGATATGAAACTAATGTTTGAAATTGATAATTGATATGAGACAGAAGCTGATTGATATTGATTTGATATGGAGATAATAGGTCCTAAATGACCAAAGATAATGTTCATTATAACAGCAAATGAACCTATGATTACGAAAAAGTGTCAAAATGCCTGATTCCAAACCTTAGGATTGCAAAGAAGTGAGTGACCGGTTCTAGACTCGATTGTCTTAGCAGAACTAGCAGGTATCACATCTGAATCCTTCAGTTGCTGAAGAACCAAGGAAAGAACACTATGATCCGATGGTTGCCATAACTGATACAGTTTACAAGATTAGGAGAATACCAGATTGATATGGATCTTGATGAATCTGATATGCCCCAAGTGATGATAGATTTGCCCCGAGCGATGAGGTTTTTTGATGAATCAGCAACTAGACGTGGTTGTTGTCTTGATCACTGATGAAAGATAACAGATTCCAAATAAAATTAGATTTACAGACTTGAATGATGTGCAATACTATGCCCCCTTCGGGATTGAAATTGAAATCTAACAAGAAAAGTCAGTGTTGATAGTTTAGAAGCAAGTTAATTGATTGGGAAAGTGGTTATACACGTTCAAGAATGCATTCTGCATCGTTGGAAGGTCCCAAAAGACCAAGTTTGACTAGGTTAAACCATGAGTTGACCATAGTTGACCAAGTTGAAATTTAGATAGTTTGATATAAGATAATCAATTAAGTTGAATTATAGATTTCTGTGATGATTGAAGGTTGATTATGCAAGTAGTTAATAATATGAATGATTTTAGATTTTGATTTTGATCCCGAAAAAGGATTCTACTTGCTATTTCATTGGAGGAACCTTCGTGTGAGATTCAGCTCTTGTTAGATTGGAAGAGGTGATTGAAGAATCATTTAAGCATTGAAGTTCGTTTAGCCATTGTGAGATCATGCAACATTCAAAATGCAAAGAGACATGCAAAATGAAATGCAACCTAAGACCTAGGACCTACTCACTGATCATATGTCAATTTGTTATCATCATTGAACTTTTAGGTAACCGGATAAATCAATACAATGCCCACTAGCTAAAAAAACCATAGACATATGAATATTGATTTGTATGTGCAAGAATCAATACAACACCCACTGGTCAACAACCATGGATATATGAATATTGATTTTGTTTTCAAAATGTCAGATTAGATATAAGCACCAAGGCACAAACACCAGGATGACCTAAATATCATGTCCATTTTGATATAGCAATTTGTATAAGCATCAAAACATGAACGTCGTGATGACCTGAATACACCTTGCATGACAAACACATCAAACAGGCAAGAGATCATTCTAAATCCAATGTGAATTACCCGTAGTGACCCTTTATCGTTCACATCCTTAGGTAAGATCGTGTTTCACAGTAGGAGAAAGAAATCACTCAAAAAGACAATAGTTAGATCAATACTTCTTTGAATCATCTAGGTATCAATGGTCGAGGTATGCATGGCCATCCAATTTGAGATAGAGGCTCTTACAGTCGGACACCATTTCAATCTAGAATTTCCAAAGATGTTAGATTTTCACATACAAGCAGAAGACAAAAAAAAGATTATGCCCCTAGTCATCACTCTCTAAATCCTATAAAGGACATCATCGAAGAGCTCGAAGGGACACAATATGAAAAAATCTTAATGCGAATCAGTAAGCATACAAGGAGATAAAAGCATGAAAAGCACAGATCATTTTTAGTTTGCAGTTTGATGTTTGATTGCGTTGTTGTAGATGCAAAATCCTTTCTAGAGACAAGATTGACTGACTGACTCAAATGAAGCTTCAAAGGACTCTGACTAGATATGATACATCTAAGATACATCAGAGACCATAGGATATGACATTGATTGCCCCCAAGTTTGAACATTGATAGGATACAGACACTTGAGCAGATTGGTGGACAAACTGACTTATTGAAAACTAGAAATGCAAAAACAAACCGGGAGATATGTAAAAACTAAAGCAAGATTGAAAGCTGGGAAAGACCAAGATTGCACTGATAGATGGAGCATTTTGAAACAAGTGGTGCCCATTTGCTGGGTTTTCACCATCTTGGTAGAGATTTTATTTTTGCTACCAAGGCGCCTGTTTCCAAGTTTTCACCAAGGCACTTTTTTTTTTTTTTTAATAAATTTTTTTTGAATTTTTGATATTTTCTAATTTTTTTGTGAATCATCAAGGTGTCTATTGCTAGGTTTTCATCAAGATGTTCATTTTTTCAGGACTTTTTCTGATTTTTATAATTTTTTCAAGACATTTTACCATAGATTGAATGCCTTAGGCATAGAATTTCTTCAAATGGAGAACGTTGATTGATTCTTAGAGCTGTTCTCCTTCAGTCGTTGAGAGTTGATAGGCACTAGAGCCAAAAGTAGTAGTGATGACAAAGGGACCCAGCTAGTTGGGTTTGAACTTCCCCTTGCGTTCTTGATGGGATTAATTTTTAGGATTTTCTCTCAAGACTAGATCACAACCCTGAAATTGTCTGTGTTTGACTTTCTTGTTGTAGCCTCTAGACATTCATACTCTGAGATGATCATACACTGCTTGTCTACACTCATCTAGTAGTTCAAGTTCTTGCAACCTAGACACTCTATAGTCATCATTAGTTACTAGACCATGCATTCTAATTCTTAGTGATGAGATTTCAACCTCAATAGGTAGTACCACCTCAGACCCATAAACTAAAGTGAAAGGTGTAGCCCCAGTGGGAGTTCTGATACTTGTTCTGATACTGGTTATGATATTGGTTTTGATACTTATTCTGATATTGGTTTTGATACTTATTCTGATACTTGTTCTGATACTAGTTCTGATACTTGTTCTGATACTGGTTTTGATACTTGGTATACTTGATAGCATCTTTTTCCATTGCAAACTCCCAAGCAAGATCATATCATGCAGTCCCAATGTCTAGCAAGGTGGAGAACAAGAGGGATTGGCAAGCTGGTCGATGAGATGGAAGACAAGAGAATGAAGGAGAATGAAGGGAAAAATTTTTTAAGGGAAAACTCCTCAAAAATACTCAAGCTAGGAAAAAATTGTCATGTAAAAGCACTTTTGGACAAGCAATGAAAGACCAACATAGGATATGTCACAAAAGCGTAATGCAAGAGCAAGAAAAGATGTAGTCCAAATGAGTAGACATGTCAAGAGGCTTCATAACACTGTATTTTACTCTCTCTTTCTTTTTTTTTATTATTAGATCAAGACCAAAGGGGAAAATGATAGTGATAGGGGCAAAATGAATGGAGGAAGATGGATATGAAGGCTAAATATGAATGGAATGAAATCAAGATCATCGTAAGACAGCTCACAAGATAGCCAAATGTTTGTGTATAGATCAACATTGTCAAGATCAAAGAGAGAAGATGGAATGGATGAAATATGTAGAAGAACTACGCATGATGCCTGATTGCCAGGTTTTCATCATGGTACTTATCCAAGGCACCACAAGGAAGTGGTTTTCACCATAGGATGAATTTATTTCTTTTTACTTTTGCTACCAAGGTGCCTGTTTTCAGGTTTTCACCAAGGCACATTTTCAATTTTATTTTATTTTATTTTTTTATTTTTTTTGGAAGAAGGCAAGCTTTTTAGATAATGCTCCTTGAAAGGATAAACCATGATATGCCAAGGATTCAAAATGATATGCTCAAAGATGTTGATAGGGAAAGGGAGATGGAAGAGAAAAATGGAGGATAAGGTTTTATATAAAGTGAGTGTTGTTGGAAGATAGGAGGAATAGGCAAATGAGGAAAAATGATAGAAGGTAGAAGGATAATGCATGGAAGGATTGTGAAAGGGTAGATGGAAAGGAAGGAAATATCAATGTCAACACATACCTTGAAGGGTGGTGAGAGGATGGAGGAATCATGAATGAAGGAATACGTGAAGGAATATGGTGAATGGATAGTTTGATAGCTGGATTATCATTTCATCAAACACCTAGTGTCGTACGAGTTTCCAGAAAATTGTCTGGGAGCATACCCACTATCGTACGAGTTTCTTACTATCATCTGGTAATAGAACCACTATCGTACGAGTTTAGGCATTAGATTTCAATTGTTGTTTCATTTTTGCAGGCAGTTTGTCAGATTTGATTTTCGGATTTTGACTAACAGCTAATCTTAATAGTTGGAAATTACGGTGGGCGCCAGAAATGTGTGTGTGAAAATTGTACCTGATCTGTAGACACAACACTTTAGTAAAACATTAGAGGTTGTGGTTTAGGCGCATGGAATGGAAGAATATTTTTGGAGGGAGATGAAGTGGAAGCCTTTGGAAGCTTGAATGTCAACTTAACTTTTTGCTCAAAACTAGACTCTTTCAAGAGAGACTTTGGAATCCATATAGCTGTAGGCTTTTCATTTCTTTTTGGTAATTTGGAGAGAATATCTTTAATGATGGATTTTGGAACCCATACTTGTCTTGTAGTTTTTGTCTTAGATATCTCTTTTGACTTTATGTATCCATGTCGTTTAGAGGAGACATGGTGATCCTTTTTTGATGGATTCTTGTATTGCTTGTTTTTCTTTTATTGAACATTCAAGTTACTTCCAAAAGACTTGGGACTTGTGGAAGAAGAAGGAGGATATGACTGGTTTAGATGGGTGGGTGGATAAAAAGGATTCAAGGGTAGGCATCTATGTTGATCTTGAGGAAAGATGGGAGATGGAGGGATGTAAGGACCCAAGATGGATGGTGAATTAGGAGAGTTAGGAGGGGAAAGTGAAGGGACATAAGGACCCAATATGGAAGGTAGACGTGAAGCCCTTAGTAGTGGTGGAGGAGGTCCAAGGATGGACATGGAAGATACAAAAGGATAATCAATAAGTTCATCAGCATCTATATGACAACCAAGGATATCAGCATCTTTAGAGTGAGCATTAAAATTTTTAATAGAATCATGGACATCTTGAATATGAGCACCTTCTTTGATAGGATTGTTCAAAGCTTGCAAAGACTTAGGAAGAGTAGAAACTGGAAGTGAACATGGAGTGGTAGAATAAGAAGATGGAAGACTTTGATCTTGACAAGGATCTTTGGATAGCATAAGCGCATAATTTTTCTCTTGATTGTCAATGGGCTTAACATTGGAAGTAACAACACCATTTTTACCAACCTTAATGGAAGTATCATCTTTGGAAAGTGAAAGTGTAGTAAGGTTATTTTGATTGTCAATAAGCTCAACAGTGTAAGTAGTAGCTTGATCTTTCTTAGGAGAAGACTTAAGACATGGTGGAATGCATGAAAAAGGGTGTGCAGGATCAAAAGAACCCTGAGATGGATAAGAGACATTGTGAAAAGGAGTGGACAACATGGAGGGTTCTTGATCTTGATCTTTCTTTATGTTCTTTTCTTTATCATTTCTGGAGTCCTCTTGACATGGAGCGACTTCTAAGGACAAGGAAGAATGTTTGGATTGTATGGAAGACTTTGGAAGAGATGGTGGACTAGCTGAAGTAGGAATTATAGCATATGAAAGCTTAGGCTCTTTAGGTTTAGCATTATTGAAATTATTTGTAGCCAAGTGAAGGTTGGCTTGAGTTTCTTTAAGAGGTAGCCCTGGAGGATAACTATAGGGAACCGCATGAAAAGTATCAGGGCTTGTGTCAGATGAAGGTTCTGTGAAAGATTTGAAAGACTCGAAAGCTTTAGGAAATGTACGAGCATTGGAGGAAGTAGGGGATGGAAGGGAACCATCACAAGACAAAGGTCCAACATTAAAATGATCTTTCTTGAGAGTGTAATCTTTATTTTCAGCCTGAGAGTTCTTAGAGGAGAGATCCTTATAGTATTGACATTTCAAATCAGCATGGTACATTTTATATTCCTTAATAGAAGTAGATGTATCATCTAGATATTGTCCACAAAAGCCATCAAAATCTCTTTCAAAATCAGAATCATATGGATCACCATCATGATCTATCCAATGGGACGGCCCATTTGTAGTAAGTAGGAACACACGATGAGGAGGACTCTTAGGAACAAAGGTGTCATAGGTATCATTACATTGTCTGTCGTCATAGTCATCATAGTCTCCAAAGCTGGATGTGTCACTCTCCGTGGAAGAGGTATCATAAGGGTTATCACATTGCTCAAATTCTATCTGGGGGCATGGTGATGTGTACAAGTCTTTATCAAATGGAAAAGAGTATAGAGATTCCATGGAGAACTCTTTAGGTTCCTTTTCTTTCTTAAGATTGTTAAGTTCAACTTGCATAGCTTGCAGCTGCTTCATCATAGCGGTGATTAGAGCTTCTTCCTCTTGTGTACTGATTCTTTGAGACATGTTTATTGATTCTCAATAGCTACGATTTTTTCTTGACACAGTGATTTGTATGACAAATTCTGGAATTAGGCTGAAAAAGCTAAGTCTCTGGCAATTCTGACAATTTTTTGACAACTTTCAAAAATTTCCCAAATGACACTCTACAAACTCGTACGATAGTGGGTATGCTATGAAATGACAGTTGCAAAACTTTTACAACAGTTGGGTAGCAATGAAATGACAGTTGAAAATCTCGTACGATAGTTGCAAAGCAGGATTTGACTTTTTGAATTTGACTGGCAGAAAGACTCATATGACACTGGGTTCGTTACTATATGATAGTTGGGCAGTAATGAAATGACACTTGATAGAAAATCGTATGACTTTCTGACATCCTGAGATGAATTTTGACTCTAGAAAAGGATTTTACTTCAGATTTTGCAAATTTTGAGTTTTCAGATGCAGATTGTTTGCAAATTTCAATGTCCAGATTTGAAGATTGTAACAGATTTTTTCATTTTCAGTAACCAGATAGATAAACAAGCACATAAAACAACAAGCAAGTGATTTCAAGCATGTTTGAAAATAATGAACAAGGGAAAAAGCAACCTTGCACATGAACAATCAAGTGACTTATTCATTCTAATCCTCAGAAGTGCTAATTGTGTACATTCCAAAATGTTTTGCAATGATGCACATATACCCTAGAAAATAAAACTTTGGCCTCGCTAGAGTTTTTAGTAATGGTTTGACTCTACTACTTTTATGATCCAAAGGGGTGAACTCCAATCCCGGCGCACCAGGGTTTTGACACAGTCTGAGAACTTAATCTTCAGGAGCTACTAGGGAGATCTGACAACCCAACAATGAACCATACCTGTGGAGATTTCTTCCACAAGGACATTTATATAGCGGTTGTCACTACCACGGTGAAGATGGCTATTATCGCTTGAGGTTTCATCAATGCAGTTTTCCCTATGAAGGGATTGTCCACTATGGTTAACCCTCTCTAAAGGTGACTCATAGTATGATACCACAAGGGGACTTGGCTCTAGATTCAAGGTTTTGATGCCTCTTCACTTTTAACCCAATCAAAGCAAGCAGATTAATCCGACATGCTAAGACAAAGTTTTTCTTCACCAAGGTCTATGATGTCAACTCCACGTGATCTATCAACCTCTCCAGGGAGAGAATGTATCAATCAATAAGAGAAGGTGCACTAACCAATTTTGATTCACCAAAGCTCGTGATGTCAACCCCACGTGATCTATCAACCTCTCTTGGGAGAGAATGTATCGATCAATAAGAGAAGATGCACTAACCGAGTTGAATGTGAAACGCACTAAGTATCCTCCCTACCTACAAGGATTCTATCATCAAGAAGGATTTCGCTAGGAATCCAATCTCTCAAGAATCACGAATAGTGTTCATAGGGCCTAATTACTACGTGAGTACAGATATATTCCCGAAAGCAAATCTATCGAAAAGTACCCAAAAAGTAGAAAGAGGAACACTTAATGCTTAAAGAGAATATGAGATGAGTCCACAAGGTGGAACACTTAACACCTCACACAAGCTGAAAACAAGTCCCCAAATTAGAAAACAAGTGAGTTCCTAAAAGCACAAAAGGGTTGCTTGGTGGAACAATTAACGCTTATTTCCTATAGACCCCTCCCCTTTATGGCACTGAGATTGCAACCATGGGGCGGAATGAGGGGCTGATGGATTAGCGAGTCCAATAACCCAAGATAGCAATCAAGATCAATCACAAGTATTTGAGACTACTTAATGAAACCTTAAGGGGTCACAACCTAGTATCAATTATGCAAGTGTGTAAAACAAAAGCATGAAAAGAATCACCCAAGCTAGACACACGAGAGATTTATTTTAAGCCCAAATTGAAATATTATTAGCACAAGTGGAATACCTAAGATCCTTGCAATGCGCTTAGTAGATTTTTACCTAATTTTAGCAAACTTTACGCTTTTTTCAATCAAAACCAGCAAGAGTCAATCAAAAATAGAGAATTCCAACTGTTAAGATTAGCTGTTAGTCAAAATCCGAAAATCAAATCTGACAAACTGCTTGCAAAAATGAAATGACAATTGAAATCTGATGCCTAAACTCATATGACAGTGGGTCTATTACCAGATGATAGTAAGAAACTCGTATGATAGTGGGTATGCTCCCAGATGATTGTCTGGAAACTCGTACGACACTGGGTGTCTGATGAAATGATAATCCTGCTTCCAAACGACAGTGGGTGCCTGATGAAATGATACTTGGTCAACTGTCGTATGACAGCAGGCTCAAACTCATATGACTTTTGTTAGAAACTCATATGAAGATTGTACGGACAAAAAATAAAAATCATATTTTTGCACAGAAACAGAGGAGAAAAAGACAAAAATTGATAGAATTGAATTGGAAACCCATTTCAGGGCCCCACGGTGGGCGCCAAAATGTGTGTGAAAATTGTACCTGATCTGTAGACACAACACTTCAGTAAAACATTAGAGGTTAGCAAAAATCAAAATCGTGCAAAATTGAAATCTAATTTAACCAAGCAATTTACTGCCTTCTAGTAGGTGCGAGATTGATGTTCTCAGATTGCTATCGAGATCAGTGACCTAGACGACACCTAAATGAAGGATTTGAATGCAATTGATCTAGATATGAATTGAATGCAATTAATCTATTTTTTTGGATTTTTTATGCAATAATATGAAAAATGATATGAAATCTATGATATGTAAAAACTGATATGCTATGAATTGATCTAACAATAATATGAAAACAAACGTGATCTCACAACAATGTTGATTTGCAATAAGCTTTGATCCTTCCAATTGCAATTCTCCAGCATGATTGTGCAAAAATATGAGATTCTGTGGATGCAAATTTGAGAGATCCATTATGAAGAGCTCAGCCTTGATTTATAGAAATCCAGGGCTTTGGAGGTGCATGGAAGAAAGCCATAAATCACTCAGATTAACTCAGCTTGATTTTTGAGTTATCTAATAATAAAGACAATTAATTCACAAAAACATGCAAATCATGCAAAAATAGCTTTTTAACTCAAATTAGAGTTTAGATCAGCTTTTTGAACTCCAAAAGGATGTTGAGTTCTAAAAAGTCAACACTTTGCATTGATTTTCTAATTTGGAGTTTAACTGTTTCTTTGATTGTGCACATGGATAATTATGAATTAATAAATAAATAAAGTGATTTATGCTCAACTTAACTAATTTTCGAAAATAAATAATTGATTTATGGGTTAATCAATTATTTAATCAAACTTTTATTAAAAACTATATTATTAAATAATGACAACTTGCTTTAATTAATTAAATAAAAATTTAATCAATTATTCATAGGATATTGGATTTATTGTCAAAATTAAATAATACAATTAATAATAGATAGAATTAAATTTAATTACACAATTAAGTGGCAAGATATTAAATCTAATTAATTAAATATGAAAATATTCAATTAATCAAACTTAGGATAAATGGGATTTATCGCCAAATAATCATTAAATTAAAGATAATTAAGATAATTAGGAATATTGCTAGGAATATTCCCCGATGCAGAATTTAAGATAATCAATTAGGATTCGATGATGTTTAGATGTGCCTTAGGTTAGGACTTTGATGTCGATTTCATTCGAATTGTTGATATAGAAGATTAATGAACTTATAGCCCATTTTTGGGGTATTACAATCACTAGCTACCTTGGAATCCTCAAAGAAAAGATGCAAAAAGATTTGGATAGCTAGGATGGTGACTTGCACTATAGACAAAAGTACAAAACATGATTACTAAATAATCAAGAAACAAAAATTAGTTTTCCAACAAATGGAATCTTCATAGCTACCACCTTCATCTAAGGATATTTCTAAGCAATTATTTGAGGTTTTTGCATGAATGGTGACTGCCAATACATGCTAACTTACATCATTCTTTGTATGATACTTGCTCTCCCTATATTTTTGGATCAGGTGCTAGGTGGGGCTCACTCTTCTTCTTCTTCTTCTTCTTCTTCTACTTCTAGCTCTATGAGAGTTGGCCTCTTCTTCTTTTGCCTTGTATTCCTGTCCCAAGCTACCACATAATCTTCTGAGGGCCAATTAAACCCCTGCAAATCCTATAACAACTTGATCTGCCTATCCCACCTGGAGTTAGTGATTGCCTTAATATCTACAACAAACTTGATGCAATCATTTTCAACCTTGATCATGTTGTCAATTATGTTGTTGCACCCACTCATGTCCAAAGAGCCATCATCGCCAAGGAAGGCCTTTTGTTTGATCATTACCTGGCCCATGCTTGACTTCCATTTATCCAAACTTAGCACACTTCCATCATCTTTGTAAATTGAGGATAGATACTTTCTATACCCTTGATCAAACATGGCCAACTTGGCCTTTACCTGATTTGATTTTCCTTTGAAAAATCCTGAGGTGGCACTGACTAATCCTATCTTCTCAAAAATTTCAGTAACCACTTCAGGGATATCTTGCCTGTGAGGCTGCAATGCATCAAGTTTTTCAAAAAATGTTCTCTTCCCAAACCAAACACTGAAAAGTGGCTCCAAAGAGGCCATTGCCTCATTCACCTTTTCATTAGCCTTATGCAACATGCCCACTGATTGATGGATGGAATCCATTTTCTCCTTAATCCTCTCACACCTATGTTCCACAATATTTGATATGGCCTTTAAGGCTGCATCAAGCTTTACCTTCTTTAATTCCTCAGATGGCCTGTCATAAGTTTCTGCCACTGGCTGAGTTGCAACTTCAATTTTCAAAGTTGGAGGGGGAGTTTCCTTTGATGCTTCTTCAAGCTTGGCCTTTAGATCATCAGACTCCTCTTCCAAATCCTTGATTTGCATTAGCTTTAGGTGTTTGTCCTTGGAAAGTTTCACTAAATTTTCAAATAGCTAAGCATATCTATTTGATAACTGGGCTATCTTTGCCTCATTGAGGTGGGAAAAATGTGTCACAAACTTTGACACCTCAAGGTCACTAGTATTCTAGACAGGTGAGATGATTTTTTTCTCCTCCATCTTATCTTCTATACTCACCAAAGAAGGCTTTTGGGTTCTTGGGGCCAGAGACCACATTGCAACAGCTTGGGATTTAAGATCAAGCCCACTTCCCCTTATGATATCTCAAATATGCACCTCATAAGACAAATTTCCCTCATACTTCTTTCTAATCTAATCAATGATGAAGGCAAAAGTTAGATCCCATCTAGGAGTCAGAAGCATCCCACTAGATTTCACCATTTCTCTGGCCTAATCAAAAGTTATATTTTCAAGGGTAGGGTCATAAGAAGTTAGAGCCCTTAAGGTCTCATCACTTGGTTCCATACCCTCTAGTAGAGCCTTAGCCACTTCTTGTTGCTTCCTCTAAATAAGAAAAGTCCTAAATTCATCACTCTTGATGAATTGGTCATCACTAAGGAATTTTTCTTGATACAACTCCCTTCCATCTTTTCCAAGCAGTAGAGGCAATTCCTCCTCTTCTTTTGACACAATCTTCTTGCCCTCTCTAATTGTCTTTCTTAGATTGTGATGGTAGGCACAATCACCAAGCACTAGAACAAAATCCCTATCAACAATTATCTTTTGTTTCTTCTCCTTAGAGGGCCCACCTACCTCAAGTTTTTTCTTTTTTTGTGGTGGTTTAGGAGTGTCCTCTACCTCTTGAGTGATGTCAATAACAAGAGGTTCATTTGTTTGAGGTGGACTATCAACCTCCCATGAATCATTTGTAAAATCTTCATAATCAGAAGTGGAATAATTCTTGTCCACATCTAACCTCTCCTCAAGCATCCCTTCCAATTGACTAGATAGGGTGCCACACATTTCAATCATTCCATCAAGTCTCTGCAAATAGGGGAGATTAGGGAAAAACCCTCCAAAATGAATTTTGGCTGCCTTGAGTTGGGCCTCCAACTTCAATAAATCATAAAATTCGGTGAGCCTCCTGCCAATCTCATCTTCATCTAAGATGTTCCTGATCACATCTTCTTCATCACAACCCTCATGTTCTCTTATTGTCCCAATGTTGGGAATCAGTGTCATCCTTGCAGTTTTGATGAAGTTTTAAGAGTCTACATACCTGCAACTACTAGAGGTCATCTTGAAATGGTTGAGCCATGCACTGATTTGAGGCAATTTCCTCTTACCAACCTAGAAATTCCCAATCCTAAAATTCCTTGTGTAAATGTTCCCTTTCTGTGAGGAGCCAGAATCTCCTTGTCAGTCCAAATCAGCTGCCTTAAAAATTTTAACTAGACAACCCTTGGCGGTACAAACATTGGAAGTACATGTGGGGGTTAAGGGTACCCATATACCCTAATTATGGTGCTATTCTCTCCTAAATTGAAATCACCCCAATTGTGATTTCCCTGCCATTTATTCTCATACTACATGGGCCTCAAAAGCTTCAGAACCTAGACTTGCAACCTCACCACATTAGTCCCCATCAAATTGAGAATTGGGTGGACTATCCAATTTTGGAAAATACAAAAATCACACTCATTAGAAGTGTAATTCCAGACCCTAAGCCAATATTGTACTGGATTATCCTATCCTTCAACCATGAACATAAGCTTAAGAACCCTTCCATCCAAACTATTGATATTGAAATATAGGGTCAAGTGCATTAGAAGGGAGTAATGGATGAACCTAATGGGCCTTTTATTTTCTTTGATAGACACTAGACCTTCATGCATTCTATCAATTACATACTAGATGTAATCATAGTCAGTGTTGGCATGGGAATTTTGAATGTCCAAAATTATCATCAGCAAGTTAGTAGGAAATTTATCTGCATCTCCATCTATTCCTAGAACTCTACATAACCCATGACACAAAAACTTCATATAGAAGTTGAGGGATTTGAACTCATAAGGGGCATTCATGCTTGTAGGGAGAGGAGCTATGTACTTACCCTATTTTGGAATGTGTGTAACCATTTGATTTTTTACTGAACCTATATGACTGGCATACTTTTGATTTTCTTTCTTCAAATCTATGTTAGTAGAGGAAGAGGAATAAAAATCAAAGGCCTTCATGAATGACCCCCTATCCAAAGTCACGAAAGTAGACTGGTCACCTTTTCTAATCCTCTTAGAAATTGGGTCATACATCCTAGCCAACTCAATAATTAAATCCACATCCAAGAAGACATCAAGCACAATCAACTTCACCATCCCCAAAGCCCAAGCATTGCAAATTGGAATTTATTTATTTCTATTATTGTAAAAATATGTGAATATAGTGTAACCTAAACTAGAAGGGGTAGTAGCATCTCTACAATTCTCCATCAAGTCCTCAAAAGATTCATCAGTAGCTTTCTTGTTCTAGTTCAAACCGGGGAGCAACTTGAGAAATTCATCTAAGTAATTTGGTTTTCCTTTCTCCTCACCACCTTGCTCCTTGGCTTCCCCACTGGAAGACACCATGCTCAGTTTTGGTTGACTCATTTTATGCTCTGGATATATTTTCAATTATGCAATTCTCAAACACCTTGAAACTCTCTGTGACTGCTCTGATAATCTTCACAACTTCAGAAAACTTTGAACATTGTAAGAAGGGAAGCTTTGTCTATATATCATTAGCAATTAAATGCATGCGGTTGCCAAAATCATTGAAAATTTATCCCCAATCACTTTTGCATTGAATTTTGCACATTCACCAATTTGAATTCAAGGCTAGCTGATACTTGGATGTTGATAGGTTGATTAAAAAACTTGGAAATAAAGCAGAAAGGCAATGATCACAGTTTATCTTTAAAACCTTTAATTACTGAAAAAACTATTGATCAAATATGATTGGATGATCTTTTACTTTATTCCAGCTTAGCGCAGTACTTTTCCACATAGCAACAACACTTAACCCTTTTCCTTTAATGAGAAATTAACCCAACATGATTTGGAGATCCAGCGAACAAAGGACCTCATGATCTCTGAATGAAATGTTAACCTTGGGTTAGATTTGGAGATCGAGCAAACAAGCCATTCACACAATCTCAAAATGTTTTTTTAACTTCATAATCTTTCTTCAAGATTCAGTGACTACCATTGATCCCAGAGATGATCAATGGTCCTCAGACTTACCTTTGGAACTCATCTATAATCTAATCGCTATTCAGAGAATGAGCAACTGAAGGCATTCACTAGTTCTCATAATAATTTGATCAACCATGGTCTAATTTGAAGATTTAGTGACCAAAGGACTTCACTGATTCTCACAATTCTTAACTCAACCCATGAATCATCTGGTGATCCAGTGAATAAAGACCTTTTCTAAACCTGAGCACCTTAAAGCATGACCACAGTTCCCATTTAGAGATGCAGCTACCACCTTTATCTCTTAATCTCCAAATACATTACTTAACTCTTGATCTATACCACGATTCAGTGAACAAAGACATCTTGTAATCTTTGAATGAAATGCTTGACCATGGTTTTATTACAAGATTGGGAAAATAATGTTATTTGCCAAATCACTGAATACTTTTCTTAACTTGGGTTTGATTATGAGATTAAGCGCTGGCCGTAGATCCTGAAAGCCATCAAGGGTTGTTGCTGAGTTTCCCAATACTTTAAATCATCATTGCTTAATCATGAGATTCAGGAAATACCTTATTCACTGAATCATCGAAAGATTTAGACATTAGCTACTTTATTTGGAGATCAAGCGACTGAAGAAAACATATATCTTTACCATACTCAGTCGCCGAATCACTACATCCTTTTAGTGAAACTGCCAAAATCAAGAGAACATGAGACTACTACATAGTTGCTAAGTGGCTGAATGCCTTATCAATTGCCTAGTCCATCATGAGATTAAAAAATCACTGTTGATCCCATAGAAAATCAACGATGCTCACTGAATTGCCAGAAAACTTAAGACTTGACTGCCCAATTCAGCGATTAAGAGATAATCGCCACGCCAAGTCATTGAATGTTATGATAAAATCGCTAGAGATCATGAGAATGGGAGACCACACAGTCACTGAATCACTGAAGGAAAAAATAACTATGATTTTAACTTGGAGATTCAATAACCAAAGGAAAACATAACAATGACTTAGACACAGTCACCAGTTCACTGAATAGAAAAGTGACTTGAAACATTTGTTAGGAATGGGAACACTTAGAGTGGGGGGGGGGGGTAATCAGTGTTCACTATATTAAATATTTTTACTTTTCTCTTTAAACTTAACTTAAATTCTTAAGTACTAAAATGAACATTAACTCAAGCAAGATAGATTAACACAACACATAACACCAATATGGTTACGGGGAAACCCAAATAGGTAAAAACCTTGGTGGGAATTGATACCCACTAATAATCTATCCTAGTGTCTTATGATCCTTGTTAGAAGATCCTTAACCCTGTTAGGAGTTGTCTTTACATTACATTTAGTATAGTGACTCGATCAAGGGTCAGACTTTGTTAGGAGTCTTTTACAATAACCTTGTTAGGGGTGTGGACACACTGTCCTAGAGCTCACTACTCAAGTGATGAAGGCTACAACTTTCTAATCTCAGATACACACTATATTGTTGGTAGAATGTTTAGTGCTCCCCTCAAAATTTGTGACATGCCTTAACTGCCTTCAATGTCTTCTATAAGTCTAGTGGTTGTATCAAGCATTAACATGTCAATTTTTTGGTGCAACGACAACCACTACTTGTAACAAGTGGTATCAGAGCTTGGTCATAGGTTTGAATCCCCTCGGGTAGCCTCTGAGGGGGTGATTGTTGGTAGAATGTTCAGTGCTCCCCTTAGGATTCATGACATGGGTTAACCACCTCATGTGTCTTCTATAAGTCTAGTGGTTGTATCGAGCATTAACAGGTCAATCTTTTGGTGCAACGACAACCACTACTTGTAACATATATTTGCTAGATGAACTGGCACTGTGACACTGCTTGTCTGATTAGTTCCTTTGATGCACTAATGTTTTGATCTCTTGAAAATATCTAATACATATTAACAACTCTTTCTATACTTCTGCTATGCTTATTTCAACTTTATATCAGCTTCCATGCCTAATTACAAAGGCACATCTAATATTTATATGCGCATACAAAACAATTAACTAGGTCGACCCTTTAACCAATTACATACAATGATTCCAATTGAATTGGCTCAAGGATGTTTACAAACAAACATAATTATATGTCTACACCCTAATTACAATAGGTGCATACCCCTTACACAACAATATTATAGTCGCTAATCAATTTACCATCAGTGGACTGCATACACTGTTATGTTCTGGCATTTACTGGCTGTGCAACTTGAACTCTCTGTATCTTCCTCATATTGATTCTTCTAATCATGCGCTCTTAAAATTAGCATGAGTATAGTCTTACCAACTTAATGTCTAGGATGCATACCAAAATTCTATCATATGCACGTGCGTTGATGCTTTGACCTTTAGGTACTATGTACACTATCCAATCTTCAACACTTAGCCAATTTCTCATCTTCTTATCATGAGCGCTGACTCCAAAACACTATATGACTTTTTTTCCATAATGAAAACACTATATTAAGTCATATACAACAACATAGTCAACTTTCCAACAACATTATCCTAAGATTCAGTGAATGCCTAAGGGAAAGAAGAACCACATGCAAATTGAAAATCTTAAGTGGCCAAAAAGGTAACACAGAAACATAAAGAACTAGGGAAAACTTAAGATACTCTGAAGGACTAACCCTACCAAGGGAAAAAATACCTAGGGAAAGGATTTTTAGAGCAAAAAAATGACAAACCCTAAACTTTCCAACCTCAAACTAGATAAAAAAACCTATAGGGACAAAAACAAAGACTTGAAGTGACATTCTTAGAAAACTGAAAAATTACCCAACAGTGGCTCTATCTGAGGATGCTTGAATACAAGTTCATAGCAAGAAACCATGAATCTCTAGGTGGCAGACCACAAAACCCTAACCTAGAGCATAAAATAAACACACAATAGAAACAAACACACCTGTACATATTTACAAAGGCTACTGTGCGTGGAAAAGATTGAGGGTCAATTGAAGAAATATTTTAGGAATTGTCAATGCACTGGCAATTCCTGTTCTTCACCATCTAGATTTCTTAAGAAATATGAATCCTTTCCATGAATCTGATGGATGATAAAAGGCCCCAACCACAAGGATTCAAATTTTTTGTGCTTACCTTTTTCTTTAGCCCTGGCATTCCATTGAAGAACCATATCACCAGGCTAGAACTTTCTAATACTAGCTCTCTTGTCAAAAAGATACTTCATCTTTTGTTGCAATTTCACATTTTGTTTTTGACCTTCCCTTCTAATATCATCCAATTCAACTAAATGGATTATCTTGTCTTTTAATGGTTCACTAATTTTCATACCTTCCTCTTGTATGAATAGGTAAATAAGTAACAAATTATTAATAGGAAGTCTGGATTTTACACCACACACCAACTCAAATGGGGACTTCCCTATTTCCTCTTTCTCAACAATTAAATCTTCCCACAATGCCATTTTTAATTTTACATGCCAACTCCTTTTTTTCTTTTCCAAAGTCTTCTTTAAAATCTGTAGAATACTTTTGTTACTAGATTCTGCTTGCCCATTAGCTTGTGAACAATATGGGGATGAGTATGATAAAATTATTCCCATTTATGAGAAAAAGTCAATGAATTATTGTGACCTAAATCTCATGGCACTATCCATCACTAGTTTGATAGGAACACCAAGCCTAGTGATTATGTTATTCATTAAAAACTCAGTCACTACTGCACTGGTGGCCTTTTTAGTTGGAATTGCCTCAATCCACTTGGTGAAGTAATAAGTGGAAACCAAAATCTAGCTATGCCCTCCACTAGACTTCTCATAAAATTCTCCAATAAAATCCATGCCCCACATAGAAAAAGGAGCCTCTGCAAACATAGGATTCAACTGTTAGGAATGGGAACATTGAGAGGGGGGGGTGAATCAGTGTTCACTATATTTTATCTTTTCACTTAATCTTTAAACTGAACTTAAATTCTTAAGTACTGAAATGAACATCCACATAAACATGAAACATGAAATGAACACATAACACCAATATGGTTACAGGGAAACCCAAATAGGTAAAAACCCCAGTGGGAATTGACACCCACTAATATTCTGTACTAGTGTTTTATGATCCTTGTTAGAAGATCCTCAACCCTGTTAGGAGTTGCTTTACAATGAATTAAGTATAATAGACCTTGTCAAGGGTCAGACCCTATTAGGAGTCTTTTAAAATAAACCCTATTAGGGGTGTGGACACACTGTCCTAGAGCTCACTGCTCAAGTGGTGAAGGCTGCAACCTTCTGATCGTAGATACACACTATATCTACTGGATGAACTATCACTGTGACAATGCTTGTCAAATCAGTTCCTTTGATGCACTAATGCTTTGACCTCTTGCAAAGATCTAATACATCTTATAGTCTCTTCACACACTTATGCTCTACTTATCACAACTCTTTATCAACATCCATACCAATTACAATGGGTGCATCTCATATTTATATGTGCATACAAAACAAATAACTAGGTCATCACTTTAACCGATTACATATAATGCTTCCAATTGAATTGGGTCTTGTGTTTACAAACAAACATATTTACATGTTGGTAGCCTAATTACAATAGGTGCATAGCCTTTACAACATTAGAATATAACCACAAATTAGAGTGCTAATAGTCGGTTGTTTACTTTGTTCTTCTTTGGCACATACTGGCTGTGTAACTTCAACTATCTGTAACTTTGGCATACTTGCATATCTGATCATGCACTCATAGAATAAGCATGAATATAGTCTAACCAAATTATCTTCTAGGGTGCACACCATAACTCAGTCATACACATGTGTGCTGATGCTCTAAGCTTCAGGTACTCTGTACACTGTCTAGTCTTCAACACTTAACCGATTTCTAGTCTTCTCATCAAGTGCACTGACTCCAAACTACTATATGACTTTGTTTCCATAATGAAAACACTATAATAAATCATATACACTAGCATAGCCAACTTGCCAACAATCTCCCCCTTTTTCATTGATGGCAACAAAGGAATATGGCCAAGTTGCTAATTGTTCCTTAATACAATTTTTTTTTGTCTTATATCTCCCTTATACATAATTTTCTATCTTATATCTCCTTATACATATCTATAACCATATTCTATACATTCTCCCCCTTTGACATTAATGAAAAAGGTTCTTCAAAACTATATCCACAAATACTTACTATGATAGAACATCCAGATATGCTATCTGCAAGTTTTGGATCTCCTTCTTCCAAAATGTGATCAGTGAATTTACAATCTATAGATGGGCACATAATGCATACTGTAGCTTCTCCATCTTCTCCAAATCTATGCTAGGACCTTGATCATATGTCACCATGGTGGCATAAATTTACTTGATATTCTAATTAAGTATGTCTAATGAGGGCACAAGAGCATTCCTTAGTTGAGTCTTCCCAGCCCTTATATTGGACATCTCCTTTTCTACCTTCTAAATCTTATCTATCCATCCTTGGTAGACATTATTGCACATGTTCACATCAACTGATGGATCTTTCACTAATTTCCTTATGATGTCTATCATAGCTTCAACCTCTTGTATCTTTTTGTACAGATCACTAGTCATCTTGTCTTGGTTCATACAATTAGCAATAATATTTTTGCCTTTTGCTGTAAACTCCTTCAAGGATGCTTGACTAGCCTTTAGTGAGTTCAGGTCAAGTGCATAGTTGCTAACCAATTCAATGACCCTCTTCTTCAAATATTTCTCTTCTGCAACTAGGGATGCAAATTCTTCCAGGCTAGAGAAATTATTCTTGAACTGTGAAATGACTAGACTTACATCATCAATGGAGTGTACCTTGGACACTTTCTTGTCTGCTGGTAATAAATTGTTTAGGATGCTTACTGATTCTACAAGGAGGGGATTTCTCATCACCTATTTCTCCTTTTCTTTCTCCATAGCTAAGACATTAGACTTGATCATGTCTTCTTCTCCCCAAGAGTCCAAATTGGTTGTGTCAGGTGTCAAACTTGACAACAATGCTACTGAGGGAGTGATAGGAGTGCTATCCATCACTTCTTGTTTTACCTTGATTATTTCAACTGATGGTTCATTTTCTTTTCTCTCTACTTCTTTCTTTTCTTCTTCTTTTTCTATTTATTTTCCTTCTTTCTTTTATTCCATATTTTCTTCTTCTTTTTCATCTGTTATATCTTTAATCAATATTTCTTCTTGATGAATAGGAGTGTTACTACATAAGTTTTCAGCCTCTTGAGTGCTTAAAAATGCCTCTTCAAACTTGTCCAGATCCATATCTTTGTCTGCCATAGTAACTTTTACATTGTCAATGAAGATTGAATCATCCTTAGGTGTCTCTATCATAGGTGCAGTCTTCTCTACCTTTGTGGATGTATCAACTGCATGCGCTGAATCCTATGGACCTATAGATTATACATTGATGGTCTTTGACTCTTTGGAAATCATTGTGGGTACTTGTGCTATAGGCACAATAGATGGATACATGTGCCTATTCATAAAGACCTTCTCAAAGGCTTTCTCTATTTCCTTTGCAACTAATTCATAGTTCTTGTCCATTATGTGTAGGGTCCTTGACTTAGTTCTAAGATGTGGCTTTACTAGATCTAAAAATAGAGATTTCTCCTCTAGAGAACATACAGGAAGGGTTTCATCTAGAATCTTTTCTCTTATCCTTAAACCTTCTTCAATGGCATGTCTCTTTTGGAACTCTAGGATGTTCCACACATTATTAGGGATCATAGTCTTAAGTTCTAAGATTGTCTTCTTAAACTTCAACATATGTTTGACTATAATTTCATGTATCTCTAATTTGTTTGTCTCACTGCATTTCTCATAAAACTTTCCTACTTGATCAATTCTTCCTTCATCAATAATTCTTGTGCTTAACACACTCAGACTAGGTTTCAAACTTACTCCAGGAGGTGCTTGAGTGTTCCTTCTATTCCTTGTTACTCTCGAGGATGGATGACCAATGCTAACTTCTTTCTTCCTCTTAGGCATTTCCTTATACTCAGGAGGATTAGTAAGGTCAATGGTTTCTTTGGGCACAGAAGGAGTAACATCAACATTACCCTTTTGAATATCAGACTTTTCTATCTTCACCTTCTTTAGCTTAGGATCTTCTGATTGAGTCTTTGTTGTTGCTGTGCTCTTAATTTCCAAAGCAATCTTTTGTTCCCTTTCTTTTTCTAGGTCTACTTGGGACACTCCATGAATTCTCAAGATCTTTGAGGTAACCTTAGCAACCTTCCTTTTTGTTGCTGCACTATTTAACACTGCATCAACTTCTCTTATTTTCTCCTCATAGGTTCCCCATCTTGGCTCATTAGGGTCTTTAGGTGCTGAAAATAGAACTTGAGAATAAGCCTCTAGAATAGGCTCTTCCACTTTATATCCTACTGGATGAATCTACTTTGTTCTTGGTTCAACTACCTCCATGCATGTTGTGTCAATCTCAACCATAAAACAAATAATATCCTTATATTTTTCAACCATCTTCTCTCAAATTTTGAATATCATCTGCATCTTGGCCCTGAATGTTTTCAACTCCAGTTTCATGTAGTCCTTCAAAGTTCTCTTAGTACATGCCTTGAGAGATATCTATGGCATTTTAGGAATGGATTTGTCTAGATACAAATTAGATACCTTTCCAACAATATGGAAGTACATGTATATGATCAAAGACCCAAATTTGAATATCTTGGTCTTATCATGCTTGGTTGCCTTAATGTTATCAATTAGTTATGCGCACAGGATCTCACACAAGTTGAACTCTCTATTTTCTTTCACAAGTCTTATGGCTGCAAGAATTGTGGCCATAGACACACTGTTCACCTTGCTGGTGTGTTGGAACCTATAGCCTAGTATCATGGACATCAATTTGATGTCATTTTCTCAATAGGCTCAATGGTCATTCCGTGCCTATCATTTCATGACTTGCAAGTTTTCTCAACAAGCTTCCTTACATCCTTGCCTACTAGAAGAATGACGCCTATCTTAGAGAGGCCTATCATCTCATGAATTAGGTCACCAGTAATTCTAACCGGTACTTCACCTATCCAAAATAGGTCATCATGAATTATCCTCAGTAGAATCTTGATCCATTCTGATTCATAGAACTCATATGCTGTAGCATTCTCCACTATAGGGTGATTATTTCATCGTGCATACTCATCCATGAAGGTTTTGTTTGGTTTCAACATAGTTTCCATGTGTGCTCTTAATCTATCTAATCCTACTAGTTCTTTCTTACAGTAGATGTATGCCCTAATGTCCTTGACATGCATAATGCCCATAGGCGCGTGGGAGAATGTCCCTTCAAGGTCATCAAGTGTTGATTTAAATGGATGCCTCTTAAACACATATCTTTTCTTCTCTACAACATCAAATACTATAGGAGTAGCCATCACTTACTTGGATATCACTTTCCAAATGATCCTGAAGACTTCTTGAATTGGTGCAACGAACTAGGGTTTCCATAACTGATCAAATGCACAAGTCACTTGATGAATCAAACTACAATCCTTCTCAATCAACTGCTAGGGCTCTTCTTCTCTCCAATCACTTTGAATTTGAATGCAATGAGAGATTTACAAACTTCTGTGTACTTTAAATTATAAAATCTACCATTAATGCTTGTCACGTAAACCAGGCTACCACTTGAAAATTTCTATCTTTCATTTTGCAAAAAAATCAGCTAGTACACTCTTGCACATAGGTTCTACTAGTCTCTAAAAGCTTAAGTCCAAAGGCGCATACTCTGAGAGTGAGTATACCAACTGCACAAGGGGCTAGAACTAAATTAGGTCCCCCTATGACCTTGAGGGCCATTCATCTAGATGTAGAGGGTGCGTCCACTATGGATGCATCCAATACATACTCATAAACCTTGTCCTTCTTTGCTTCTGACCAAATCAAGCTCACATCCTCTGAAGCTTTCAAAAAATTAACTTTTCCTTCAGGATCCAATACTGGTTCTTCAAGATTTTTAGGGCTTTCCTGACCTTGCATCCTTGATCTGCAAAACTTTGAGATGTGTCCAGCCTTGTTATAGGAGTGACAAATGACTGGAGGTCTTATATTCTTAGGTGCATTGACACGGGTCACCATTTTACATTGTCTAGTTGAGTGATCTTTATAGTTACATATCTGACATGTAACATTTTGAGAACTTCTTTAATTAGACTGATTCTAATTCCTCTGATTATGCTGAGTCCTATTCTTCTGACTTGTTTTGTAATTCATAGCTCTATGAACAAATTTATTGCATGAATAATAGTAAACATTGAAAGGTCTTACCTCTGTAGAGTTCCTTGCTATGTGTCCATGCTTGTTACATGCATAAAAAGGGTGGTCTACTGGCATGCACTCATTCTTAGGTGGTTCAATATGATCCTTAGTCTAACTTCTAGTCTCCTTAGCATCTGAGGTGCCTTCTGGTGCTTTCATTCTTTCTCGCATATTGTCAATTAGATTTTGTGCTTCATTGTATCCAATGCAGCTAGTATCTCCTTTAGCTCTTCTTGCATACAACTGAGATTCTATCAAATCAGAACTGGTGTGTAATTTATCAATGTGATTCTTAGCATCTTTCAATTTAGATTCCAAGTTTTCTTTGTTGTTCCTTAGCTCCAAGATTTCCATGTTTACTTGCCTCAATTCTTCATTCAGTTGAAGGTTCTCTTTGATTTGTTCATCATAGACTTCTTGATTGTTAAGCAGCTTATCATCAAATTCTTCAAGGTGTTCTTTCAAGGATGCATTTTCTTCATTTAGCTTCTTGACCATTATCCCTAGATCACTAGTAGAGAATTCTTTCAAGTCCTTCCTTAGCCTTTTGATGACTAATTGAGCATCACTGAGTTTTTCCTTAAGTTCTTCAGTTTCTTTTTTAAATCTGTCCAGGTCTTCAAGAGCAGCTTCAAGATTTATTTTTAAATGTTTCATTTCTCTTTATATATGATCTCCTCAAGTGGCTAAACTTATTTTCTAAGAACTAGAGCTCTAATACCAATTGTTGGGAATGGGAACATTGAGAGGGGGGGGGGGGGTGAATCAGTGTTCACTATATTTTATCTTTTCACTTAATCTTTAAACTAAACTTAAATGCTTAAGTAATAAAATGAACATCCATATAAACATGAAACATGAAATCAACACATAACACCAATATGGTTATGGGGAAACCCAAATACGTAAAAACCTCGGTGGGAATTGACACCCACTAATATTCTATACTAGTGTTTTACGATCCTTGTTAGAAGATCCTTAACCTTGTTAGGAGTTTCTTTACAATGCATTAAGTATAGTAGACCTTGTCAAGGGTCAGACCATGTTAGGAGTCTTTTACAATAAACTCTATTAGGGGTGTGGACACACTATCCTAGAGCTCACTGCTCAAGTGGTGAAGGCTGCAACCTTCTGATCTTAGATACTCAATATATCTGCTGGATGAACTATCACTGTGACACTGCTTGTCAAATTAGTTCCTTTAATGTGCTAATTCTTTGACCTCTTGCAAAGATCTAATACATCTTATAGTCTCTTCACACACTTTTTCTCTGCTTATCACAACTCTTTATCAACATGCATACCAATTACAATGGGCACATCTCATATTTATATGCGCATACAAAACAAATAACTAGGTCAACCCTTTAACCGATTACATACAACACTTCTAGTTGAGTTGGCTCAAGCATGTTTACAAAAAAATATATTTACATGTCAGCAACCTAATTACAATAGGTGCATAGCCTTTACAACATTAGAATATAACCGCAAATCGGAATGCTAACAATCAACGTCTTACTCTGTTCTTCTCTGGCACACATTGGCTATGTAACTTCAACTATCTATAATTTTGGCCTACTTTCATATCTGATCATGCACTCATAGAATAAGCATGAATATAGTCTAACCAACTTATCTTCTAGGGTGCACACCATAACTTGGTCATATGCATGTGTGCTGATGCTCTCAGCTTCAGGTACTCTGTACACTGTCTAGTCTTCAACACTTAACCAATTTCTGATCTTCTCATCAAGTGTTCTGACTCCAAACTACTATATGATTTTGTTTCCATAATGAAAACACTATACTAAGTCATATACACTAGTATAGCCAACTTTCCAACATCAACAACAAGGAACCTAAGAATTTTAGCTTTTTTTAGAATCTTTGGCATGACTCACATTTCCGAACAAATGAATGGGTGTCCTTAAACAATACAAGCCAATAGTATCCATCCCTTAGAATATTGTGAGCTATGGCCCGGGCTGAATGATGCCCTCCACATAATCCAGAGTGCATATCACTCAAAATATTTTAAGATTGCCCCTTGTCTAAACATAAAAGCAATATTCCATCATTTTCTTTCCAATAAAAATCACCTTGTATCAGTACATACCTCTGAGCCTACAATCTCAAACTTCTCCTTTGATTATCATTCAAGTCCTGTGGGTAACTAGCATTTTTTAAGAAAATAAACAATTTTTGTATACCATGGTTGCATCTCAATACTAGTCAGTGTTCCTCCAACCATGGCAACATTATTTACTTATACAAGGTCCATATTCTCTTTTGTCATAAGCTTTGCAAGTCCCAAGCCTCTTACAAGCTTGGTAATATGGAGCTCCAAATCAAATTCTTGGATCCTATTAATCCATTTGCATCTTTTTCCAGTGACTTCACTTTGACATAAAATGTCCTTTACTGCAACATGAGGTACATATGAATTAACCTTTGCACAAACAAGATAAGGTCTACAATCTTTTACTACCTTGACTAGTGCATATGCTTTCTTTTCCATTAGTTCATAATTCAAATCAAAAAATTCCAGTGACTTGCTAAAGAAGGCAATCGGGTGCTCAAATCCTTCCTCCACCTTATGTAATATAATGGTTGCAATAGTGTGAAAAGATGCAAAAGAGAACAAAGAAAATGGCTTGGAATAATCAAGAGATATCAGAATAGGGGCCTCTTGGATTGCTTGTTTGATTTTCTCAAAAGCTTCCTGATCTTCACAGTTCCAATCAAACTTTACATCTTTCTTTAGGATCTTGACTATGGGCTTGACTAGTTCCAGCAATATTAGCAATAAATCTCTAGACAAAATTGATCTGTCCCAAAAAGGATTGCACACCTTTAATATTTTTTGGGGGAGGGACCTTTTTGATTGCCTCAACTCTTTTAGGGTCATTTCTTACTCCTTTTGATACTATATGTCCAAGCAATTTTCCTTTAGTTACAACAAATTGACACTTCTTGGGATTCAATGAGATACCAAAATCTAAGGCCTTGACAAGGAGTTTTTCCAGATGGCCACAATGGTCTTCAGCCTTCTTAGAGTATGTAGTCAAATCATCTTGATATACAACCATAAGGACATTAATCAAATATTTGAAAGTAACATCCATTGCCTTTTAAAAAGTTGCTCTAGCATTTTTCAAACCAAAAGGCATACAGACATAAACATAGGTTCCCCATGGAGTGGTGAATGCTATCTTAAACTGCTCAGAATCTTTGACCAGAACCTGGTCGTAACCTAAAAAACCATCCATCATAGACAATAAGTCACAACTAGTCACTCTATGCAGCATAGCCTCCATATTTGGCAATCCATAATTGTCCTTTAGTGAAGCAACATTTAAATTTCTAAAATCCATAGAAAGTTTGATATCACCATTCTTTTTCCTAACTAGCACAAGATTTGAAACCTAGGAGGAATACCTAATAGGTTCAATGATGCCAGCATCCCTCAAATTTGTTAATTCTACCTGCATTTTTGTGGCTAATAAGGGATTAATGGGCCTTTGCTTCTGCCTAAAAGGTTTGGTGTCCTCCTTTAGAGGGATCTCATGTTGAAAAAAATCTTCCCTATAGGCCTTGAGGTCATCATAAGACCAAGAAAACACATGCTTGTACCTTTTCAACAATCTTATCAAATTTCCCCTAATCTCCCTACTCATCTTTTTTCCAATGTATACCATTTGAGGGGACGTTTCTAAACCTAAATTTATTTCCTCTAGGTCCTCCATTTTGGTATTAGACTTTTGTGACATATACCCATCATTTATGTTAAACATGCCTTCTAACTCTACTAATCCCTTAGGTATATGGTTTGAGGCTAATTGGACAATCTCATTTCCCATAATACATTCCTTTCCATCAATAATCTATTGTGAAGCATTGAAATCTATTTGCTGCCCATCACACTGATCTAAACTTTGAAGAAATTTAAGGATATCAAATTCATCCTCAAAGACTTGCCAATTATACACATTGTCAAGCATTGCAGGCCTAATTTTGATTTCTAACATTGATACACCAGTTAGACTAATATCATTATTTTTCAGGGCAACATTGGCAAGGAAATCAGCCATGATTTTATTTGACCTTTCTACCCAAAGGATATTAAAGGCTTTAAATAATTCTAATCTATCCCAAACAACATGTTTGTACAATTTTAGTCTATCATCTTTAGCAGCATATTTAGATCTAACTTGGGCTATAATCAATTGGGATCACCATGGAATTTTAATCATTTTATACCATGTTTTATAGCAACATCTAAACCCAATATCAAAGCCTCATACCCAACAATGTTATTAGTACATTGGAAAGTTAACATAAATGAATATTTGAAGGTAGTACCTGATGTAGATATAAGCAAAACACTAGCTCATGATCCTCCCTTAGAACATCCTCCATCAAAATACATTTTCCAAAGTCCACCTTGCTGTAGTATCAATTATTCCACTATTGGATCAGTATTTTTCATTTGGTGTACTATTTCTTCAACCATGAAGTTCTCCATGTCAATATCAATGCAATAGTTCAAATCCTCTGGTGAAACTTTTTCAACCATTACTGAGGAATGGGGTTCCCTATACGACTTCACTTTTGTTCCATTGATTAGAATGGTGGCATATGATAAATCTAATTGCAGTTTCCCTCCAACTGTTGCAACCCACTTCCTTGATAGAAGCATTCCATAATGGGGTTTAGTGTCAACTACAACCACATCCATCTTGTATGTGGCCTCCGGGAATGCAACAATCTTCACTTCTATTCCTACTAAGGTTCCCACAATAGGCACTACCCTGGTATCCATGGCATAACACCTACCATTGGATGTATCAACTTGTAAACCCAACTCTTTCATCACATGATATGGCATTATAGTGGCAGCAGCACCAGAGTCAATCATGCAATTCTTGAGCAAAAAATTGTTCACAATCAGTGTAACATAGAAGGGATCAATGGAAGACGGTTCTTGTGTGACAATGTTTCCAACACAAAAGTTAGAAATATCCTTAGTTGTTTCAGGTCTATCCACTACATTTCCCTTTTCTATCATAACATGATCTACACCTTGTTCATTTATCAGAGCTAGAGTAGCTGTCTTATGCTCTTTAATCTTCAACATTTCCAACAAAGGAATAGAGACCTTCATTTGAGACAAGGCATGCATCATGTCAAAAGTAGGGGGATCAGTAGAAAGATTTGAAGTATCTTTTATTCTACCAACCTTCTTCTTGACCTTATTTGTAATAGCTTCCTCATTCTTTTTATTTTCAGTAACAGGTTCCTCTCTCCTATTATTTCCACCTCTACCCTTGATAAAATTTTGTTTAGAGGGCTCTTTATTTTGAGGATCATCTTTAACAAATACTGACCTCGGCACCCCTTGATCAACATCCACTCTTCTATTACTCAAATTGTATGAGGACCTAGATTGTGAGATAGTAGCCATAGTCAGAGTTCTAATTTCTTCTTCACTAGGCTTTCTCCACTGAACTCCATCCACCTCTGATATGACCATATTAGTTTTACACATATCATAATCAGACTCATCATGAGAAAATTGGGTAAATATCTATTTCTCATAGCTAGGGAGAATCCTCCTCTTGTGATCAACATCAACACAAATCTCTTCATCATTTGAAGACAAAAACTCTTCCACCTTCTCAGTGGTAAACATGTTGACAACAGGTTTTTTAGATTCTTCATAATCTCCTGCCTGTGGGTTATCAACTTCTTCCTCTAAAGCTTGAGCTATGACACACTGGAAAGGTGAATGAGGCATATTACAAGCCACACACCAAGGAATGCTCTCCACATTGTGTGCTATATTTTTCTTCAAAGGATCTGGGGTGTCCCTTCATTTTTGAGTTTCATGATTATCTAAGACAGGTTTCCCATCTTTCCAATTTGTCTTGTAAGGCATATCTTGTAGCCTAGGGAACCTTTCTTTCCTTTGATAAGGTGGCCTAGTATCCCGATAACTTCTCCCACCCTTTTCAATTTTGGTTGAGAGATCCTTGACTACACTTGCAAGATTTTCAACCTTGTCATCATCTTTAGTCAGTCTAGTAGTCAATCTAGTAGTGTGTGGCTTAGTTTCCTTCCACAATTTTCCCTCATCCCTCTTATACATCTGACCAGATGCCTTCCTATTACTTTCAATATTTATAGCTAGTTTAAAAGAATCTCTTAGGGTATGAGGACTCTTATCTATCAAAAGATATGACATCTTACCATCCAAGGAATTAAAATATGTGGTCAAGAAAACTGCATCATCTAGTCTTAAGACTTGAAATAATTTGTATATTGCCTTTTGGAACCTACTATTGAACTCTAACATGCTCTCATTTTGATGCATTTTGATGTTATTAAACTCATTGAGAATGTATCTTGAGTTAACATGTTCTGCATATTGTTCCTTAAAGCTTCCAACAAACTCATCCCATGATGCAATGCTATTCTTTGGTAAACCTCTATACCAATCTCTAGCATCTTCAATTAGTGATTGAACAAAAAGATTCATTACAACATCTTCATGTTCAATCTCATAATCATTGATTTTATCTGTTAAAAACTTCAAGTGCTCTTCACATGTAACCACATTATCCGGTAAACTTAGGGTTCTTTTCTCTCACCTCATTTGGGATAACATTAGGTTGACCAGGGATACCATCAAAGAACAAAGGCCTATACCTGTCTAAGTCAACTGGTCTTCTCTAGAAAGTTGGTGGGATTTGGGGTCCTACTCCAACATTTTGACAGGGGACATTCCCAATTGGACCACTAGTCAATGGGGCTCCAGGGTTGGTATTCAAAACTAGTCCAAGTGTACTTTGTTTGGGATTCAAGATTTGGGGATTGGGAATCATAACACAAGGTTGATTTGGTGGTGCTATCCCTAAAGTAATAGGGACTGAGCTACCAGTAGACATGTTCATATTGGCATGTAGGAAAGCTAACTTTCTTTTCATTTCATCTGTAGCAGCCTCCAATTCTAACTTCTCCAGCTGGAGAGCTAAATCCTCCTTAGCCTTTCTAGCCTTTTCCAATTCCAGGATTTCTTGGGATATAGTGTTAGGATAAATAACATTATTTTTAGGTTCATTGATGCTTATGCCAACAACCTTTTATTTCCCTTCATCAGAGACATCCCTTGTAGAATTTCTATGCTCTTCATTTCTTTTGATTTCTGATGGATGCAATTTCCTAAGGATAGGACCCTCTCCTTCAAATTCATCTTTCTATGGATTAGGTTTACCACCATCAACCTATTTTCTTAAGGCTCCCATACCACCAAATAACTCACTGTCTAAACCTTAGACATTTTTATTTAGATCTTTGGCCTAGATCTCATTGTGCTTTGTTTTCCTTATGAGATCTTGCCTCTCCATAAGTAATTCATAGATCTATTGTTCCCTCACCTTTCTCCTATTGGAAATCTCCAACAATTTCTCACGTTCTTTCTTCCTCAAAGATATTACTTCCTCTCTCAAATTTTCTTAATCATAAGAGGTAGTTTCTGTAGTAGATGTTTCCCCTGGTTGGTCTAGAGTTTCTCTTGCAGGGAAAAAACCTATTTCTATGACTTCTTCTTCCTGAGAAGGATTAACGACACTAGGCTTGGTTTTTCTAGTAAGTTCAGGGTCATTAGAAGAGGAAGAGGCTTCTTGAGGAATGAGCATAGGGATTTGATCTCTAGAGGGCCCAAGAGAATTAGGATTGAAGAAACCCCTCCCAGACCATTATTTCCTACTAGGTGTGTGGAGTTCATCACCCATGTTACTCTCTGTATGATCTTTGAAATATGACCTAGTGAATCTTTGTCAAATCATGACGTGTTCAACAAAATACAACTAACTTTCAGTATGAATACCAGAAAATGGTAAACACAGAGCTCAGAGTCACCACCCACAAACAAATAACAATATAATATTTTTAAACTAGTCTACAACAAAACAATAGACAGTTTAGCACGAACTTAAGAAATCCATTGTGCATTATCTTTTTTAGATCCCCAATGGAGTCGCCAATTTTGTTAGTGCTTAAACTTGTAGATGATTAAAAGGATTCAAAAACATCTAAAATCATAACTCTAGCATTCCCAATAGATGCATCTAACAAAATCCAAACACTAAGGTACCAAGGTTTACAAAACCTTCTTCTCTTTGAGCTTAAAGCTCGGGTGGGTCTACCTTTCAGAATTGCTTCTATAAAGCATTACAACAGTGATCTATGTGCTTGACATAGATTATACAAATTCAAAATATACAAAAAATTTAAAATGAACATATTATTTGATTTGTTGATGGTGAACAAATGCAAATTAAGTTTATGACTAGTGCCATATCCTAGGGCATTAGACTCAAAATTCTACATCAACAAAAAACTTATCAAAACAAATATCCCAAAACTCAAATAAGATGCCTTACACTCTATTTTCCCAATTGCCAAATCATGCTATCAAATTCATATATGGATTACAAATTCCCAGAGATCTCCCTTAAGATTTATTCTTTCCTTGAAAGAAACTCAAGCTTAACCCCTATATCTACCTTGTAAAAAATGTACTAAAATGCCTTACAAATTAATACATAAAAGAAATTCAAACATCCACATGTGAAGACAACCAAGATAAACAAAGGAGTTCTAGTATATTGTATTGATATTTCAACTACATTAGTACATCCTCAAAAGAGAATTGTCAGACAAAAGTACTATTATCATAACTCTCTTTACAAAGTAATATCCACCACCTTTACAAAAGAAGAAAAATTGCTATATATATCACTGGCTATCTTGGAATCCTCAAAGAAAGGATGCAACAAGCTTCGAATAGCCAGGATGGTGACTTGCACTATAGAAAAAAGTACAAAACATGATGACTAAAGACTAGAAAAATAGAAAGTAGTTTTCCAACAAATGGAATCTTCACAGCTGACACCTTTATCTGAGGATATTTTTGAGTGGTTATTTGAGGTTTTTTCATGAATGATGACCACCAATACATGTTAACTTACATCATTCTTTGTACGATACTCACTCTCCCTACATTTATTGGATCAGGTGCCAGGTGGGACTCACTCTTCTTCTTTTGCTTCTAGCTCCATGACAACTGACTTCTTCTTTTGCCTTGTATTCTTGTCCCAAGCTGCCACATCATCTTCTAAGGTCCAATTATACCCATGAAAATCCTCTAACAACTTGATCTGCCTATCCCACTTGGAGTCAGTGATCCCCGTAATATCTACAACAAACTTGATGCAGTCATTTTCAACCTTGATCAAGTTGTCAATTATGTTGTTGCACCCACTCATGTCCAAAGAACCATCATCCCCAAGGAAGGCCTCCTATTTGATCATTACCTAGCCCATGCTTGACTTCCAATCATTCAAACTTAGTACACTTCCATCATCTTTGTAAATCAAGGGTAGATACTTGCTATACCCTTGATGAAACATGGCCAACTTGGCCTTTACCTGATTTGATTTTCCTTTGAAAAAGTGTGAGGTGGCACTGACTAATCCTATCTTCTCAAAAGTCTCAGTAACCACTTCAGGGATATCTTTCCTATGAGGCTACAATGAATCAAGTTTTACAAATAATGTGCTCCTCCCAGACCAAACACTAAAAAGTGGCTCCAAAGAAGCCATTGCCTCATTCACCTTTTCATTAGCCTTATGCAACATGCCCACTGATTGATGGACGGAATCCATTTTCTCCTTAATCCCCTCACACCTATGCTACACAATATCTGATATGGCATTTAAGGCTACATCAATCTTTACCTTCTCTAAGTCCTCAAATGGCCTGTCAGAAGTTTCTACCACTAGCTGAATTGTAGCTTCAATTTGCAAAGTTGGAGGGGGAGCTGCATTTGTTGCTTCTTCAAGCTTGGCCTTTAGATCATCCAAATCCTCTTCTAGAGCCTTGATTTGCATTAGCTTTAGGTCTCTATCCCTGGAAAATTTCATTGAATTTTCAAACAGATGAGCATATCTATTTGATAACTGGGCTATCTTTGCCTCATTGAGGTGGGAAAAATGTGTCACAACTTTTGACACCTCAAGGTCACTAGTATTCTGGATATTCCAGATGATTTTGTTCCCCTCCATCTTCCCACTAGATTTCACCATTTCTGTAGCCTCATCAACAATTATATTTTTAAGGATAGGGTCATAAGAAGTTAGAGCCCTTAAGGTCTCATCACTTGGTTCCATACCCTCTAGTAGATCCTTAGCCACTTCTTGTTGCTTCCTCTAAATAAGAAATTTACTAAATTCATCACTCTTGATTAATTAGTCATCACTGAGGAATTCTTATTGATACAACCAAGCAGTAGAGGTAATTCCTCCTCTTCTTTTGACACAATCTTCTTTCCCTCTCTAATTACCTTTCTTAGATTGTGATGGTAGGCACAATCACCAAGCACTAGAACATAATCCCTATCAATAATTATCTTTTGTTTCTTCTCCTTAGAGGGCCCACCTACCTCAAGTTTTTTCTATTTTTGTGGTGGTTCAGGAGTGTCCTTGGCCTCTTGAGTGATGTCAATAATAGGAGGTTCATTTGTTTAAGGTGGACTATCACCCTCCTGTGACTCATCTGTAAAATCTTCATAATCAGAAATGGAATAATTCTTGTCCACATCTAACTTCTCCTCAAGCATCCCTTCCAATTGACTAGATAGGGTGCCATGCATTACAATTATTCTATCAAGTCTCTGTAAATAGGGGAGATCAGGAAAAAACCCTCTAAAATCAATTTTGGCCACCTTGAGTTGGGCCTCCAACTTCAATAAATCATAAAATTTGGTGAGCCTCATGCCAATCTCATCTTCATCTAAGATGTTCTTGATCACATCTTCTTCATCACAGCCCTCATGTTCTCTTATTGTCCCAATGTTGGGACTCAATTTCATCCTTGCAGTTCTGATGAAGTTTTCAGAGTCTACATATCTGTAGCTGCTAGAGGTCATCTTGAAATGGTTGAGCCATGCATTGATTTGAGGCAATGCCCTCTTACCAACCAAGAAATTCCCAATCCTGAATTGCCTTGGTGTAAATTTTCCCTTTCTGTCAGGAGCCAAAATCCCCTTGTCATTCCAAATCCGTTGCCATAAAAATTCTTACTGGGCAACCCTTGGTGGTACAAACTTTGGAAGTAGATGTGGGGGTTGAGGGCACCCATAGACCCTAATTATGGTGCTATTCTCTCCTAAATAGAAATCACTTCAATTGTGATTTCCCTGCCATTTATTCTCATACTGCATGGGCCTCAAAAGCTTCAGAACTTGGACTTGCAACCTCACCACATGAGTCCCCATCAAATTGAGAATTGGGTGGACTATCCAATTTTGGAAAATACAAAAATCACACTCATTGGAAGTGTAATTCAAGACCCTGAGCCAATATTGTACTAGATTATGTTGTCCTTCAAACATGAACCTCAGCTTAAGAACCCTTCCATCCAAACTATTGATATTGAAATACAAGATCAAGTGCATCAGAAGAGAGTAATGCATGAACCTAATGGGCCTTTTATTTTATTTGATAGGCACTAGACCTTCATGCATTCTATAAATTACATACTGGATGTAATCATAATTAGTGTTGGCATGGGAATTTTGAATGTCCAGAATTATCATCAGCAAGTCAGTAGGCAATTTCTTTGCATCTCCATTTATTCCTATAACTTTACATAACCCATGACGCAAAAAATTCATGTAGAAGTTGAGGGATTTGAACTCATAAGGGGCATTCATGCTTTCAGGGAGAGAAGCTATGTACTTACCCTATTTTGGAATGTGCCTAACCATTTGTCTTTTTACTGAACCTATATGATTGGCATACTTTTTCTTTTCTTTCTTCAAATCTATGTCATTAGTGGAAGACGAATAGAAACCAAAGGCCTTCATGAATGACCCCCTATCCAAAGTCACTAAAGCAGACTAGTCACCTTTTCTAATCATCTTAGAAATTGGGTCATACATCCTAGCCAACTCAATAATTAAATCCACATCCAAGAAGACATTAGGCACAATCAACTTCGCCATCCCCAAAGCCCAAGCATTGATAGTTGGAATTTCTTTATTTATATTATTGTAAAAATACATGAATATAGTGTAACCTAAAATAGAAGGGGTAGTAGCATCTCTATAGTTTTCCATCAAGTCCTCAAAAGCTTCATCAGTAGCTTTCTTGTTCTGGTTCAAATCGGGGAGCAACTTGAGAAATTCATTTGAGTAATTTGGTTTTCCTTTCTCTTCACCACCTTGCTCCTTGGCTTCCCCACTGGAAGATGCCATGCTCAGCTCTGGTTGACTCATTTTACACTCTAGATATCTTTTCAATTCTGCAATTCTCAAACACCTTGAAACTCTCTACGACTACTTTGATAATCTTCACAACTTCAGAAAAAATTTGAACGTTCTAAGAAGTGAAGTTTTGTACATATATCATCAGCAATTGAATGTGTGCAGTTGCCAAAATCATTGCAAATTTATCCCCAATCACTTCTTCATTCAATTTTTCACATTCACCAATTTCAAATCAAGGCTAGCCGATACTTGGATGTTGACAGGTTGATTAAAAAACTCAGAAATAAGTCGAAAGGCAATGATCACAATTTAGCTTTAAAACCCTTAATTATTGAAAAAACCCTTGATCAAATCTGATTGGATGATCTTTTATTTTATTCCAGCTTGGTGCAATACTTTTCCATGTAGCAATGATACTTAACCCTTTTCCTTTAATGAGAAATTAACCCGGCATGATTCAGAGATCTAGCAAACAAAGGACCTTGCGATCTTTGAATGAAATGTTAACCTTGGGTTAGATTTGGAGATCCAGTGAACAAGCCATTCACACAATCTCAGAATGTTTTGTTAACTCATGATCTTTCTTCGAGATTCAATGACTACCGTTGATCACACAGATGATCAACGGTCCGCAGACTTACCTTTGGAACTCATCAATAATCTAATCACTATTCAGAGAATGAGAGACAGAAGGCATTCACTAGTTCTCATAATACTTGGATCAACCATGGTCTAATTTAGAGAATCAACGACCAAAGGACTTCGTCGATTCTCACAATTCTTAACTAAACCCATGAATCATCTAGCAATCCAGTGAACAAATACCTTTTCTAAACCTGATCACCTTAAACCATGACCACAGTTCCAATTTAGAGATTCAACGACCACCTTTATCTCTTCATCTTAAAATACATTACTTAACTCTTGATCTATCCTATGATTTAGAAAACAAAGGCATCTTGTAATCTCTAAATGAAATACTTGACCATGGTTTTATTATGAGATTGGGAGAATAACCTTATTCGCCAAATCGCTGAATAATTTTCTTAACTTGGGTTTGATTATGAGATTAAGCGCTGACCGTAGATCCTGAAAGCCATCAAGGGCTATTGCTGAGTCGCCCAATACTTTAAATCATCACTACTTAATCACAAGATTCAATGAATACCTTATTCTCTGAATCACCAAAAGATTTATATATTAGCTACTTTATTCAGAGATCAAGCGACTGAAGAAAACATATATCTTTACCATACTCAGTCGCTGAATTGCTAAATCCTTTTACTGAAATTGCCAAAATCAAGATAACATGAGACTACTATAGTCACTGAGTCACTGAATGCCTTATCAATTTTCTTTTCCATCATGAGATTAAAACATCACCATTGATCCCGTAGAAAATTGACGGTCCTTGCTGAATCACTAGAAAACTTAAGACTTGATTGCCTAATTCAGTGATTAAGAGATAACCGCCATGCCAAGTCGTTGAATGTTATGAGAAAATCACTAGAGATCACAAGAATGGGAGACCGCATAGTTGCTGAATCGCTGAAGGAAAGACTAACCATGATTTTAACTTGGAGATTTAGTGACTAAAGGAAAACGTAACAATGACTTAGACACAGTCTCCAGTTCGCTAAATAGAAAAGTGACTTGAAACATTATCCCAAGATTCAGTGAATGCCTAAGGGAAAGAGAACCATGTGCAAATTGAAAATCTTAAGTGGCCAAAAAGGTAACGCAGAAACATAAAGAAATAGGAAAAACTTAAGATACTTCGAAGGACTAACCCTACCAAGGGAAAAAAGACCTAGGGCAAGGATTTTCAGAGAAAAAACATGACATCCTAAACTTTCCAACCTTAAACTAGATAAAAACACATGCAGGGACAAAAACAATGACCTGAAGTGACATTCTTAGAAAACTAGAAAATTACCCAACAGGCTTATCTTCATCTTTAACAGGTTTAGTTTCAAGTCCCATAGTTATCCTATTTAATCTAACTTTACTTGAGTAAATTGTCATGCATGATTTCCACTCAAAGCAATTGTATGGAGTTAGGATGGACACATTTTTTTGATCCATGATGAAGAAATGTAGAGAAGAAATGCTGAAAAGAAGAGAACCCAACCAAGACAACCCCCCCCTTTTCACCCAATTTAAAGAACCCCCCAAAGAAAATATGATTTGGCACTTTATATTAGTTTATTTACAACTACCACTAGAAATAAATACTAAGTGGTCTTGATTTCAATGCATTACAAAACCCTCATGAAGAGCATATGCTAAATATACAATTTTGGCACAATACTCAGAGATATAAACAAGACCACTCCAATCTACTAAAAAAATCATGCACTTTAAAAAAAAGAATTGCCTTGATACAAGGTTGTATGAGAAATTTATGATACTCTAAAGTTCCCAAAACAAGAATTGTGCAATGTCATGACTGAGAATTTTGAATTTCTAAAAAATCTGTGCATCAAAATCAAAAAAAGTCTACACTAGTGCATAGAGCACAAAAAAATAGCCAAAATAAGAAAAAAAATTGTGAGAAACGAAGTTCGTATGAGCAAGAAAAGAGGATTTGAAATCTACCTTCAAATCTATAGCTACCAATGGAGAGGGGTACTATTGTAGCTTTCTGAGTTCGATTATAGAAAATATAAAAATTGCATGCAAAATTGAAAAGATACCCAGATGGTTTTTCTATGATGCAAACAAAACCTAGAAGGCATTTTTCTTGATAATGTACAAAAGATGATCTAGTGTAAACAAGATGCCTTTGGCTACAAAAATGACCCCAACACCCAAAAAATGGAATGCATATGCTGAATCTATTACCTAAGACAAGTTATGGCTTTCTGGAACTTGCAATATTGATTGAAAACACCAAATATGCAAGATGGATGTCAGATTTGAGCTTTAAACCTCGGTTCCATGGTTGTGTATAATGATCTCTGATTTCGGTGAAACAAAAGCCAAATATGACTTTCACAAGCCTCCTAGATGCATTGGAACAACTACAAATGCTGCCAGTATAACCAAAAATGCCGCAATCACCCAAATTTCATAAAACACATGTGCAAACCCCAGAGATTAAAATTTTTTTTGTCAAACTTTTTTGACTCTCAAGATCATCTGAAGATGCGAGAGAAGAGCATATTGGGTTTTTTGAAAACTGTAATAAGATTTATTAGCCCCCCTCGAATCTCTCAAATATGGAAACTAAAATCTACTCTTGCACATAGAACAACTCTAATACCATGTTAAATTTTGAAAAGATTATTAACCCAAAAAACTAATGCAAATAATAGATATCTAAACTATGAATGAAAATGATACGAAATTAAAATAGAAACACTGATTTAGTCTCCAAGAGAGTAATGCAAATGCTAGAAGCAAAATAGACAAAATAGTATTAAGCGGATGCAAAAGCAAGTGATATGAAATACAAGCGAGGTAGCATGCTTATATAGACTAGGAAGAGGGAGGAGGTGGAAACACTGACCAATGAGGAGAAACCATCTATCAAACTAAAGATAGAAACACATCTTCTCAAGATAGCTAATGAATGCTCACATGTAGGAAGGTGACACCTTGCAACCACTCACCTAGTAAGACATACTTTATTAACCTAAGTGGTATTAATAAAAGTGAAGGAAAAATTTAATAATATAGGGAAAGCATAAATAACCCACTAGAAAATAAAAACCTACACTAACATGATTGAGGGATTCATATCCTTATTTGTTTTTAGGCTTCCAAGAGTAAGTTTAATTCTAGGGGAGGTGAATGAAATGCCTCTCCCATAGTTTGTTTTTCAGTTTAATTGGCAAGACTCTTTTAAGCCACTTTTCATGTGTGTATTAAATCTTTAGATATATTTGATGTTATGTTATTTATGTTTATAGTTTTATCGACCCCATACTTGCATGTGTATGGTTGGCATGTATATTTTTCCTTTTTGGTTGATGTGCTTGATATGGTTGAGGGACGAAGTCGTAGTTACTTGCTTGTGAGATCCACATGATTGATTGATTCCTTCCATTGCCTACTATATATTTATACATGTATGTACATACTCATCTTTTATGTAGGATTTAAGGTACCAAGCATCAAATTCTTTGAATTGCTAGGATGAGTGTGCCCTATTGTAATATCTCAATGGTAAAAGCACTTTATTCTAAAACTAGAACTTAGCCTTTTAAAATCAAGTTGAGTTAAAATGACTTAAAGTTGAGGAAATTAAATAAACAATTCTTTTAATAAATTAAAATTGATAAAAATGAGGTCGTAGTTGAGTTCTTATTTCTATGATTTGGAGTTGACAACTTTATTGTTTTTAATAGTTGGGTTCTATTTTGTTATTTTGGAGTTGCACTCTTTCAACTTTGGTATCTAGGTTTTCTATATAAGAGAGCTAAGAGACCATTTGTGAGATAATTCAATTAGGTTTTGAAGAATTATCTCTTGAATTTTTTTGGAGGATTAATGTTTTGATGTTTTCAAAAGATTTGGGTTTTCAAGATTTGGAATTAAGTTTTGATTAAACTTTGTGTATTAAGGTGGGGTTTTAAAATCCTTAAAATTTGTCTATTGAATCATTGTCTTCTTCATGTTTGATTAGATCTTGTGTGTAAATGATGAGTATTTTTTAAAAGAATGTGTTTCTTTGATAATCAGGAATGCAAAGGAATCTTTTGGAAGGAAAATTTGATTAGGGTTTTTCTTTAAAAGTTTTGCTTTGACTTGTTTTCAATTATGACCTTCTATGATTTTGAGGGTTTTGAAAGAGTTTATGTTTTTGAGAAAATGCATGCTTTTGAAATAGAAATATAGATATGTGTATGTAAATAATACAGATTTGCATGTGTGAAAGATATATATTTTCAGTTGCATGTTATTTAAAGAAGATATATTTAGTTTTTTAAAGAAGATATATTCAGTTGTATGTTATTTAAGAAAGATATACTCAATTGCATATTATTTAAGGAAGATATATTTTTTAGAATAATTTTAGAATAACTAAGAGGGGGATGGATCAGTTATCGTCAGGTCCATATGTACCAATTCAACTTTCTATCTCTTCAACAAACTTAGATATAATCAACAATTCACTCGGTCTCTATAGCATATATTAGTTACATAAAACTTGCAGTCCACTGTCCAAAAGTAATCAATTTGCAAAATATAAAACTCTTAGCAACATTCACATCAAATAAACTTCACACAAGTATAACACTAGGATTTAATGTGGAAACCCAATTTGGGAAAAACCACTTGTAACATGCTATTGATTTTCACTCTTCTGAAGTGAGCTCTATGACAAGACAACCCTATTAAAGGTTTACAATACACACTATTAGGTGTGACCCTATTAAAGGATTTAATCACCCTATTAAGAGTGTCTTGATTAGAGGGCTTAAGAAAATTCCATCAGAATGTCACCTTGGTTAAAGGGTTTACACAATGACTATTAGGTCAACCTTGATTAAAGGATTTTGACTGATACAATGGTTAGAAAGTAATAGTAGGTTCTGATCTGAAACATACAACTCACTTTTCAAATACAGATCCAATTCTCTCATATGCCAATTTACTAACTGACCTTCATTTCCATCTCCATCTCTGATCTTCTCAAAATTCTCTTCAAGCAATCAACACAACTCTATTCAGCTTTTCACAGCTTCACCTTAGCCCTCTTCTTAGATTCATCAGTCAATAACATCCAATCCTTCCACTCTTTGTATAACCTCACAATTAGGTCATCCTTATACCTCCTTGATTAGGTAGATTAATCTTTTGCCTCTTAATCTCTTACATAGATCTTAGGTTTATGTCAGATTCATTGAATCTTTCTATCATTTTATTTTCCTTCTTTTCCTTCTAGATACATCTTCAAAATTCTCCTTGAATCCATAAGAAAATGGTTTACCATGCATTAAATACTCCATACCATTCATTAATAATTTCAACACATTTTACATATCCCAAGAATTCAATGATGTCGGTTGGCATTCTCAATTCATTTATAAACTGTAAATTACTGACACTCGGTCAATATTGTGTTCATCTCCTTGGTCATTACTAGATATCTCGGTCATTGATAAAACTTTCCTTCACGACAAACACTTTCTTTTCTCAGTTAATTATCTGTTACTCGACAATTACTGATGCTCGGTCGATACTAGATTTTCTTGACTTATACTAGCACTTGGTCGACACTAACATCACTCTACTTAAACTAAATTTCTTCACTTTTTCTCAATTAAGCCTATGCTTCCCATGTGTGTGAATTTTGTACCTAGCTACATATACAACACTTCAGTAAAACATTAGAGGTTAGCAAAAACTGAAATCTGTAAGTAATTGAAACTATGCTAACCAGGTGATTTATTGTCTTCTAGTAGGTGTGAGTATGATGTTCTGAGATTGAAATCGAGATCAGTGACAATGCAACACCTAAATGAAGGATTTAAAATGATGAAAGCAATGAAATATGATTGCAAATTAATCTATTTTTTTGGATTTTTGATGCAATAGGATGAAAAACTGTATGAAATTAATCTATAATGAAATTGAAATTATATGCAAATTAATCTAAGAATTATATGAATTGATATGAAAATCTATGAAAAACTATGAATTGATCTCACAAAACTGCCTGTTGCAAAATCTTTGTTCTTCAGTTGTAAATTCGCCAAAGTAATTCTGCAAATTTGAGAGATGTGAGATTGAAAGCTTGAGGGAGTTTTTTGAGAGGGATTTTTGAAGAGTTGAGCCTTGTTTTTATAGAAATCCAGGGCTTGAGGATGCATTGAGAAAAGCCATAAATCACTCTTGATAAACTCAGGTTGATTTTTGAGTTAACAAGAAATTGAGAATAAATAAACTCATAAAATCATGCAAAACCAATTTTTATCTCAAAATAGAGCTTTTAGTTCACTTTTTCAACTCATCATCAGATGTTGAGTTTCAATTTTAAAATTGATTGTTAATTTTTAGTTGCCCGCTTTTCTGATTTTGCATGATTTAATATGAATTAATTTAATAAATAAAGTGATTTATTCTCCACTTAACTAATTTTAAAATTAAAACAATTGATTTATGGGTTAATCAATTATTAAATCAAACTTTTATTCAAAAACTATATTATTAAATATTGACAACTAACTTTTAATTAATTAAATAGGAATTTAATCAATTAGTCATAAGATTTTTGATTTATTGTCAAAATTAAATAATACAATTTAGGAATAAATATAATTAAATTTAATTAAATAATTAAGTGGCAGTATTAAATCCGATTAATTAAATATTTAGAATATTCAATTAATCAAAATTTAGGATAAATAAGATTTATCGCCAAATAATTATTAAATTAAGAATAATTATGATAAATTAGGAATATTTCTAGGAATATTCTCCGATGCGGAATTTAGGATAATCAATTAAATTTGATAATGTGCAGATGTGCCTTAGGTTAGGACTTTTGTATCAATTTCATTCGATTTGAAGATGTAGGAGGTTAATGAACCTATAGCCCATTTTTGGGGTATTACACTTCCAATATTTCTTCTTCACTTGGTGTTAAAGATAAATAACACATTACCTTGTCAATGTGCCAACTAATCAAGTACCCATTGAAGTATCACATAACTCAACCTTTCCTTAGGTCCTCTTGTTATCTCCTCTTTTCAAATCCTCTTCATGAATCAAAAGATATGGTACACTACTAGATAGAAAGTGTCTTACCAGTTAAGGTTTGACATCAATAAAAATATAACAATTGTTTCAATTATAGTTTCCAACAATCTCCCTCTTTGGCATTGATGGAAACATCACATGAAAACCACATGATTTACCATAAAATATAGAATCTCTATGCATGAGATCTTCATTAATATCCTTAGCTTCATTTTTATTCTCATCCAAGTACCAGCTCCCTCTTGGATTAAATTTTGATTTGTCTGTTCACTGAATCTCTCTCTTATTAAATCACTCCCTCTTTGCTTAGGGACATTTCTTTTGAATCTCTTTTCTATATTTCTCCCTCAATTTTACTCTTGACAACTCTTTCTGAATCTCTCCCTCTTTGACAACAATTCCAAAGAAACTTGTATCTATCACTTGCATCTCAACTCTCTAATTTATATGTTGTATAAACTCCCTCTATCATCTTTCTTATGACTGATTAACATATTTTTCTTTACCTCTCACAACTCTAGGAAACTCCTTAAGTGTGACCTCTTCTGCATCAATTTTCCAGATATTCTGATTAGCACATTTGATGAAATTCTCCTATATGTTTCTAGGTAGCCTCAGTTAGGGGAATTGCCCCTAATTTACCTCTAAGTTATTCATGAGCATCTTTAGGTAATGCTTTTGTGAATATATCTGCTAATTGTTCCTTTGTATTCACATATTCCAATCTCACTTCTTTGTCTTGAACTAACTCTCTCAAGTAATGATACTTGATAGAAATATGCTTAGTATTAGTGTGCATAATAGGATTTTTGATATGTTAATAGCACTTGTGTTATCATAGAAAATAACAACCGACTGAGTGATTTCCTCCTTCATACCTTTTACAATTACTTGACCCATACTAAATTTGAACAATTCACTGCTACTAATACATATTCACCTTCTACTGTAGATTGGAAAATGCAGTTCTGTTTCTTTCTTGTCCAAGAGACTAATCTCTTTCCTAGAAAGAATGCACCACCACTTGTACTATTTTTGTCATCCACATTTCTTACCCAACCTGCATCGGTGCAAACTTTCAATTCAAACTTATCATTCTTCTTGCAATACAATCCATAGTCCTCTATACCTTTTAGATATCTCAATATCCTTTTCACTGCCATCATCTGACTCTCTTTAGGATTTTTAGAAAATCTTGCAACAATCCCAACTACTAGGGAAACTAGTCTTCTATGGACAACATATTGTATCTTTCCAATCATAGATCTATACAAGGTTTGATTGAATTCAACTATATCATCAATTTTTGATAATTTATGTCTAGTAGCCATAACTGTACTTACTGGTCTAGAATCTTCCATACCAAAAGTTTTCAGTATCTCCTTGACATACTTAAATTGAGTAATATATATACCTTTCTTCATTTGATAAACTTGCAAATGAACAAAGAATTTGATCTCACCAAACATAGACATTTCAAATTCAGTTTGCATCTCATTTGAAAAAGTTTGACATAGGGAATCTTGTCCTCCAAATATGATATCATCAACAAAAATTTTAGCTAACAATATCCCTTTACCTTTTCTAGTCTTCAAATACAGATTGTTGTTTTCATTTGTCCTTACAATTCCAATCTTTATCAGATAATTATGCAGTCTCTCATACCATGCTCTGGGGGCTTGCTTTAATCCATACAGTACTTTTTGTCATTTACAAACCATATTATTCTTTCTTGGGTCAATAAATCCTTCTCATTGTTCAATGTATACTTCTTCCAATATCCCATTCAGAAATGCAAATTTGACATCCATTTGATATACTTTGAATCCTTTATATGCTGCATATGCAAGTAGAGTCCTCACTCCTTCCAAACTTCCAACTAAGGAAAATGTCTCCCCATAGTCAATGCCTTCTTGTGCATATCCTTTTCATACCAATGCAAGGTTATATCAGCCTTTACCAATCCCTAATAGGCCATGTGAGTGTCTAAGTATGGATTTAAAAGTAGGATTGCCTAAGACAACTACTAGTTTTGATAATGTCTTTGTGGTGGTTGATAGGTTTAGTAAAATGAGCCATTTCATACCATTTAAGACCACGCATGATGCCATCTATATAGAACATCTATTCTTCAAGGAAGTGGTAAGGATTCATGGCCTACCAATTAGTATTGTGTCAGATAGGTATGTGAAGTTTATGGGTCACTTCTGGAAGACCTTGTGGAAGAGACTAGGCACCAACTTTGCATTTGGGTCATCCTCTCATCATCAAACAGATGGTCAAATAGAGGTGATAAATAGAGTGTTGGGAAACTTCTTAAGATGTCTTACTGTATCATCTTAAAATGGAAGCACTTCCATCTTGATAGGTTTAGCACCCTCTTTTAGTACATTTATCATGATAGACTTGCATTTAGGATGCATTTTGCACTTATCTTCTTCATTCTAGGTGAAATTAGGGTTAGGATCCTAAGGATTATCCTAAATCTCCCCTTTTCCCATGGCTCTATTTTCTAGGTAAAACTTAGAAATAAGTCCTCCTGGCATTCATAATAGTCATCATAAGATTGTATGCTTATCCCTAGCATTCTATCCTATTCTGATATCATTTCTAGGTCTCTAGGCATCCTTGGGACCTTCTGTCTTGATTCTGATTGGTTCTGGGCCTAGGGTCAAATTCTAGGTTGATCTTGACTAGGTCAGGATCGAGCTCGAACTTGACTAGGTCAAGATCAAGTTCATACTTGACTAGGTTAGTCCCAACCTTGATTTTTCCCCCTTCCTTCAAATCTTCAAAATCCTTGATTTCCAGGCATCGAGCTTTCGGGATATTTATTTTCCCACCTTCGGGTTGGCCATTTCAGGTTTTGGGATAGTAAATCCTCTAATTGCATTTAATCTACACATATTTTATAAAGGTTAGGACCTAATTGGGATTTAATTCTCTAAGGTGGCACCTCTAGAGGATTGTGCCCTAGTTCACTATAAAACGAGGCCTTCCTCTCTCATTTTCTCATCCACAATCAAGCAATTAACATCCATTTTATTTACATTTCTTCATCAAGTTTTGTGAGAAGAAAGTACAACCAAGCATTATCATGGTCAAGTTCTCTAAAGGAGTCAATTTCATGAGTAAGAAGATTTCAAGCAAGCAAGGAATGGTGAAGATGCAAGATAGCAAGAGGATGATATAGAAGATCAAGCCATTATTGACATCAAGCATTTTTGTGAACACATATTTGGAGCAAGAGAGATCCTTTCTTCCTTGATCCACCATCATCAACTTTCAAGCATTCAAAGATTCAATCATGGAGTAAAAATTATGAATTGTGATTTTGGTAGAAGTACTTTAGCCTTGGGGGCTTGGTATGCTTTTCTATCTCATTCAAATATATGCATTATTGTTCATACAAATTCATGCTAGGGTTTTGATCTAGAGGATTAGATCTTGGCATTACACTTTCAATACATACACACACACATTCTATTTCAATTAGCTATTTGTGGAGGTGGAGACCACCAAAATGGGGGTTTGACTAAGGAAAAACCCTATATAGCCACCCCCAAAACCCCCTTTTTCAAATATCTGTAGTCACTATTTCGAGAATCAGAGGACAGATTAGAGTACCCTCTTCACCGAACTTCCAGGATTTGTGAACAAAATCAGAATTGGGCTTCAGAATAAAAATGTGGTATTTGACCTTTTATGAGGGTCAAAATTGACCTGCTACCAGAAAGACAAATTTTTTTTGGGTTCTCTTCATCTCAGAGATTATCACAAATCTGGTTGCATAATCTTCTGAAACCTCATACAAACTTTAGAAAACAAGTATTTCCAAATCAATTTCACAATGAGGTATGTATCTTGACCTAATTAATTTTCAAGTATTTCTAGATTTACTTATGCTATGCCAATTCCAATTTCAATTCAAATGAATAAGTGTTGAATGTTAGGTACATTGCTAAGCTTCCATTTTTCCCCTATTCACTTACAAAGGAGTATGGACAAGTGTGGTACCTAGTGTTACCACAAGCTGATTTTTCTTACAATGGCAGCATAAACAGGTCTACTGGCAAGAGCCCATTTGAAGTGGTGTATGGCATGCACCCAAGGGGTGTGTGTGAACTCAAAGAACTAGGTAATCAATGGGGAGTGAGTGGTCATGCTGATGAATTTGCTCAATCTATGCAAGAGGTACATGAAAAAGTAAGGAGGACATTGGTAGAGGCCAATCAAAAAGTGAAGGCTAGAGTTGATGAAAGGAGAAAGGATTTGTAGTTTGAGGTAGGTGATTGGGTGATGGCACACCTCAATAAGGCAAGGCTTAAAAAATGCATACCCAACAAGCTTCAAATGATAAGGGTTGGACCATGTAAGGTTTTAGCTAAGTATGACACAAATACATACAAAATAGGCCTGCCTAGTGACCTATCAATATCTCTAGTTTTCAATGTCAAAGAATTGGTTAGATACAAAGGACCTGATGTAATAGAAGAAGAACATAGTCTAGATATCCATGCTGATGTCAAAGATCTTAAAATACCAGTCCAAATGAAGCCCCAAGATGAGAAGATACTAGACTCAAGGGTGAAGAAACAAACTAGGCATGGGGTCTACATGGAGCACCTTGTGAAGTGGAAGTCTCTACTTGAATCAGAGGCTTAATGGATTGAAGAGAATAGTTTCAAGAAGCTAGGTATTGATTTGACACTCTTGTCTCCTAATGGCACTTAGCTTCTTTTTGCAGGGGGAGTATGGTGTAGGAGCACCTAGGTTCTTGGCCAACCTAACTCCTAGTTTTGGCTTATAGTGACCTTGGCCAAGTCACTGTCCAATAATGACTTAGTTTAGTCCCTAGTGTGTGTGTGTGTGTGTAGAGATCCAAGGTGTTTAGGATGGTTACTAATAGTATTATTTAAGGCTTTACTAGATTTGAGTGGACTTAAGGAGTTTGACTTGTATGCCATTTGTATATGCCAGTCAATCAAAGCATAGGTGTAATTGTGGAAAATGTAGAAATGAGTAAATTAAAGGTTCTAGGAGTCATAATTTAGCCTTAGAGTTCATTTGATACCTATTGGGATGACTTAGTAAAAGTTGTCATAAAAGATGTAAACATTGTCAATGACAACCTTTTGTCAAAGTGGTTGTCCAAGAGCCAAAGGTAGTTAGGGGTTTCTAACCAACCTAGCTTAGTTGTTTGAACCTATATATGACATTTTTTGAGAAAAACATAGGATTAGATCTCATGAAATAGTTGATTTTTCATTTTGTATTAGACTGGTGTGACTATAACAACGAGACAATGAATAGAAGCTTGACTATCCTTCATAAATGGATTAGACCAGAGCATTTCCTTTGCATGTAATTATTCTTTATGGTTTTCTAAGTTGTTTTGTGCTCTAGTTTTATTAGCTTGGTTTTCTTTTGTTGTGTGAATAAAATCCTCTTCTGAGACCAGTTTGCTGGTGTATTTAGTGTAGAGGTCATTAAAATGGCTCTAACATGAATTCCCATGGAAGGAATTGTACGGTCTTCTAGAATATGTTAGGGAATTATATATACCTTGTAAATATGTATTTGTATGACCAGGTTTGTAGTGGAAGGAATTTTTGTGTCAAGCCCTAGGAGAGCTAGAGCATGGTCGGTTAGAGAGCTTGACATTGATGCAACAAATGAGAGAAGGCTCGGGGATTGATGAAGTCAATCCAAGTGTAGAATAGTGGATTTTAGTGATCAAAGACTCAATCCTAAGAAGGAGATCCTTTGACCAATCTAGCAAGAGGTGTAAACATAAAACCCTCACTAAAAACTAGTGAGGCCTAATTAGGCCTAGAAAATAGGCTTGATTGTAGGAAGGTACAGTATAGATGCCTTGAAGACCCAAGGAGTTGGGAATCCATGAGAACTTCAAAAAGGGTGTCAGAGTATGTGATTAGTTTGACAACATTCTTGAGAACTTGTGAAGTTATACCCTGAAAAGTGAGTTGGGAGACCTACAAGGATCTAATAGGCTTTAGGTCTAGTTTTTGGAGATCGACTTGTGAGGGAATATTGTTGGATGGTGGAGCACCTCAAAATTAGTCAAACAAATAGGAAGAGAATCCTTCTAAATTTTTTTCAAAGATAGAACAATTTTTTGGTAAGAGTATGAACTCCTTGGTTGAGTTCATGTGAAGGAGAATAAGGAAAAGGAATGGAAAAACTTCTTGGTAGTGAGATCTAGTGGAGAGGAGGATATTGTCAAGAATCCCTCAGAGAATAGGTTCTAAGGTAACCCTAGAATAGGTCAAGAGAAGGCCTAGAGTAAGTCCTAGGAGGAATATGACTAGTTAACAAAAGACCTCCCTATCAAATTGGTATCAGAGCCATTGAAAGGCTTGGGAAGTGGAAAGTGTATATTAGAAAGAAGTGAATCCATTGGGGATAATACTATGGTGACCAATGATTAATTGGCCATAGAAGTGGTTGAACAAAAAGAAAGAAATAGGATCATAGAGGAGACTATTGAAGCTTTGAAAGATAAGCTTGATGAAGTGGCAGAGACCGCTGTAAAATGAAGGAGAAGTTGGAAGTTGAAGATGACAAAGGTAAAGAAATAGCTAATGATGATTACATCCCTAAACCAGATCCACCTATACAAGAAGAACCCTTCCTAAAATCCATTAAGGCATTAAGAGGCAAAGCACTTGAGGGGATACCCCTGTTCACCAGTAAGATGGATTCAGAGCTAGTAATGGAGTGGATTGAAGGGATGGAGAATCACTTTGAGTGTGAAGGTGTCTTAGAGGCACAAAGGGTGAAGGTGGCCAAGTCAAGGCTAAGGGGACCAACCCTAACATGGTGGAAGTGCCTTCAAGAAGAGAGGGAAAGAGAGGGGAAAAGACCCATAGCCAATTGGAGAGCTATGGTAACAAATAACAAAGATAATTATATTCCAGAGGATCATGAGATCCAAATTCATAAGAAGAGGCAAAATATCAGACAAAAGGAGATGGATGTGGCATTTTACACCGAGGAGTTTCAAAAGCTCTGTTTGAGGTCCAAAGTTCAAGAAGAGGAGAGTATCTGGGTTGCTAGATATTTGGGTGGATTAAGGTGGATTATCCAAGAAGAGATTAGTTTGTGGACTCCTACTACTCTCCACAAGTGCTTCCAATTAGCACTTAAGGTAGAAGAGAAGAACAAAAAGAAGCAAGACTCTTACCCAAGAGGTAGAGGTAGAGGGAGAGACTCTAGAGGACATAGAGGTGGCTATGCTGGCAAAAGTAATGAGCCAAGTGTTGGTGCTTTCAAAATTTGGCTCAAATTTGTAGTGACCAATTCAAAATTTCTCTATATGGCAAAATGGGTACTCTTAAAATTTTGTGAAAAGGCCTAATTGGTGTGCTTGTAAAAGACACCCTGATGATTTTCATGAGATGCAACTTGGAAAATAGGTTCAACACCTTTCATTTGACATATACAGTGGGTTCCAACTCCTAAGTTTCAAATTTGACATGTTTAGGGAGTAGTCAATTTGAGGTGTTCACTCAAATCTGCATTTTCATTTAAAGTGCCAAATTGTTGTACCAGGCCTAGTTTATATTTGAATATATTTTGCCCTGTTGAGTCTCATAGCCTACCACTTTAAAAATGTATTAAATGTATAGCAGAGAGCTCATGTTTCTGAGCTCAAGCCATTTTGAATCCGTCTGATAAGTTTTTGGATCCCCCAAAGTTGGTCTTCAAGAAATATCTTGTTTCTTTGTTCTGTCTAGTTTTCTGAGTGGCCCTGTTTGACTGATTATAAATTTTGACCATTTGACCCAATTGAGAAAATTCCTTTTGCACTGTACTCTAGTGGTCAAGTACTTCCTATGTTTCAATTTTTAGGTCATGAAGAGTTCATTTGGTCAGTTTTCTAAGCCCATTTCGGTTGCAGTTTCTAACAATTTGATGGACAATTACATACTTTAGTCGGAGGCCCTGATCGGATGATTGCATCTTTTTCCCAAAGATTGATCATAATGTTCCAATTGTTGCATCATGTTTTAGACATGGGAATGAGTCATCATGCCAATTTTTAGCCTCCCATGTTCCCGTTTAGTTACTTTGCTAGGGCTATTTCATTTGCAGATTATTAAGGTTTCACTGATTTGTAGAATCCAGAATTAGATGGCCTACTTTGAGGCCTTGTAACTTGTGCCTTGTGTGAGGTCTGGAGTAATTGAATATGGTTCTATACTATAGACATGAAAGAATACTTACCTATGGATTTTGAGGTCCCTACCAATCCATCTGATCACTTTCCCATCTCGATTCCAAATTGGATTTCTATGATTTCACTGTTTTAAGTTCTGAACATGTTTGACAAGCTGATTTTGGCATTTTATTGTGATGGGAATTTCAACTTTTGGAGGAATCTAATGATGGATTCGTATTCTTTGAGTGAGGATAAATCAATGCCCAGGCTTGTGGCTCTTGAAGGTTTCAGTCGGTCAGTTTGTGAGGCCAGTTCCAGAGCTAATTTATGTGATTTGACAAGTGCAGACAGAATTATTTTCAATTGGCCATGTTTGATCATTGACAACTTTTGGCTAAAGTCTTTTGGGGAGTTTTCCTCTTACCGACATATTATAATGCTGAGGGTGACCTTGTCTTGTTGACGACGCTCTTGTGCCAGGCCTTTTTGTCAGTTTTTGAAGCCACTCCCGAAGGCTAGCAGATGTTCATTGGTGACTTTGCAAGACCGAGCCTAAGGGAAGCCAGTCCATAATATGTGGTGTTCACACACAAGTATAAAGCCAGAGACCCACAGATGAAAGTTATCATGTGTGTGGGGACTGGTCCAGTTCGTGCTCAGATTAGACAGTATGAATTTGATCATTTGAAGAAAGGAAAACTATCAAGGGAGCATAAGGGAAGAAAATGCCAGCTTCCACTTCAAATCTATCTAAACAAGAAAGGATAAAATTTGATGTTCTTTTGGTATTGTATGAAATGATAAACTTTGTTGTTGCAGTCTTAAAACAAATCAAATGGAATCCATGATAATTGATGAAGATCACAGGTTTAGGAACAGAGATTCAAAGCTTTTTCAAACATTTACACAGTATTCCGTGAAGCATAGGGTCTTGTTAGCAGGCACTACATTTCAGAATAACTTGAATGAGCTTTTCTTGCTTATACACTTTCAGGATGCTAGGAAGTTTGGCAGTTTGGAAGAATTTCAACAATAATTTAAAGATTTTAGTCTGGAGGGGACTCACGCACATTGAAAGGTGCAAGTGGAAGTGGCTCACGCATAGATGCCAAGCAGTGAGTGAATACCAGCAATTATGGTATAAATAATGTGTAGATTTGTGGATTCCCTGCGCTAGTATGGTGATGCCTCATGCGTAGAAATTATGAGCTAGTGTATGGAAATGTAAATGCTAGAATGTCATGCACCGGAGCATAAATTAATAAGTTGCCAGCACATTGCATAAAAAACAAAATGTGGTTTTTGCAAACCAAAACATAAAAAATAAATGCCAGTGCAATGATTATACACCCATGCACAGTGTGTAGATGTCATGTGAGCTAGTAGGCCAAGAGAAATCCAAGGGTGCATGTGGAGAGGCTTGCATTGTATTTTGAAGTAGCTCGTGGATATGATTGGGGAGTGCCCATGCAATGAGGACGGTGCCAGTCGAAAGGGGACAAAGGATTCACACAAAAAATAAGTGGGAGGCCTCCACATTGTCTCACACCATGTTCTTTAGACTGCCAATACATATGTATATGTTTCACGCAGCAAATGGAGACTGCTTACACATTCAAATGGAGACTAAAACTCATGCAAATCTGGAATTGGGTGGGAATGTTCATGTGAGTGGGAGTCTCACAAATTTTGGGAGCCTCACATGAATGTGCAAAGGGGGCTAGCATTTAAAGGGGAGGGTTGCATTTCAATGTGAGGCATGCCCTATGTAAGAGATTGGGAGCAGCACACTAAGTGTGTATATGTTGGTTATATGCAGAGTGTTCATGAGAAGGCTTGCTAGTGGATAGGGCACTATCAAAATAACATGCTAGCACATTGAATATACGCCTTGCGTAAATGAGTGGGGACTCAAGAGGTATGCAGGATTGTGTGTTAACAAGAATTGGACTAGCGTTCTGATGCGGAGGTGCTCATATGATGTGAAGGGCCTCACAAAAGTGTTGAAGGGGAGACCACTATTGATACACATCCAGCAAGGCAAGTGTGCGCTAAGAATGCAAGTCAGATTGGAGGCCTCATGTTTGAATGTAGCTCACACAATACAGGAGAGAGGTTATTATCCCACATTCGGTGGGTGGTTGTTCTTTTTTATGTTTATAAGAAAAGGCACTTGTATAGTAATGTAAATAAGAAGCCCAGCGGCTCTTGGTGGGCCCTTAGTTGGAGCTTTCTATGCGGTGGTGGGGCCCCCAATTTTGGCACCCAAGTGCAGATTAGTCTTTAAAACTTCCAAAAACAATGTCCCACATTGATGCAAAAATAGGTCTTCAAGGTGTATATTAGAAAATCCACACAATATACAATAAGATTGAAGGTTGGAAGAAGCTATGCACATGACCCTCTGTGCGGCTAGCTCAGTTTCTGTGCCGGTGGGCTCAAAAAGAAGATTTTTTGCAGAGCGCCGACGGTAACAACAAGGATGAAATTGGACACATGTTACGAGGTCACGAGGTCATGAGGAGATAACCGCCAGGAGAGATAACTACCGAGACCTGGAGATAGTTTCCAGTCACCTAGTCGTCAGATGGTAGCAATTAGCAAACCACCAATCGCGAAGTCTCATGATGCTAGCGGTTAAGTGCGAAAGGTTCCGAGATTGTGAGATTTTCCTAGTCACAGGGTCTCATAATGTTGGCAGTCAGAGGTTGAGGATTCAAAGATTATGAGGTAGCATTTGTCACCAGGTTGCTGGAGGAAAAATCTAGAGACTTGGAGACTTGGAGATCTGGAGACTGAAGTTAGTCGCATGGTCTCCCAATCCAACTGCAATTAAGAAATCAATTAGAAGATTGGGAGACTAAGAATTTTCTCCAAGTCTTTGAAGGTAACCACGGTTAAAGAGAATCCCCAGAGATTTGGAGACTAGTGTAGTCTCCAAATCTCCAGATCGTCTAGGGTTAGAGGTGAGTTAGTCCAAGTAGCAAATGAGAAGATGACAAGTGGCACTTTCTGGTGGCCTGTACAAATTTTAAAAAAAATAAAAGATTTAAATAATGATAAAGTTCAAACCTTGGGATAATTTCGAATTTCTTTTATGCCAGGAAGCTGCTCAGAGTTTTTAATGTTGTAGATTAATTTTTTATCAAAACATAGCAGTATAATATCTTTCTGGAAATGCCAGAAGATGATGGATATGATGGCAGTGGATAAAATCTGATTTGATTGAGTTGCTGAGAGCAGTAAAGGCTTTTTCATCCATGATCAAATTTTGGGGAGACTCTTTTATTCCGTGCATATTTGATTTTGCAGATCCGGTAGAGGGAATGTCTTGTCTTTTGCAGAAAATAAAGGACAGAATGAATCAAATTGATAGTAGATGAGCAGATTTTGTGCAAGCAATGAATGTTATCAAATTTTGAGGTGCCCGAGAAGATTTTTTTTTTCAGAGGAGAGAGGACAAATGAGATCAGATTGCAAAGTAGATAGGTGTTGATCAAGCAGAGATTTTAGGGTTTCTTCTTCTTCTATTTATCTTCTTCTCTTCTCTATGTTAGGGGTTCCTATTCCTATTTTTGGGGGGTTCCTGTGACTGCTCGGTTGTGAGCATGTCTCTAAAGGATGAATCTTGAATATCTTTCCTATAGAGCAGATTTTTCTTTCCTATGTCTAGGTCCCTGAACTTTAAAATTCTGTGTGTATTGAAATAGGATTATGGTCAAAGAAATACATTGTAGTTTCTCTCAGATTCTGTTGTTGTCTTCTCATTTTTATGTTATACTCTTGTATGTTTTTATTTGTTAGGCATGTAAAACATACCAGTTCTAAGGAAACTTGTCTGATTATTTATGAGTTTCTTTCAAGGAAAGAATTAAATTTTCATGAATAGTCTCAGAGAGTGAACATGATTATCAGGATTTTGATGATAACAGTATAGGAGTGACAGAATGGTTTGTAAGGCACTCTATTCAAATTGCAAGTAATCTACAAGGCATTTCACTGTATTTGTTTTGATCTCTTCCTGTGGATTTACATACATTAACTATTTGCCCAATGGAATAGGCACTGGCTAGATGTCTATTGAGTAGTTATGTTTCTATCTTCAAACACTAATTTTCAGTACCAATCTTTTCTGTTTCTAAGTTCGTGCATATTGTAAAGGGATATTATCTAGGTGATATAGTTTTAGTTTGCTGATTCCTTGAAGAGAGAATCAAATTGAGAGGTTAACCTTCCTTGAGTTGCACTCATAAAAAGAAGAAGGATTCACATCCTTATCCCACTGTTCATGTTGTTACATTAGTAGTTTCATTTTTCATATTCTGTAATAGGTTGTTCGCAGCTATTTACAGAATCATCTTTCATTGAAGTAGATTTGAGTAACATAATAGCATGACAGTGAAGACCTAATCCACTAATCAAAAGCTTACTTGAAATATAGTAACCTCTTTGTAGGCAATACCTACCTGAGTCTTGTGGAGCTTGAAGCAAAAGGAGGATCTTATCCAATCCTCATCAATTAGGCTTTTCTTGCAAACTTGGAGCCGCTTTTAACTGAGAATCTAGCCTATAATTTTGCCAAGTTTGACCCTACAAGAAAAATCCCTAACACCAAGAAGCCAAGGAGACTCTAAGCTAGTTGAGAAAATTAGTGAGCCAAGTGGAAGAGGGAATTATGGAAGAGGTAGAGGATTCCAAAGTGGAAGAGGAATATCAAGTAGTTTCAACATAGGGTCACACTTTGAAAGCATGAAGTGCTACAATTGTAGACAACTAGGCCACCCTGCCTATAGGTTCCTTGATAAAGCTTTTAGTTCACAAGGGGAGAAGAAGATAGCTTATGAACAAGAGGAAGTGAGTAGTGTGAAGTCACCTAAGGTTAGTTTAGATTCAGAGCATAGTGAGAACCTCATGTTTAGGAGTGTTCTACTAAAGGAACTAGTCAAGGAGGAACCTAAGCATAGGAGGGCTCTCTTTAGGATCAAATGAGAGATCTTTGGAAAAGTTTGTAAAGTTATCATTGATTTAGGTTCAACTAATAACATAATCTCAGAGGAAGCAATCCAAAAACTAAAACTTGAAAGGATACCTCATACACATCCTTACAAGGTAACTTGGTTAAAAAAGGGGTAGAATGTTGTAGTGAATGAACAAGTGTGGGTGGGGTTCATGATAGGTGGTTATCAAGACAAGATGTTATGTGACATCCTACCAATGGATGCTTGCCATTTTCTATTAGGAAGACCATGGCAATATGACCGGGATGAAATCTACCATGGGAAGAAGAATATCTACAACTTCAAGAAAGATGGGGTGACCTATAAAATACAATCACTTGTAGAAGAAGGAGCTATAAGTTCAAGTGATCCTAAAGTACTTTTGATGAGTGGGAAGGATTTATTGCATGAACTCAAGGAAGAGGAAGGAGTTGGACTAGCCATAGTCCTAAAATCCAAGTAAAAGACCAAGGTACTACACCCTACATTACCAAAAGAAGTGTAGAACCTATTAGATTAGTTTAAAGACATTATAAGTGATGGGACACCCTCTAATCTTCCTTCTTAAAGAGCAATCAGTCATCAAATTGACTTTGTACCTAGAGCATCTTTTCCTAAAAAAGAAACATATAAAGTGACCCTAGACCAGAATAAAGAAATTGTGAGGAAGATTCAAGAACTTATTGATCAAGGGTTGATAAGAAAGAGCATTAGCCCATGTGTTGTCCCAGTGGTTTTGGCACCAAAGAAGGGAGGTAAGTATAGGTTATGTACTAATTTTAGGGAAATCAATAGGATAACCATTAGATATAGGTTTCCTATCCCTAGAATAGAAGACCTTATGGATTGTCTCGTGGGGTCTCAATATTTCACCAAAATTGACCTTAAAAGTGAGTATCACCAAATTAGGATGAAAGAAGGGGATGAATGGAATTCAGCCTTCAAAACCAATTAGGGTCTTTATGAATGGTTAGTTATGCCCTTTGGGCTTACAAATGCACCTAGTACATTCATGAGGTTAATGAATGAGGTCCTAAAGGATTACATAGGTAGGTTTGTTGTAGTGTACATAGATGACATTCTCATCTTTAGCAAGACCAAGAAGGAACATATGCAACACCTAGAGGTTATCCTAAGAAGGTTACATGAGGAGAAACTAGCCATCCATCTAGAGAAGAGTGAATTCCTCAAACAAGAACTAATCTACCTAGGATTTTTGGTGTCTCAAGGTGACCTTAAGATGGATCTGAGTAAAGTGGAAACCATACTAAGTTGGCCCAATCCTAAAATAGGGATAGAATTGAGGAGCTTCCATGGATTAGTTTAGTTCTATAAGAAGTTCATAAGAGGATTTAGTGAGATATGTGCACCTATGCTCAATACTATCAAAGGAGGAGCTAAAACCAAGTTTGTGTGGACCAAAGTAGCTCAAGAAGGGTTTGAAAAACTGAATCAAAGAGTGGAAACTCAGCCTATCCTAGTACTACCAAGCTTTGACAAGCTATTTATAGTTTAATGTGATGCAAGAAATATAGCACTGGGAGCAGTCTTGAACCAATAAGGAAGACCAGTTGCATTTTTCAGTGAGAGATTGAATGAGGCTAAATCAAGGTATTCCTCATATGATTTGGAACTCTATGCATTGATCCAAGCACTTAAGAAGTGGAGGCATTACCTATTTCCTAAGGATTTTTTAGTCTATACAGATAATCAAACATTAAGCTACATCAACACTCAAGACAAGTTAAGTCATAGGCACATCAAGTGGATGGAGTTTCTCCAAACCTACACCTTTACCATTAAACATAAGAAGGGTCTTAACAATAAGATAGTGATGCATTAAGATGAAGATTGTTGACTGTCCAAGAAATCTAGCTTCAAAGCATTGTTGTGGAAGGATTTAAGGAACTTTACAAGGAGGATGAGGACTTCTCCAAGGCATATAAGGTATGTAATGACTTTGAGAATCACTTTCATAGTGAGTTTTTTGACTACACATTGAAAAATGGTTTGTTATTCAAGGGTAACCATTTATGTGTAGCCAAAGGTTCAATGAGAGAGAACCTTATACAAGAAAATCATAATGGGAGCATTAGTGGACACTGGCTTGAATAAGACATTGGACCTAGTATAAAGGTTTTACTATTGGCCCAAGATGCCAAGATATGTTAGGAGGTATGTAGAGCAATGTATTGTTTCCCAAAAATCTAAAGGAACATCTACCAATGCAGGGTTATATCAGCCTTTAACAATCCCTAATAGGCCATGGGAGTGTCTAGGTATGGATTTTATAGTAGGCTTGCCTAAGACAACTACTAGTTTTGATAGTGTCTTTGTGGTGGTTGATAGGTTTAGTAAAATGAGCCATTTCATACCATGTAAGACCACACATGATGCCACCCATATAGAACATCTATTCTTCAAGGAAGTGGTAAGGATTCATGGCCTACCAATCAATATTGTGTTAGATAGGGATGTGAAGTTTATGGGACACTTCTGGAAGACCTTGTGGAAGAGACTAGGCACCAACCTTGCATTTGGGTCAGCCTATCATCCTCAAATGGATGGCCAAATAGAGGTGATCAATAGAGTGTTGGGAAACTTCTTAAGATGTCTTACAAAGGAGTATGGACAAGTGTGGGACCAGGTGTTACCACAAGCTGAATTTTCTTACAATGACCACATAAACATGTCTACTAGCTAGAGCCCATTTGAAGTGGTGTATGGCATGCACCCAAGGGGCGTATGTGAACTCAAAGAACTAGGTAATCAAGGGGGAGTGAGTGGTCATGCTGATGACTTTTCTCAATCTATGCAAGAGGTACATGAACAGGTAAGGAGGACATTGGTAGAGGCCAATCAAAAAGAGAAGGCTAGAGTTGATGAAAGGAGAAAGGATTTGCAGTTTGAGGTAGGTGATTGGGTGATAGCACACCTCAATAAGGAAAGGCTTTAGAAATGCATACCCAACAAGCTTAAAATGAGAAGGGTTGGACCATGTAAGGTTTTAGCTAAGTATGGCACAAACACATACAAAATAGGCCTACCTAGTGACCTGTGAATATCTCTGATTTTCAATGTCAAAGACTTGGTTAGATACAAAGGACCTGATGTGATAGAAGAAGAAAAAATTCTAGATATCCATGCTGATGTCAAAGATCTTAAAATACCAGTCCCAAATGAATGAAGCCCCAAGCTGAGAAGATACTAGACTCAAGGGTGAAGAAACAAACTAGGCATGGGGTCTACATGGAGCACCTTATGAAGTTGAAATCTCTACTTGAATTAGAGGCTCAATGGATTGAAGAGAAAACTTTCAAGAAGCTAGATATTGATTTGGCACTCTTGTCTCCTAATGGCACTTAACTTCTTTTTGCAGGGGGAGTATGGTGCAGGAGCACCTAGGTTCTTGGCCAACCTTACTCCTAGTTTTGGCTTGTAGTGACCTTAGCCTATTCACTGTCCAATAAGGAATTAGTTTATTCCCTATTTTTTTTGTGTGTGTAGAGATCCAAGGTGTTTAGGATGGTTAATAATAGTCTTATTTAAGGCTTTACTAGATTTGAATGGACCTAAGGAGTTTGGCTTGTATGCCATTTGTATATTCCAGTCAGTCAAAGCATAGGTCTGACTGTGGAAAATGTAGAAATGAGTAAATTAAAGGTCCTAGGAGTAATAATTTAGCCTTAGAGGTCATTTGAGATCTATTGGGATGACTTTGTAAAAGTTTATATAAAAGATGTAAAAGTTGTCAATGACAACTTTGCAATTTTGCAAAGTTGTCATGACAACATTTTGTCAAAGTGGTTGTCTGAGAGCCAGAGGTAGTTAGGGGTTTCTAACCATCCTAGCTTAGTTTTTTGAACCTATATATGACATTTTCTAACCAAAACATAGGGTTAAATCTCATAAAATAGTTTAGTTTTCATTTTGTATTAGACTGGTGTGATTGTAATAGCGGAACAGTGAATAGAAGATTGACTATCCTTCATAAATAGATTAGACCAGTGCATTTACTTTGCACGTAATTATTCTTTATGTTTTTCTATGTTTTTTTTTTTTAGTTTGATTAGCTAGGTTTTCCTTTGTTGTGTGAATAAAATCCTCCTCTGTGACCAGTTTGTTGGTTCATCTAGAGTAGAGGTCAATAAAATGGCTCTAACATGAATTCCCATTGAAGGAACTATACAACCTTATGGAGTATGTTAGGGAATTATATATACCTTGTAAATATGTATTTGTATGACTAGGTTTGTAGTGGAAGGAATTTTGGGGTTAAGCCCTAGGCAAACTAGATCATGCCCGATTAGAGAGCTTGACATTTATCCAGCAAATGAAAGAAGGCCCGGGGATTGATGAAGTCAATCCAAGTGTAGAATAGTAGAGTTTAGTGATCAAAGAATCAATCCTAAGAAGGAGAGATATTGACCAATCTAGTAAGAGGTGTAAACATCAAACCCTCACTGAAAACCAAAGAGGCCTAATTAGGCCTAGAAAATATGCTTGATTGTAGGAAGGTACATTACAAATTCCTTGAAGACCCAAGGAGTTGAGAATCCATGAGAAATTTTAAAAGGGTGTCAGAATATGTGATTAGTTTGACAACTTGTTTGGGAAGTTGTGAATTTATACCCTAAAAAGTGAGTTGGGAGACCTACAAGGACCTAATAGGCTTTAGGTCTAGTTTTTGGAGATCGACTTGTGAGGGAAGATTATTGGATGGTGTAAACGCTCAAAATTAGTCAAAAAAACAAGAAGAGGAGCCTTATAAAACATTTTCAAAGCTAGAGCAATTTTTTGGTAAGAGGATGAACTCCTTGGTTGAGTTCATGTGAAGAAGAATAAGGACAAGGAATAGAAATACTTCTTGGTAGTGAGGTCTAGTGGAGAGGAGGAGATTGTCAAGAATCCATTAGAGAATAGGGTCTAAGGGAACCTTAGAATAGGTTAAGAAAAGGCTAAGAGTAATTCCTAGGAGCAATAGGACTAGTTAGCAAAAGACCTCCCTATCAGTGTAGCATTAGTACCTTTCTTGATTTGTACTTGGTTCAAGGTATAAATAGTTATACTTACAACTTCTCTCTAGTACTTTTTGTGCAACATTATTCTCTATCATCAGTGTTCTAGCACAATCCATAATGAATCTATTTCTTCTTTCTACTATACCATTCTATGTCTAGGTGTCCTAGGTGTAGACATCTATCTCTTTATTCCTGTATCATTATAGAATATATTGAACTAATTTGATATAAACTTTCCTCCTCTATCAGATCTCAAACATTTCAAGCTTTTACCTATTTCTTTTTTTAGATTTTTCCAAATACCACTTGAACAATTGAAATGCATCAAATTTCTCTTTTAGAAACATCACAATCATCATTCTAGAATAGTCATCAACAAATAGAATGAATTACTTATCACCATAGTAACTCTGCACACCCATGTATCATCTTAAAATGGAAGAACTTCCATGATAATAATGTTTATCCCTCTGAGCAGGTGGTCTGGAGTCATGTCAAGTGCCTTGATTGGGTATTTGCATGAATCTGGCTTTTTCCCCTTGTTTTGCTTCTCTCCCCACCTATTTCCAACTTTTTCCTAGCACCTGGTCCTGAGAACTTAAGGACTGAGACCTTAGGGTCAAGGTAGACCTCCTAGGTCAAGGTCAACCTCAACCCTAACCTAGGGAAAAGTTGACCTCAACCTTGACCTAGGTTAGAGTTGACCTCGACCCTAACCCTGGGTCTAATTTTCAAGTTTCGAAGGTTTCAGGATATCGGGCTTCAGAAAGTTTTATTCTCCCGCTTTCAGGTCAGTTGTTTCAGATTTCAGAGTGGTAAAATATTAAATTGCATTTAATCTAGGTCCATTTCTAGGGGTTAAGAATAATTGGGATTTAATTCTCCAATGTCAGCCTCTCTAGAAGTTTGTGCCCTAGATCACTATAAAAGGAAGCCTTCCTCTCTCATTTTCACATCCACAATCAAGCAATTACATCCACCTTTCATGATCAAGACATCTAGCTCTCAAGTGCAAGAAAGAAAGAAGGAGAAGGACAACAAGAAAGTATTCATTCATCTTCAAGAATTCAAGCATTCAAGAATTCAAGTTGAATAGATGTAAAATGGATTCACCTCTATTCAATTGTAAAGGGAGAAATATGAGACCTATTCTAAAACCCAAATTCCCCAAAGAAGAGATTGAATTTGATCAACCAAAAGGTTAATGCACAATCGAATCAATTTTATGGAAAAGAGTAGGAATAGAGAGAATAAATCCAATATTTCCCTAAATGTGGAGGATTATGTTTAGAATATAGAATAATTGAAATACAATTACTAACCTCAAAATTAGGGCAGATCTAGAAAATGTTGAACTCTGGTGTCTATGTGTACTTTTAGGAAAATTTGAAACCTATCCTGGACTGGAAATGCCGAGACAGAGAAAACCCATAAATCTTTCCTCAAGATGGCTCAGCTCAGGTTTGACCCTCATAAAAGGTCAAATACCACATTCTTTATTTGAAGTCTGATTCAAATTATGTTCATAGATCCTGAAAGTTGGCTGAAAAGGGTATCCAAATTCACTCTCAGATCCGAAAATCCGCACTTGTACCTACAAGAAAATGGGGATTTTTGTTGTATGGGGGGTTTGCCTTGGTCAAATCCCAATTTAGGAATTAACCTTGAAATTGAATTGAAATGTATTGTGCACAAACAAAGTAATTGAAACAAATCACCTCGCTTATGTTGAAGTCCTTGTAGAGGATTCGAATCCTCAAATCCACAAGTAGGAATGCTTCAATGGATGTAGGATGTCTCCAATCAACGGTATTTGATCTTCAACACCAATCTTGACTTGATCTTTGCACATGAAAAGGCTTGAATGAATGGAGAAGGATGGATCTTCAAGGGGGCTCCAAAGAGATTGAATCCTTCAATAGCTAACAATGGATCTCCTTGATGGATGAATGCTTGAAGACTTACTTGAATTCTTGAAGACTTGCTTGAATGCTTGAGAGCAAGAGAAGATGTGATTGATGGATGTGAAAATGAGAGAGGAAGGCCTCCTTTTATAGTGATCTATGGCACACTCCTCTAGATGGGCCACCTTGGAGAATTAAATCCCAATTAGGTCCTCACCTTTAGAAAATATACCTAGATTAAATGCAATTAAAGGATTTACCATCCCGAAACCTGAAATGGCTGACTCGGAGGTGGGAAAATAAATCTTCCAAAAGCCTGAAGCCCAGAGATTCTGGAAATTGAAATTTTGGAGAAAGGGGTCAAAGTTGACATTGACCTTGACCTAGTAAAGGTTGACCTAAGACATTGACCTTTTTCTTAGGTTGACTCAAAACTAAATTAGGAGGTCCCAAGGATGCCCAGAAACCTACAAATGATGTCAGAACAAGATAGAATGTCAGGAATAGACATAAAATCCTATGATTACTGAAATGAAGGTTAGGAGGATCCATTTCTAAATCCTACCTAGAAAATAGAGCCATGGAAGAGGGAAATTTAGGATAATCCTTAAGATCCTAACCCTAATTTCACCTAGAATGAAGAAATCAAGTGCAGGGAAGAAGTGGAAAGCGGGGAGAAAATCCAAATACATGCAAAGACCCGATCAAGGTGCTTTACATGACCCCAAACCACTTACTCAGAGGGATAAATTCTCTTATCATTGAAGTGATTCCATTTTAAGACGATACATTAAGCCCCCACTTTAGCAAGAGTATGGACTCAATGCAAACTCTTGGTAAAGGAGATTAGAATAAAAAGATAATCTTATCGTAATCCAAAGGACAAAGAGAAACCTTAAGCCCCCGAGGACTCAAGTCTTCATCAACCCCTAGATCAAAATAAGAGAGACATCTCTAGAGAGAGAAAGAAGGTGTGATTACCTCGCCCAATGAGAACTTATGTCCCATTGTAAACCACACAGGAAAATGGTGCAACTGGAAAGATGGAATTGAACCGCCTAGTGAATGTGGCTACTCACTAGTCAACCCATCAAGGATTTATCTTTAGGAATATTCTATTCCATAAGAATAAAATAAAAAATAGAAGAGATCCAATCTTAAGGACACTTCCGACCTTAAGGGATCCCAATATATGTGTATATTTGAAACTGGAGGGATCAAGAGATCCTAAAATATAAATCCATGTTTTAAGAATTAGTTACTAATCCAAAAAGGGAAAAGAAGTATCTTGAAAAATATGTGTGTATTGAAAAGTGTGTGTGTGTGTGACAGGTGAGCAGAGTGTATGCCCCCACGTTAAAGTCATTGCTGACACTTTAACAGGAGCAATGGCTTTAACGAAAACATAAACAACTCCATTGATTATGTTTCCACGTTGAGATGCCCCCAGATGAAGACAAATCAAGGGAAATATCATAGAAACATACAAAGAACATGGAAGGGATCTACCTACCATGGGGTCAGTATGATCATAAGATAATATATATATGATATTATTGCAAATAAATTAACATCATTCCCCAAAGAAAGTAGAACTACAATCACAAAGGAGGAAAGATCACATAAGATATATGAAGGAGAATCTTTTTGGACCATGACATGGAGACCAAAAAGAATTAGTGCTACCTTATCTTGAATCCAATCAGATCACACAAGGAAACATTTACGAATAATATCACAGTTACAACATAACATTGAACAATGCATAGAAGAATAGAGATACATATAGAGGATTTTGAACAACAATTTTGATTCCTTTATCACCTTGCACCAACTGAGTAACAAGGATCGTATAAAAGAATCTAAAAAAATTTAGCAAACACATTATGGGAGAAACACAGTACAACAGGATAACACACAACAAAGCTACCATGAAGGACAAGCCGATCAAGTGTGCCGCCTACTCTCCCCATCTCATTGTATATCATTTAGGGAAGGTGCATAACTCGCAAGAGGGACTATATCCAACATAGTAGGAATGATAGTCAGTTCCAAACAAGGATCCTCTTGAGAATCACTATGTTCGACACTAGGTGTAAGAGTTAATTTTGATGAAAGCATATTAGGTAAATCAATGTCAATGTCAATAGTCTCATATTCATCATTAACATCATCTGTATCTTCAAGAGTATCTTCTTCATCCAAATTAATCAAAATAGGATCTAAGATATGAGTAGAATCATCATAATCATGTATGTGAACATCATTATTAGTAACAACATCTTCTAACACATTATGTATAGGTTTATCCAAAGAAAGTAGAGATCTTTTAGCTTTAGCATGAGCACGATGCTTTTTATGATGTTCATTAGCAGAGCGATTATGTTTTGATTTATTTGAAATAGGTTGAGAACTAGGAGGAACAATCATGGGATCCTTCACAAGTTCTTTAGGAATATCAATAGGATTATTATCCATAGGAGAAAAAATCATAGGATCTTTGATAGGTTCGATAGGAGGAACTTGATTAACAAAACTAGAAGCCATAGTTAAAGGAGGTATCGAAGGTGTAGGAAAAAGACCAAGATTAAGATCCATAGGAGGTGAACTTAATTCAATAATTTTATGATTTTTATAAGCTTGATATGATCAAAAAATATTCTCAGTTCAAGGAGGACATGAATTAGGTAGTGAAGGCCAAAAGAAATCTAGAGCAGCACACTCTCTAGGCCTAGAAGGTTGATATAGACTATGATTAATTTTCTTCACTTCATCATCATGAATGAACTTAAGACACTTATGGATAGGTGAAGCAACAACATGCATGGAAGTCAACCAAGGAAAACCTAGCTTAACTTGAAATTGATCAGAGGTAGGAACCACAATGAAGGTAGTGTTCACAATTTTTCCAAAAAGTTCAACCGGTAAAGAAATAGAACCAAATGATGGATAAAGAAAACCATTTCAAGTTTGAATCCACACATTTGATGTATCATATAAGTCATGTTGTAAGCTTTTCATAAAAAGATTTTCTTTAGTGATAACATTGACTAAGGAGGTAGGATCAATAAGACAACCACGAGTAGGTATCTAAGCAACCCTAGCAGCAATGTAAAGGGGACCATCAGGAGCTTTAATAATCTCAGAGTCATCAAAGGTAATCAAAAGTTCCTGAGGTCTTTTATTCTTGAATTGTTGTCGAGGTTTAGGTTGAGGTTTCAATTTATGTTTAGATTTTGGTTGATGTTGAGATTGAACTTGAGGTTGAATCAGAGTTTGAATTTTAGGTTGAGGGTGAAGTGGAGATATAGACTAATCAACATGCTCCACTTGATTGACAACATGATTGAGATCATCCATCTTTGAATCATACACAATTTCCATAGCAGATGGTTGAGCAATAGTATTAGTATCATGCGTAGGTAAAGGGTTCGTATAAATTTGAAGGTTCTGATTAGGAGGAGAGACAAATTGATTCCTACTACTATCTAGATTATCAATAGATAAAACCTTAGAATCAATTAGATCTTAAACCTTATGTTTTAAAGAATAACATCTCTCAATATCATGACCATTCTGACGATGATATTGACAAAAACCATTTTGATCAAAAGATTTAGATGCAATCATAGTAGGTAAAAGAGGTTGAATAGGAGGTAAAGTAATCACATTAGCAGCTAACAACCTATTCATAATAACATGTAAAGTTTCAGAAAGAGGAGTAAATGTATGATTTAATCAAAAAGCAGTGGATGCAAAAGTGGCATTATGAGATGCAACAACAACCTGATCAGTAACTGCATTCGCTTGTTTTTTTATCTTGACATAATTATTGAATTTTTGAAACTTGTTTGGATTAGGAGCAACATCATTCTTATCAACTGGAACAGGAGCCATTGGAGTGGTGCTCTCAAATTGACTCACTTGTAATTGATAATGATGAAGCGCTACACAAAGTTGTTGAAAAGAGGTAAATTCAGTAAGCAGAATCTTATCTCTAATATCCTTTTGTAAATTTGAAATAAGCATACGTTTAATATCAATATCAGGAACAAGATAGGAAATCTGAGCATGAAAATGCTTAAATCTACCAATAAATTCAATCAATTTTTCTTTAGCACTTTGTTTACAATGCATTAAATTAGTCAAAGACACTTGTGGACCAATATTATTTTGAAATTGTTGAATAAAGGCATTAGCAAGTTGTGGAAAAGAATCAATTGAATAGGGAGGCAATGAACAATACCATTGTAAGGCCTTGTCACGAAAGGTTCTAGAAAATAGTTTGCCTAAATTCCAATGGTCATGAGCATAATCACTACAAAGGATTTGAAATGTTTTAACATGATGAACAGGATCTCCTTTTCCATTATAATTCTCAAGATGAGGCATCTCACCTTGCTGAGGAATAGGAGTATGAATAATATCCTAGGACAAACAACTTCCCATGTCACGTGTAGGAATACTAAACTTGTTTTGAGTTAAGGAAGCAAGTTGTTGTTGTAAGGATGACACAGTCTAAGACAAACTAATGATGGTTGAATCATTAGAGGAAATAGGGGTAGTAGAAACATTAGACACACTAGGTAAAGTGTAAGAAGCTGTAGGAATAGAGGACACAACTAGAGGAACACTAGGAACTACAGTTGGAAGCGGATTGGAATAAGTGAAAGGAACATTATGATATGAAGGTTGTGATATAGGAAGGGACACATGAGGAACACTCATAGGAATAGAGGGAACCATCACAACCACCAAAGAAGTAGTATAGATAGGAATACTAGGTAAAGGATTAGAAGGAGGTTCAACACTAGTGATAGGAGCAGTGAAACCTAAATCTTGAGCCTCTTGAATTAAAGGTTTAACATTGGAATGCACAAGATGAGTAATACCACGCAAGAGGTTAACACCTTGATCACTATCACAGAGAACTTTCTTAAGAGCCTCTATAGCTTGAATGGAATCTTGATTATGGTTTTCTTGAAGAAGCCAATTACCCACTTTATCAAGTTCAGTGGAAAGGTTTTGGACTTGTTCAGGAGGAACTCTTAAAGCATCATCCTCATCATGAGATGAGTGAGAAGAGTTTTTCTCTATAGTAGGATTGGAATCATGAAGAATCAGGTTATCATCAAGGATTTGAAGGAAAGGAGAAAAAGATTTAGGATCAAAGGCACCCATGAGTCTACGACTTCTTCTAACCGAAATGTTATAAGTAGGACTAGTGGTAGTAAAGCTCATAAACCAATATAATGCAAATGAACTAAACTGAGAACACATAAAGCATGAATATGAAATCTAATTAGCATGCAAGATCAATCAAAAAGGACAAATCTAATACTAACAAGATAAAAGGAACACACAAGATAAGACAAAGGAAAATCTAACACCAAAAAGAAAGAGAGTAAGCTAGTCAGGTTCACCAAGATGTGTAGTGAAGGTGAACACACAAGATAATGCAAAGAGAGATCTAACACAATAGAGCATCTAAATCCACAAAAGAAAAGGGGTAAGTATGTCGGGTTCACCAAAATGAATAGATGTAAAATGGATTCACTTCTATTCAAATGTAAAGGGGGAAATATGAGACCTACTCTCAAACCCAAATTCCCAAAGAAGAGATCTAATTTGATCAACCAAAAGGTTAATGCACAATCGAATCAATTTTATGGAAAAGAGTAGGAAGAGAGAGAGATTAAATCCAATATTTCCCTAAATGTGGAAGATTATGTTTAGAATATAGAATAATTGAAATACAACTACTAACCTCAAAATTAGGGCAGATCTAGAAAATGTTGAATTCTGGTGTCTGTGTGTACTTTCGAGAAAATCTAAAACCTATCCTGGACTAGAAATGCCAAGACAGAGAAAACCCATAAATCTTTCCTCAAGATGGCTCAGCTCGGGTTTGACCCTCATAAACTTAGGTCAAATACCACATTCTTTATTTGAAGTCTAATTCAAATTATGTTCACAGATCCTAGAAGTTGGCTGAAAAGGGTATCCAAATTCACTCTCAGATCCAAAACTCTGCACCTGTACCTACAAGAAAATGGGGGTTTTTGTTGTATGGGGGGTTTGCCTTGGTCAAACCCCAATTTAGGAATTAACCTTGAAATTGAATTGAAATGTATTGTGCATAAACAAAGTAATTGAAACAAATCACCTCGCTTATGTTGAAGTCCTTATAGAGGATTTGAATCCTCAAATCCACAAGTAGGAATGCTTCAATGGATGTAGTATGTCTCCAATCAATGGTATTTGATCTCCAACACCAATCTTGACTTGATCTTTGCACATGAAAAGGCTTGAATGAATGGAGAAGGATGGATCTTCAAGGGGGCTCCAAAGAGATTGAATCCTTTAATAGCTAACAATGGATCTCCTTGATGGATGAATGCTTGAACACTTGAATGCTTGAAGACTTACTTGAATGCTTGAATACTTGCTTGAATGCTTGAGAGCAAGAGAAGATGTGATTGATGGATGTGAAAATGAGAGAGGAAGGCCTCCTTTTATAGTGATCTAGGGCACACTCCTCTAGATGGGCCACCTTGGAGAATTAAATTCTAATTAGGTCCTCACCTTTAGAAAATATACCTAGATTAAATGCAATTAAAGGATTTACCATCCCAAAACCCGAAATGGCTGACCCGGAGGTGGGAAAATAAATCTCCCGAAAGCTCAAAGCTCAGAGATTCTGGAATTTGAAATTTTGGAGAAAGGGGTCAAAGTTGACATTGACCCTAACCTAGTCAGGGTTGACCTAAGACATTGACCTTTTTCTTAGGTTGACTCAAAACTAAATTAGGAGGTCCCAGGGATGCCCAGAAACCTAGAAATGATGCCAGAACAGGACATAATGTCAAGAATAGACATAAAATCCTATGATTACTAAAATGAAGGCCAAGAGGATCCATTTCTAAATCCTACCTAGAAAATAGAGCCATGGAAGAGGGAAATTTAGGAGAATCGTTAAAATCCTAACCCTAATTTCACCTAGAATGAAGAAATCAAGTGCAGGGAAGAAGTGGAAAGCGGGGAGAAAATCCAAATACATGCAAAGACCTGATCAAGGCACTTAACATGACTACAAACCACTTACTCAAAGGGCTAAATGCTCTTATCATGGAAGTGCTTCCATTTTAAGATGATACACAAGTATTCATCAAGGAGATCCATTGTTAGCCATTGAAGGATTCAATCTCTATGGAGCCCTCTTGTTGAAGATTTCTCCATCCACATTCATCCAAGCCTCTTCCTATGCTAAAGATTGGTGTTGAAGATCTAATGCCATTAATTTGAGACATCTTACATACATTTCTATATTCATTTGGAGCATCCATACTTGTGGATTCAAGGATTCAAATCCTCCATAAGGATTTCAATATAAGCAAGGTGAATTATTTCATCTACTTTGTTTATACATATTTCAATTTCAATTTCATTTCAAGGTTGATTCCAAACTGGGGTTTGAGCAAGGCAAACCCCCCATCCAAATATTAAAAAACTATTTTTCTTGTAGGTACAGGTATAGGACAATGAATTGAAGTTTAGATCTAGATACCCTTTTCGCTGAACTTTTGAGATCGGCAAACATAATTTTTGTCGAAGTTGTTTCAGGTCATGGATGACCTTCAGTGAGGGGTAAGATTGTGCCCCACTATTTGGGTCAAAGTTGACCTGACCTCAGAAAGACAAAAGTTTTATGGGTTTTCTCTGTCTCGACATTTCCAATCCGGAGCAGGGTGCAAAATATCCCAAAACTGTACACAGACACCAGAAATCAGCATTTTCTAGATTTGCCCTATTTTGAGGTTAGTATTTTCCTTCTATTTATTTAGGATTTCAAGCATATAGTTTCTATAGAGAATTATAGGATTTCCTCCTTTCTTCATATTCTCCATTGCTTGATTCATTTGTGCATTGATCACTTCTTTATGATTAATCAATTTGGATCTCTATTCTTGGGAATTTGGATTAGGGATAGATCTTATATTTCCCCCATTTCTCATGTAGATACAACAATATTTTGTGATAAGGGTAAAGATTGATCCCCTACATTTTTATCCACCATTACATTTTGGTGAACCCGACACGCTTACCCCTTTTCTTTTGTAGAATTAGATGCCCTATAGTGTTTGTGTTGTTAAATTTCTCGTTATATCTTTTTGGTGTTATATTTTCCTTTTATGTTAAATCTTGCATGCTTCTTTCTATTTCAAAAATACAAAAAAAATTGCAAAAATCTCTTTAAATAACAAAAATATTCATTTGTTTATGCTTTGTGTTTTCCTAGTTTAGTTCATTTGTGTTTCCTTTGTATATGAGCTTTACTACCACTAGTCCTACTTATAACATTCTAGTTAGAAGAATTCATAGACTCATGGGTGCCTTTGATCCTAAATCTTCCTCTCCTTTCCTTAGGATCCCAGATGACAATTTGATTATTCATGATTCCAATCCTATCATGGAGAAAAACTCTTCTCACTCATCTCATGATGAGGATGATGCTTTAAGAGTTCCTCTTGAACAAGACCAAAAACTTTCAACTGAACTTGATAAAATGGGTAATTGGCTTATTCAAGAAAACCATAATCAAGAATCCATTCAAGCTATAGAGGCTCTTAAGAAAGTTCTTCGTGATACTGATCAAGGTGTTAATCTATTGCGTGGTATTACTCATCTTGTGCATTCAAATGTTAAACCTTTAGCTCAAGAGGCTCAATATTTAGGGTTGATTCCTCCGGTTACTAGTATAGAACCTTCTTTTGTTCCTTTATCTAGTATTCCTACCTATACTCCTTCTTTGTTACTATGATGGTTCCCTCTGTTCCTATGAGTGTTCCTCATATGTCCCTTCCTACATCACAACCTTCTTATCATAATGTTCCTTTTACTTATTCTAATCCTCTTCCAACTATAGTTCCAAGTGTTCCTCTAGTTGTGTCTTCTATTCATGTAGCTTCATACACTTTACCTAGTGTTTCTAATGTTGCTATACCTCGTATTTCTTCTAATGATTCAACAATCATCAGTTTCGCTCAAATTGTGTCATCCTTACAGCAACAACTTGCATCCTTGACTCAAAACAAGTTTAGCATTCGTACATGTGACATGGGAATTCCTTTGTCCTGAGACATCATTCATATTCCTATTCCTTAGCAGGTTGATATGCCTTGTCTTGAGAATTACAATGGAAAAGGAGACCCTCTTCATCATGTTAAAACATTTCAAATCCTTTGTAGTGATTATGCTCATGACCATAGGATTTTAGCCAAGTTGTTTTCTAGAAATTTTTGTGACAAGGCCTTACAATGGTATTGTTCCTTTCCTCCTTATTCTATTGATTCATTTCCATAACTTGCCAATGCTTTTATTCAACAATTTCAAAATAACATTGGTCTGCAAGTGTCTTTGACTAATTTGATGCATTGTAAAAAAAGTGCTAAGGAAAAATTGATTGAATTTATTGGTAGATTTAAGCATTTGCATGCTCAGATTTCCTATCCTATTCCAGATATTGATATTCAATGTATGTTTATTTCAAATTTGCAAAAGGATATTAGAGATAAGATTCTGGTTACTGAATTTACCTCTTTTCAACAACTTTGTGCAGTGCTTCATCATTATCGATTACAAGTGAGTCAATTTGAGAGAAACACTCCAATGACTCCTATTCCAGTTGATAAGAGTGATGCTGCTCCTAATCCAAACAAATTTAAAAAATTCAACAACTATGTCAAGATAAACAAACAAGCGAATGCAGTTGCTGATCAAGTTGTTGCATCTCACAATGCCACTTTTGCATCCACTGCTTTTCCATTAAATCACACATTTACTCCTCTTTGTGAATCTTTACATTCTATTATGAATAGGTTGTTAACTGCTAATGTGATTACTTTACCTCCTATTCTGCCTCTTTTACTTGCTATGATTGCATCCGAATCCTTTTATCCTAAAGCTTTTTGTCAATATCATTGTCAGAATGGTCATGATACTGAGAAATGTTATTCTTTAAAACATAAGGTTCAAGACTTAATTCAATATAATTCCTTATCTCTTGATAATCTTGATGGTAGCGGGAACAAATCTTTCTCTCCTCCTTATCAAAATCTTCAAATCTATATGAATCCTTTACCTACACATGATACTAATACCATTGCTCAGCCATCTTCTATAGATATTGTTTATGATTCAAAGATGGATGATTTTAATCACATTTTTAACCAAATGGAGCATGTTGTTCAATTTGTATCTCCACCTTATCCTCAAGCTCAACTTCAATCTCAAGTTCAATCTCAACCTATACCAAAACCGTAGTCTAAATTGAAAATTCAGCCTAAACCTTGAAAATAAGCTAAGAATAAAAGACCTCGAGAACTTTTGATTACCTTTGATGATTCTGAGACTATTAAGGCTCCTGATGGTCCCCTTTACATTTATGCTAGGATTTCTCAGATATGTACTTGTGGTTGTCTTGTTGATTCTACATCCTTAGTCAATGTTATTATTGAAGAAAATCTTTTTATGAAAAACTTGCAACATGATTCTTATGATACATTGGATGTGTGGATTCAAACTTGTAATGGTTTTCTTTATCCATCATTTGGTTCTATTAACTTAATGGTTGAACTTTGTGGTAAAATTATGAACACTACCTTTGTTGTTGTTCCTACTTCCAATTAGTTTCAAGTTAAGCTTGGTTTTCCATGGTTAAATGCCTTGCATGCTATTGCTTTGCCTATCCATAAATGTCTTAAGTTTTTTCATGATGAAGTGAAGACAGTTAATAATATTTTATATCAACCTTCTAGGCCCACAGATTGTGCTACCCTTGATTTCTTTTGGCCTTCATTACCTAATTCATGCCCTTCTTGACCTGATAATATTTTCCGCTCATATCAAACCTATAAGCATTGTAAGATTCTCGAGTTAAGCCTATCTCCTATGGATCTTAATCACAGTCTTTTGCCTACACCTTCCATACCTTCTTTAGCTATGGCTTCTAGTTCTATTAATCAAGCTCCTACTATTGCTTGTTCGTCTGCTGATAATCCTATTAATCCTCCTATAGAACCTGTGAAGGATCCTGTAATTGTTCCTCCTAGTTCTCAACATATTTCAAGTAAAGAAAAATGTAATCGATCTACTAATGAATGTCGTAAAAATATTTGTGCTCAAGCTAAATCTTGTAATTATATTCTTCAAAAATCTTTACCTTCTTTTGATCAGCCTATGCATGATGTGCTAGAAGAGGTAGTTGCAAATAATGATGTTAAAATGCAAGATTCTAATGATTCTATTTGTATCTTAGATCCTATTTTGATTAATCTAGATGAAGAAGATACTCTTGATGATGTTGATGATGAATTTGAGACTATTGACATTGACATTTATTTACCTAATATGCTTTCATCACAATTGACAATTACACCTAGTATCAAACATTATGATTCTCAAGAGGATCCTTGTTTGGAACTGGCTATCATTCCTACTGTGTTGGATATAGTCCCTCTTGTGATTTACCCACCTTCCCTAAATGATATAGAATGAGATGGGGAGATTAGGTGACACACTTGATCAGCTTGTCCTTTATGGTAGCTTTATTATGTGTTTTCTTGTTGAACTATGCTTCTCCCGTGATGTGTTTTCTAAATATTGTTAGATTCTTTTAGACGACCCTTGTTACTTTTTTGGTACAAGGTGATAAAGGAATCAAAACTATTGTAAAATTCCTCTATATGTATCTCTATTCTTCTATATGTCATTTCATGTTATGTTGTACTTGTGCTATTGTTCATAAATGTTTCCTTGTTTAATCTGCTTGGATCTGTGACTTGGTAGCACTGATACTTTTTGGTCTCCAAGTTGTGGTCCAAAAAGATTCTTCTTCGTAACTCTTATGTGATCTTTCCTCCTTTGTGATTGTACTTCTACTTTCTTTGAGGAATGATGTCAATTCATTTGCAATAATATCATATATATATTATCTTCTGATCATATTGACCCCATGGCAGGTAGATCCCTTCTGTGTTCTTTGTATGTTTATGTGGTATTTCCCTTGATTTGTCTTCATCTTGGGGCATCTCATAGTGGAAACGTAATTAGTGGAGTTGTTTATGTTTCTTTTAAAACCATTGCTCCTGTTAAAGTGTTTGCAATGACTTTAATGTGGGGGCATACGCTCTGCTCACCTATTGCACACACACACTTTTCAATATACATATATTATTTTTCAAGATACTTTTCTCCCTTTATGGATTAGTGACTAATCCTTAAAGCATGGATTTTTATTTAGGATCTCTTGATCCCTTAAGGTCCAAGGTGTCCTTAAGACTGTATCTCTTTTTCTTTTGGTTTTAATTTTATGGAATAGAATATTCTTAAGGGTGAATCCTTGATGGGTTGACTAGTGAGTAGCCACATTCACTAGGCGGTTCAATTCCATCTTTCCAATTGCACTGTTTCCTTGTGTGGTTCAAAATGGAACATAACTTCTCATTGGGTGAGATAATCACACCCTCTTCTCTCTCTTTTCTAGAGATGTCTCTCTTATTGTGATCTTGGAGTTGATGAAGACTTGAGTCCCTGGGGGATTGAGGATCTCTTTGTCCCTTTAATTTCAATAAGATTATCTTTTCATTATGATCTCCTTTACCAAGAGTTTGCATTGAGTCCATACTCTTGCTAAAGTGGGGGCTTAATGTACCATCTTAAAATAGAAGCACTTCCATGATAAGAATGTTTATCACTCCAAGTAGGTGGTCTAGGGTCATGTCAAGCACCTTGATTGGGTCTTTTCATGAATCTAGCTTTTTCCCCCTGTTCTACTTCTCTCCCCACCTATTTCCAACTTTTTCCTGGCACCTGGTCTTGAGAACTTAAGGTCTAAGACCTCAGGGTCAAGATCGACCTCCTAGGTCAAGGTCAACCTCAACCCTGACCTAGGGAAGAGTCTACCTTGACCTTGACCTATGTCAAAGTTGACCTTGACCCTGACCATAGGTCCAATTTTCAAGTTCCAGAGGTTTTAGGACAACAGGCTTCAAAAAGTTTTATTTTCCCACTTCCGAGTCAACCATTTCGGATTTCAGAATGGTAAACTCTTAAATTGCATTTAATCTAGGTCCATTTCTAGGGGTTAAGGTTAATTGGGATTTAATTCTCCAATGTCAACCTGTCTAGAAGTTTGTGCCCTAGATCACTATAAAATGAAGCCTTCCTCTCTCATTTTCACATCCACAATCAAGCAATTACATCCACCTTTCATGATCAAGACATCTAGCTCTCAAGTGCAAGAAAGAAAGAAGGAGAAGGAAAGAAAGAAATTATTCATTCATCTTAAAACATTCAAGCATTCAAGTATTCATCAAGGAGATCCATTGTTAGCCATTGAAGGATTCAATCTCTATGGAGCCCTCTTGTTGAATATTTCTCCATCCACATTCATCCAAGCCTCTTCCTATGCTAAAGATTGGTGTTGAAGATCTAATGCCATTGATTTGAGACATCCTACATACATTTCTACATTCCTTTGGAGCATCCATACTTGTGGATTCAAGGATTCGAATCCTCCACAAGGATTTCAATATAAGAAAGGTGAATTATTTCATTTACTTTGTTTATACATATTGCAATTTCAAGTACATTTCAAGGTTGATTCCAAACTAGGGTTTGACCAAGGAAAACCCCCCATCCAAAAAACAAAGAACCATTTTTCTTGTAGGTATAGGTACAGGACAACAAATTGAAGTTCAAATATAGATACCCTTTTTGATGAACTTCTAAGATCTACAAATAGAATTTCCATCGGAGATGTTTCAGGTCAGGGATGACCTTCAGTAAGGGGTAAGATTGTGCCCTACTATCTGGGTCAAAGTCGACTTGACCTCACAAAGAAATTTTTTTATGGCTTTTCTCTGTCTCGACATTTCCAATCTGGAGTAGGTTGCAAAATCTCCCAAAACTGTACACAGACACCAGAAATCAGCATTTTCTAAATTTTCCCTATTTTGAGGTTAGTATTTTCCTTCTATTCATTTAGTATGTTAAGCATATAGTTTCTATAGAGAATTATAGGATTTCCTCCTTTCTTCATATTCTCCATTGTTTGATTCATTTGTGCATTGATCACTTCTTTTTGATTAATCAATTTGGATCTCTCTTCTTGGGAATTTGGATTAGGGATAGATCTTATATTTCCCCCATTTCTCACGTAGATACAACAATATTTTGTAATAAGGGTAAAGATAGATCCCCTACATATTTATCCACCATTACAACCCATAAGTCCATAAAGGTCAGTATGAACCAATTCCAAAATATTTTCAGAAGTATATGTCTTGCTCTTAAAAATAGACTTTGCTATTTTTCCCAGTTGACACTATTTACACATTACATTATCAAGTTTCCTCAATCTTGGAAAACTTCTAACTTTCTTCATCTTACTAATATTTACCAAATTGTCAAAGTTTACATGACACAACCTCTTATTCCATAACCATACACCATAAAATTGTGCAAACAAACATGTTTCTTTAGATAGGTCTAGATAGAACAAATTAGCTCTTGGCTATTCTCCACTTCCAATTAGTTCACTTGTGGCATCAAATATTTTAGCCTTTCTGTAATGAAATTCAACTTGGTAACCAATACTATTCAGCTTTGCAACACTCAACAAATTATAGTTAAGACCTTCAACCCAATAAGCATTGTCACATCTGATCTTATCAGTTAATCTTATTGATCCTTTTCCTTTCACAACACATGGTGCATCATCACCAAACTTAACACTTCTACCTTTATAATAATTTAGGGTTTCAAACTTACTTCTATCACTAGTCATATGATGTGATAAACCACTATCAATAATCTTTTTATCACCTCTACTCACATATGAAATAAGTGCAATTTTTTCATCTTCATTAGAATAATCTTTCATAGCAACATAAACAACTTCTATATCACAATCATTAGATTCACCAATTTCACTGTCAGTTTCCTCTCTAGAAATATAACAAGATTTCTTACCTTTGTGCTTGTAGTATTTGTACCTTCTATGATCTTTGTCATTTCTTTTACCTTTGTACTTTCTTTCCCTTCTTTCATCCTTGTTAGTCTTGTTAGGGCATCTTGCTTGCAAATATGGCCAACTTTGTTACATGAAAAATATATTATAAGAAGTTTACCTTTGAATTTTCCTTTTTCTCTTGGTATCCTTCTAGCCAAAAGTGCCTCAAGATCATCTAGATCATTAGAAGTATCACTATCATTGTTGTTGTTATTGTCACTACTCACACATCTTTCTTTTCCCTTCTTAGACTTATGAAGAACCATTTGAGACTTGAATGCAAATTCAATGTTGTGAATAGTAAACTTATCAAAATTAGACAACTCAAAAGTAATAAGCTTGCCAACAAGACTTTCCAAAGTTAGGACATTACTTGTATTACCTCTTGATTCTTGTATTACAGACACTCTAATAGCATAGATAGGAAGAAAAGTTCTCAATAGTTTACTGATAATAGTTTCATCATCAATGTTTCCATTAGTTCCTCTTACAGCATTTACTACCTCCTTAATTTTGCCACAATACTGAGAAAATTTTTCACCTTCTTGCAGTTTCATTTCATCAAACTTACCTCTGAAAATTTCAGATTTGGCTCTTAGTACATTTGTTTCCCCACCATAGATAGCTTCTAGAGTGTCCCACATTTTCTTTGCATTGGTATAGTCCTTGATGTCTTCAAATTTAGGATAGCTTAGGGCAGATGCAATATCCAATATTGCCTGATTGTGTTGTTTTTCTTTCATCTCCTCAGTAGTCAAAGGTGCAACAAGTGTTACATAATCATTTTCCACATAGTATTTGGTCAAATCACCAATACTAGCTAGGTATAATTTAATCAAACTCTGCCATGCAGGGAAGTTCTCCTTGTTCAACTTTGGTACCTCCTTTTTGTACATCTTAATCATTAGCTTCAAGTACCTTTAATTTTTTTTTATACAAGCACCAAGTTCTCTGATACCAATTGTTAGAATGATTTTAGAATAACTGAGAGGTGGGGGGGGGGGGGGGGTGAATCATTTATCCTTAGGTCTAGATGTACCAATTCAAATTTCTATCTCTTCAAAAAACTTAGATCTAATCTGCAATTCACTCAGTCTCTATAGCATATATCAGTTACATAAAAATTGCAGTCCATTGTCCAAAAGTAATCAACTTGTAGAATTTAAAACTTTCAACAACATTCACACAAGTATAAAACCAAGATTTAACATGGAAACCCAATTTGGAAAAAAACACTTGTAACATGCTACTGATTTTCACTCTTCTGAAGTGAGCTTTGTGAGAAGCCAACCCTGTTAAAGGTTTACATTACACACTATTATGTGTGAACCTATTAAAAGATTTAATCACCCTATTAAGAGTGGCCTGGTTAGAGGGCTTAAGAACATTCCATCAGAATGTCACCTTGATTAAAGGGTTTACACAATGATTGTTAGGTCAACCTTGATTAAAGGATTTTGATCGATACAATGGTTAGAAAGTAATAGTAGGTTTTGATCTGAAACATACAACTCACTTTGCAAATACAGATCTAATTTTCTCATATTTTGATTTATTGACTGACCTTCATTTCCATCTCCATCTCTGATCTGCTTAGAATTCTCTTCAAGCAATCACCACAACTTTGTTCAGCTCTTCATAGCTTCACCTTAGCCTTCTGCTTAGATTCATTAGTCAATAACATCAACTACTTCCACTCTTTGTATAACCTCACAATTAGGTCATCTTTAGAACTCCTTGATCAGGTAGATTAATCTTTTATCGCTTAATCTCTTATGTAGATCTTAGGTTTAGGTTAGATTCACCGAATCCTTCTATCATTTTATTTTCCTTCTTTTCCTTCTAGATACATCTTCGAACTTCTCCTTGAATCCATAATAAAATGGTTTACCATGCATTAAATCTTCCATATCATTCATTAATAATGTCAACATGTTTTATATATCCCAAGAATTCAACTACATCGGCTAGGATTCTCAATTCTTTTATAAACTGTAAATTACTGACACTCGGTCAATACCATGTTCATCTCCTCAGTCATTATTTGATATCTTGGTCATCGCTAAAACTTTCCTTCTCAGAAAACGCTGTCTTTTCTCAGTAAATTATGTTTTACTCAGAAGTTACTAATGCTCGGTTGATAGTAGATTTTCTCAATTTATACTGGCGCTTGGTCGACACTAGCATCACTCAACTTAAGCTAAATTTTTTCACTTTACTTGGTTAAGCCTATGCTTCCAATCTTTCATCTTCATTTGGTGTTAAAGATAAACAACACATTACCTTGTCAATGTGCCAACTAATCAAGTACCCATTGAGGTATCACATAACTCAACCTTTCCTTAGGTCCTCTTGTTATCTCCTGTTTTCAAATCCTCCTCATCAATCAAAAGATATGGTACACTACTAGATAGAAATTGTCTTACCAGTTAAGATTTGACATCAATGACAATATAACAATTATTTCAATTGTATTTTCCAACAATATTTAGTTGCATGTTATTTAATGAATATATATTCAGTTGCATGTTATTTAGGAAAGATATATTCAGTTGCATGTTATTTAAGGAAGATATATTTAGTTGCATGTTACTTGGGAATGATATATTTAGTTGCATGTTTTTTAAGGAAGATATATTCAGTTGCATGTTATTTGAGGAAGACATAATCAATTGCATGTTATTTAAGGAAGATAAATTGAGTTGCATGTTATTTAAGGAAGATATATTGAGTTGTGTTATTTAAGAAAGATATATTCAGTTGCATGTTATTTAGGAAAGATATATTGAGTTGCATGTTATTTAAGAAAGATATATTCAGTTGCATGTTATTTAGGGAAGATATATTTAGTTGCATATTATTTAAGGAAGATATATTCGGTTGCATGTTATTTAAGAAAGATATATTTAGTTACATGTTATTTAAGGAAGATATATTCCATTACATGTTACTTAAGCATGATATATTCTGTTGCATATTATTTATGGAAGATATATTCACTTGCATGTTATTTAAGAAAGATATATTTAGTTGCATATTATTTAGGAAAGATATATTCAGTTGCATGTTATTTAAAAAAGATATATTTATTTGCATGTAGTGATATTCTATTTTTAGAAAAATAAATAAAAAAATCATACTTGAGAATTCTTTTAGAGAAATAAAAATAAGAATAATAATGATATATAATTAAATATTATTTGATGATAATTTATTGTTGATGTGTTTATTATTAGAGTTTTTATTTGTTGTGTATGATTGTCGGTTTGGGTAGTATTAAGTTGGATTTTAAGAATTGTTATCAAAGGCTTGAGATTTTACCTTTTTATTGTGGCATAAATATTTATAATTGTAATGTGATAGTATTTTTTATCTTTTTACCTAACCTTTGTTCATTTTAAGATTATTAGTTTGTGAACTCTTTGAGAGAGTATGATTTTATGATGTTATGGTTTGAGGACCAGTGTGTAATTATGAGTTTATGGTTTGAAGACTAGTATGTGTTCCATGTATCTTTTTATGGAACTAAATTTGATTATCATGTCTTTTTGAATTTATGATATTTATTTAAAATTTATGAGCTTAGGGTAGGTTATCTAGGTGTTAGAGGGGAAGTGGCTTTCTTTGGAAGTTTCAAAGCCTGGAAGTGGTTGCCTAGGTATCCTTTGCAAGTTACTTAATAAAGTGATAACTTAAATACATTGAGAGTTTTAAAATGAAATAATAAGATGTCTATGTTCCTCACCCATGATTTGAGAACTAGTACATGATAGGATAGAGTGTGAGATGATGCTTACCACCTACGTGGACTTGGATATATCATAGTTGGTACCTTGTCTATATGAGAGGATTATCGATACCACATAGAGTCACTAGGGTGCCAGAGTTTAGAGAGACTATCATGATAACTCTAAACTTGACATATGTGATGACACTTCCCCATATGTATATCAGGTTTCCTACATGTGTTGTTTTCCTCTAGTTGATTATGTATTATCTTTACGGTTGGTGTTGTACCTTTGTTGAGGTAGAGAGTTTTCAAGATCCCTTTCTTAGTTTGTATTGTGGTTTGTTTTGGTATTTTATTCGAGTGGGATATGTTGTTATCTCCTCATTACAGTGAGAGTGAAATTTTTGGTTCTACATGGTTGGGTGGTAGTGATTCTATTACCATTGAGATTTTGACATTTTTGATGGTGTTAGATGATCCTTCTTGTTGTTATCTTCTTCTTGTTCTTATTGGAGGCTTTATCTTATCTTTCATATGTTTTACTTGTACTTTATATCTTGGTTTATTATTACATACCTTATGACTTATGCAGTGGATGTTCGTTGTTATGTTTACCTTGTGGTATTAGTTCTATCTATATTTTCATTTACGAGATGATGTACTTGTTGTTCCTTTGCATTATATGGAGATTGTATATTATTTATTGTATTTAGTAGATTAATTAACTTATGTAATTCTATGTCATGGAAACCTTGGGATTTGTAATCTATAAATGAGTTACATTTCTAACTATGTATTGACTTATGTTATGTTACTTTCGCTTTGTTATTCATTATTATTTGTAAACTTTTAAGAAAAAAATTGTTCTATAAACTTAGTAACATTATTTAGGTTAATTTATCCTAGTTTCCTTGGTTGAACATTACATTTCCACACCTAGATAACTATGTTACACTTATGACATATAAATGATAACAAAAATTCAATTAATAATACTATTTTGATTATTAAAAAACATAAGATAAAGCCTAAATTTAGATTTAAAAATAATGACTAGAAATGTAGATACAAAATAATGTGATTCTAAAAATGATAGAATAAATAGAAAAAGTTATAGTTTATTATGAACCAATAAATTTTTGTTGACCAATTTTCCCTAGCTCCTACCTCATAAATCATATTTAACAATTTTAGGTGATTTCTACGTGTATAGGGGCTTTATGTCATTACTGATTTTGATGACATTTCTACTTTATTTGACACATCATTACTTTATAATTTCTTAGAATCTCTCCATTTTGAATTATCTTTCCACTATGTGGTGATAAGGTACAATTTTACAAGGAATTAATCCATTAGATAGAAGTGTCGAGAATGATGGCATAACAATAAAGTAGCTCACAGAAAAATTTTCAATTTTTTGAATTCCTAAAAAAATGTGTATAAGACATTAATTGATTTGGCCAATCAAATCATGGAAAAATATTCTTTATCAATTATATAATTAAAAATATTACATGTAGACTATATCAAATGTCTTATTTTTAACAAAATAAAAAATACACTAAATTTTGATTAGTGGAAATAATTAATTTTAATCACTAGTTAAGGCAAGAAATACATAAAATGATACAATAGTACTTGCTTAGCCTATCAAAAAGTACTAACAATTGACCAACACAAAAGTTAATGAAACTTAAAAACACCTAAACCAAAGCCAGGGTGGTTTAAAACCAAATTTCTCCAAAAACATTTTCATGGTGCTCCTTTTCTTGACCCAAGGAGGAAAGAAAGTATTCCCTTTGGAAACCAAAGAGGTGACCATCTTGTCACAGTTAAAAGGGGATTTCTCTCTACTTTCAACCTTTTGAGCATTCTTTTCATTGTAATTTTTTTTAACAATCTAACCTCTTTTTCTCCAAACAGGTTGATACAATCATGTTTGTGGGGAAACTAGCACTAGAATGACCCACCTTACAACATCAATGACAAATAATAGAAGAGTCTTAAAAAACATCGACTGCACTTGACTCCATACTTGAAGGAAAGAGTAACTTCAGAAGGGAGATCCTTTTTTTTTTCTCCATAAGCGCACAAAAATGAGCAAAGATGAAATAATTCTTAAATTTTGTAACTAAATTAACATTTAAATATTTTCTAAAAGTGTTAGAAATGAGTTTAAAAACATCCTCAACCCATAATTCGAAAGGAAGCTTTTGTAGTTGAACCCACACAAGGAACTTATCTATATCATCATTCATAGGATTGAAACCAAGAACATAATGTTTAAGGAAAAAATGTTTTACCCCATAAACCAAGGACCATCTAAAAGGATCCTAGAGTGATCCTCTAGATTTGAAAAGGAGAATAATAAATTGTGATATTTCTATTAGTATTCAACTATGTAGTTTTTCAGTCAAACTCATTGACCCGTGTTTCATGATTAGTGGTTTACAAGAACTCATCTCTCACAAGAATGAATGGAACACTCAGAACTCATTTCATCTAGGTGATGATCACATGGGTGAAGCACTGAGACTTCCCAAGAGGTCACCCATCCTTGTATTACTGTAGCTCAAGCATGCTTAACTATAAAGTTTCCTCCAAGGTTAAGCCCACCTTTTTTGCAACCCCATTTGCAAAACCTTCAACAAGTGTTGTATTTTATGAACCATAATTATAAATCCCCTTAAGCTTCAAAATTAATGAGTAGGAGATATTTTTCACAAAAAATCAATTTGTGATATTTTTATTAGGATTAAAATATGTAGTTTTTGAGTCAAACTCATTGAACCATGTTTCATGAGTAGTGGTTCACAAGAAACCATCTCTCATGAAAATGAATGAAATAGTTAGAACTTATTACATCTAGGTGATGCTCACAGGGGTGAAGCTTTGGGACTTCCTGAGAGCTCACCCATCCTAGTACTACTCTAGCTCAAGTGCACTTAACCACATAGTTTATTCGAAGGTTAAGACCTCTTTTCTTACAACTCCATTTGTAACACCTTCATAAAGTATTGTGCCTTATGAACCATTCATTATAAATCCCCTTAAGCTCATCAATTTATGTATAGGAGATATTTTCCACAAAAAGTCAAATTGTGATATTGCTATTAGAATTCAACTATGTAGTTTTTGAGTCAAACTCATTGGCCCATGTTACATGAGTATTGGTTCATAAGAACCCATATCTCATCTGTATGAATGGAAAAATTAACACTCATTACATCTAGGTGATGTTCACAGGGATGAAGCATCGAGATTTTCCAAGAGGTCATGCATCCCAGTACTACTCTAGCGCAAGCACACTTAACTATAAATTTTCTTCAATTGACAAGCTTAAGGGGATTTATAGTGAATGGTTCATAAGGAAAAATACTTGATAAAGGTTTTCCAAATGGGGTTTCAATCAAAGTCGACTTAACCTTCGATGAAATTATGTGGTTAAGTACACTTGAGCTAGAGTAGTACTGGGGTGGTTGATCCCTCATGAAGTCCTAGTTCTTTACTCCTGTGAGAATCACCTCGATGTAATGAGTTTTGTGTTCCATTAGTTCTCATGAGAGATGGGTTCTTGTGAACCACTACTCATGAAACATGGGTCAATGATTTTGAATCAAAAACTACACAATTGAATCCTGGTAGCAATATCACAATTTGACTTGTTGCACAAAATATATCCTACTTAAGAAGAAATTATTAAGCATAGAAATAACCTCAACCTTACCTTTTATGTTTCACATTCAATTCATACATATTTTGACAACATCAATGTTGGGATAATTCATGTAAAATTTTCCAATAAGTGAGTTAATAAACCAAGCCGTTATCTTGAAAGTAAGTTACGGATAATAATGTCCATTCTATCTACCTCAGCCACTAGAGGAACAAAAGAATCAGGGGTACCAATATCAACCAAGTCATGAAAAAGAACAACTAATTGAGGGATACCAAGTTCCATCACTTTAACTTCATCCTTCCCAAGAGTAGCAAACTCAGGGATACCAACATCAACCACATCATGAAAATCTCCATTCCTTCAAAATTTTCTGACATAAGAGTAGCAATATCCAAGCATGAACACCAGTCCCATAGCCATTACTAGGAGAGGAAACCATAAAAGAATCCTTCACACCAACAAGAGCCTCCATACCCAACAAAAAATTGATATCATAAAAGGGAGAAATAAAAACCCTAGGATATTTGGGCATATTTGTTGGGGTGACATGGGAGATCATCTTACCCACCACTAAAAGGTTAGTGTTGAAAGAAGAAATCCCTTAAGAAGAGAAAGCTCAAGGTCATCCTCCCTATAATCAATAGTTTAATGATTCAACAAGACCTTCTATTTTTCCTCTTCCCAAAGAGAAAAAGGTATTCACCTTCTTCTTCCACTTCATCACACCTCCCAGTAGAAAAATTACAAACCCCATTGGCCACACACCCTTTTTTAGCTAGGTGATCTTCTAGAATAATATCAAAGAGAAATTTTTCCTCCTCAACCCTCTCATGACTCTAATCTTGATCTTCATACTAATAAGAATTGGTAACACCACAAACACCAATAAATTTACTATCACAATCAATAGAGAAACTAGATCTTTTTTTGCAAACAAAAGTCAATGCAATTATAGGGTGAGGAACTAATGCCACTACTATAGGGTCATCGAATCCCTTCTTCCAAGCATCTTGAAAAGAGGACCCCACAAATAATACACACTAAATGATACCAAAAAACAAGGTTGTCATCCACAACCCTCCCAAAATTGTTTGTAGAGCCATTTCTACCATAACCACCTCCAATATCAAATGGTATCATATAACTTTGTCCTCATCATGTTGCACTAATAATGCCCATAGTGTTGTATCTATTGTGGAGACATACAATATTAATGTCTTTCCTTGAATAGGCAGCATGAGAATTGGTGGATTTGCTAAGTATTTTTTGATATGATTGAAATTCTTTTCACATTCCTTGCTCCATTTGTAGGTCACACCTTTATGCAATGTTTTAGTGAAAGGTTGTGATATATCAGCTAATTGAGAGATGGATTGTACTCTTCCTTGAAAAGTATGCATTTGACTGATGTTTTTAGGAGGTTTCATCTCCATGATTTCTTTGAATTTTTCTGGATCTACTTTGATACCTTTCTTTGAAATAATGTACCCTAGGAGCTTTCTCGAAGTGACACCAAAGGAACATTTCTTGGGATTTAGCCTAAGACTAAATTTTTCCATTCTGTCTAGTATTGTACCCAAGTTAGATAGGTGTTCAGATCTTTTTGTTTATTTAGCCAATGTGTCATCCACATAGTCCTCCATGTTTTTATGCATCATATCATGAAAGATAGATATCATGGCTATTTGATAAGTAGCACCAGTGTTCTTAAGACCAAATGACATTACGTTCTAGTAGAAAGTACCCCATGCATAGGTGAAAGTTGTCTTCTCTTGATCTTATGGAGCTATCTTTATTTCATTGTATCTAGAAAAACCATCCATTAAAGAGTACATTTTAGATCCCGCAGTCATATCCACTATCATATCAATGTTTGGTAGTGGAAAGTCATCATTTTGGCATGCTTTTTTTACATCTCTGAAATCTGTGCATAATTGTATAGATTTATCTAGTTTTGACACTAGAACGATGTTTGATAGCCATTCAACATTGTCTATTACTCGGATAAAACTTGCTTTGAGTAATTTTTCTAGTTCATCTTTGACAAGAAGTGCAACATGAGGATGCAACTTCCACAACTTTTGTTTGATTGGTTTAACTCTTGGATCTATAGAAAGATGATGCATAATCATATTAGGATCTAATCCTAGCATGTCTAAATATTTCTAGGCAAACTCTATGTTTTTCTCTATTAAGAATTTGGTAAATGCTTGTTTCTCCTCTTTTGATAGGTATTGTGCAACATGAATCATCTGAGGTTATTCTGTTGTACCCAAATTGATAGTATGAGTTGGTTCTATCAAGACTGGCAATTTGTCCTCTAAATGACTTAGGACATCAAATATCTCATCCTTGGGAACCTCAAAGAGGTTTTCACCCTCGGATACGTCATTTGTTTTTACTATTTTTGGCTCTGAGATAGCCACGTAATGGTTTTCACCCTTAGAGATATTTTTATTTTTATTATTATTCTTTTGACTAAGATACTTGATATCTGACTCTATCATGCTGACGCTAGATTCACTGATGGAAGTTGTCATAGTTTCAACTTCATTTAGGTAGCATGCTAAAGCATAGTCTATTCAAAAAGTATGGATATCATGGCTTGGATTTGCGGACATTTGATTAATAAGCTTAGGATGTTTGATAGTAAGGGGAGGAAAGGACTATCTCATAGTGTTCACACATACAAAATTTTCATCATGGGTTCTGATCTAACTCTCAAATTCTAAGGTGATATGACTACTCAAGATATTCAACCTGTTAAGTGTCTCAACGCCATCATTGGATCCTACGTTAGTAATAAGTGATTCAGTTTCATGAGGTCTGTCATGTAGTTCTAGACTCACATCGGTTGTAGGTGCATATTGGTGAATACATCAACATGTTTTCCTATTTTGAGCTCCTCTTCTTCTAGTTCTAGAATAATTCCTCATTCATACTCATTAGATTCCTCATCAGGATCTCTAGGAAAATTAAGATCATGTGTGAAATCACAATGAATCCCCCAAGTAGGGTTGTGTTTAGAGTCTAAACAGAATTCATATTCATGAGAATTTTTCTCAGAATCACTAGAGTATCCTAAATGTTTATCTATGGTGAGGGATGTCTCTCCTTCTGGACTAGTTTTTTTTTGTAGTGGTAGGTTCTTGTGTGTCTACCATATTGATTTTTTCCTTAGGTTTCTTTTCATCATTAAGAAGGTATAAGATGTGATGAGGTATACACTCATAGGGGAAAAAATTTGTTGTGTCTGAATCATCACTTCCTGGATGATGTGTTTCTTCCTCTTGTTGAGTATTCATTCCTGGTTCTATCTATTCTATGACATGAGCAGAGTTTTCACCAAGATGGAAATGTTTCTTCTAATAACCTATGCCTGTAGTATCTTTTTTTTTCCTCCCATAGTGTTCAATGGGTTTGATGATACCTTTACATCTTGTTCCTAGAGGTCCTTTTCTAGTATATCCCATTTTGGAGATTAGCTTGTGTCCTAGTCCATATAATTTTTTAATGAATCTTAGGTGATTTAGAGTCACACTTTTGAATTGCTTGTGATTGAGGTTCATCTTTGTATAGTCAGGCTAGGATAGATTCTTCTTCATCTGATTCTTGTTTGGACACCTCTTCCATGATGAAACTCCCATTGAAAATAACCTATGGTTCTTTAGTTGTAGGTTTCATTTTCTTTGAACGTAACCCATAAGACTTTGGTGAAAGTGGGAGAGATGTAAGAGATAGAACTAGTTTTGTTGTGTATTCTCCCATACCTTTATCTTTGATTTTGACCTCTTTAGCAATGTCTTCCATTTTGGATGTGGAGACTATGTCACTATGTTTGGTAGAAGACTCTCTATTGTGTGGGACAAGCTTTTCGATACTTTCCTTTAAAGCATTGCAAGAGGCTGACATGTCTATGGGTATTGTGACCTTTACTCCATCATAGGGAAATTTGGCACATTGATGATATGTTGATGGGATAGCTTGAATTTTGTGAATCTAGGGCCTTCCTAAGAGGATTTTATAGGCCAACAGGAGGTCCAATACTTGACAAGTGATATCTCTGATAATAGGTCTTGTTCTAATAGGTAACATGATGACTCCTTTGGAAGATCTTTCTTGCTCATCATATGCTTTGATGGTTATTTTCTTTTTAGGATCAATAGCATCTTCTAAAAATCCCAATTGTGTAACAAGTTTATATGAAAAAATGTTTAGACCAGCTCCTCCATCTATCAAAACATGCTTGACATGACGATTCTCAATCAGGACTTCAATGTGCAATGACTAGTTATGTGGGTGATTCAGTGAATTATCATCTTCTTGTGAAAATGAAATGTATTGAGGAGAAGTCAAATGACCCACCATGGTTTGGAATCGATCAATATCAAGATTTTCTAGAACATTAGAACTAATGAGAGCTTTGTCTAGGACAACTCGATGAGTAGGAGAAATTTGAAGCAACTCAAATATAGAGATCTTTGTGTTAGTGTGTTGCAGTTGTTGGATAATGTTGTAAGATGTTATTTTGGATTCTTTGGAATTGGAAGATTTGGATGTAGTCCTTTGTTTATTTGTAGATGCAAGATTGAATGGTACTTTTAGGGCATTTGATGAACCTGAGTTTGGTCCTAGAAGAGTTACTTGAGCTTGAGATCAAGTGATAACATTAGCCGATCATTTTTCTTTGTCCTCCCTGACAATGGTGATGACATTGCAGTGTTGAGATGCACATGGCTCTACCATGTTGATGACATCATTGTTACCCGAGTATGTGTAATTGACCTTAGCACCCATGTTTAGCTTGGAAAAGATAATTCTCCTTAATTATGCTTTGGAAAAGGTTTTGTGAATGTCGTATGATCATTGTTGGATTTTGTTGGAATTAGGAGAGATAGGTACTGAGAGGGGAGGGGTGAATCAGTGCCTTCAAAAAATTTACTTGTAAACCTTTTTGATATATAATTGTAAACAGTAATAACTGACCAAAACAACTTGAATCTAATTGCATGTATCAATCATTCATTTAACTTATGAAAGTAAAAAACATGAAATCAATATGACAATCACATGACACAAGTATTTTGGTAATGTAGAAACCCTTGTTAGAAGGTAAAAACTACGGTGGGGATGACACCCACAAATTCTTCACTACTGCAAATAGAAAAGGTTTGCCTATTAGGGCTACAAGTTTTGATCACTTTTGGTGATCTCACCCTGTTAGGAGTGACATGTTAGATCAGCTAGATCTACCTAGTTATAGGATTTTAGCAGCACTAATGAAGTGTGCACTCGGTTAAGAGATTTACATAAGATTGTTAAGTCTACTTTGTTAAGAGATTTTATCCAAAACTCTATTACAATTGTCAGAAAGCAATAGGTAATTATCTTCTATATGACAACTCAATTTTCTGATACAGATCTATAAGCTCTGATAAAATATCACCTTACTTGTGATGAATCTCTTCTCTGAACTACTCAGTAGCCTTTTCTAATTCTACTCAATCTGAATTCCTCTATACTCAGTTCTACTCTGTTAACTGATAGACTTGAAGTTAGGCAAATGCTTCAAGTGCTCCTTGATTCATATATCATCTCACACCAAAAATGATGCGAATGCACAAATGTATAGTGTTCTATTTTTGCCTCTTTAACAAAATTAGGTTACACAACAAAATCATAACCCTAAGATCTATGTTGTACAATAATGACCTAGATCAACTATTACAAAATATATACATTGCATTTAATGAATATCATCACATTAAATGTTCCTCAATCTTGGAAAAACATTTAATGAACCATTGTAATCGTATGCATAGAAGTATGTGCCATTTCAGATTACTATGCCATTTTCTATGATCTTCGGTTAACATTGTATAAAATGCTTAGTGTATACTGTGACTCTCAATTTTTACTGTCTATTTGTGTCAGTGTCGGTGGTGCTCGGTAAACTGTCTGATGCTCGGTGTACTGCTTTACCAACTAGTCTGTCTTGCTTCTAGTTACCGATTAGCTCTATGTAAGTGACCGACCGATATCTTTACAAACCTTTGATACTAATGACAACCTTAAATGCTCAATAGAGATAACAATCTCCCCCTTTGGCATTAGTATCAAAACTTTGAATGTCTATTATGGTTTTCAATCACAATTTCTCTAGCATCAATTTTATCTTGAATAAGGTGTTTTAGATGCATATAATTGTTGGTTCTATGACCCTTATTTTGGTGAAAGTCATAGAAATCGATCTCTTTCCACCACTTAGGTTTGACTTCTAGGTCATATGGTTTTATCTCAGCTAACATGATGATGTTATTTGCCAATAATGTTCTCATGGAAGATTCCAAGGACTCACCCAAAGGAGTGAACTCACATTTTGGTTTTTTAACCCATGGTTTATAGTCATTTGAATTTTTAGGAAGCTTATATGCTTATTTCTCTGAGGCTTTTATGGCTTGGGTGCCAATTGTGAGGTTAAATGTTGGTGCTTTGGGTGGAGCACTGATGTGATCAACAACACCATCTATGACAACATTTTTGTTCTTGTTCCAAAATTTGACTTTATATTTATTGTTGGAATTGGAACTTGAATCATACTTTGTCTCTTTATGAAGCAAGATATATCCCTTGCAAACAAATACATCCTCTATTTTCATGGCACTATCCATCATTTTTTTAAAAGAGGTATGATTTTGCATCTGAAGGTGATAGTTGATTTCTAGGATTAGATTATTGATGAAGATTTCCAGTTTCTCATTTTTTAGAATTTGTCGTGCATAAAGCGAGAACTTCTTCCTCCAACATTTGAGGAAAGTCAGGAAGGGTTCTACTACCTTCTATTTCAAGTTTCATATATCGATCATTGTGACCAAATATTGGATGTTGTAGGAGTATTGTTGATAGAATAATTTGATCAACTCCTCAAAAATTTAGATTGTTGGAGGTATTTTTGAGAACCAATTGATGGCTGCCCCTCCCAAAGATTTTGGTAAGAGACGCGTTAAGTATGTTGTTTCATGTATGAACTCCATGGATAGACTCTAACATGATCTTGAGGATATGAATTTCCTTCATATTTGTCATACTTGGGTAGCTCCACCCCTTTCGGGAATGGTGGCATATACATGCTTCAATCAAATGGAAATGGACATAGGGAATCCATAGAGAATTCTTTGGGTTCTTTCTCTTTTTCTAGTTTGTTAATTTTGACTTGCATAGCATGTATCTATTTCATCAAGGCTATGATAGGGGTCTCTTCCTCTTGTGTTACAATGTCTTTGACATTAAATTTATGAGGAAGTTTAGCCCCTTGTTGGGCCAATTTGAGGAAGTGTGTCTCTTTATCCTCTCATAGGAAATGCTTCATGAGATTCTTAAAGAGATCATCATCTCAGTATTGTGCAATTTCAGAAGGTGTGGGCTCCTGAGCCCTACCCTCATCATATTCATGGCCTTGTGAGCCATGGCTAGCTACTCTTTGAGACATATCAACATGTTGATTGAGATCTTGTGTTGATTCATGAGGAGTTGTGTGACCTCCTTTTAAGTGCAAATTACCTATTTTGTCTTCTTTATGAAGATGAGGATCATAGGGTTGATGGAAATATTGAATAATGAAAGAAGATGAAGGTGATGTCTTTGGCTCTTCTCTTGGTTTTATGTGTAAGGAAGCTCTTGTTTCCACTATTAACATTTAGGTGAATCTTGGAGCAAGATAAGACAGTTAAATGAAAATCTGATTTAGGAATAATCAAGTAATGCAACCTTGTCAAGGAATAAAAAGGTAGATTGGACGTAAGTGAAGGATATTGTGCCCAAGATGTATGGGTAGATGCCCAAATTGATGGTGGACATGAATTCATGAAACTTAGCCTTTGATAAATCAAGGTTTTTGATACAAGATGAGATGTGTTCCAGATTAATCAAAAAGATGAAAAAACAATAAAAATAGATCACTTTGGGAAAATGAGATGGATCACTATTTCTCTTCTCTATTCCTAACACAGTGGGTTTTCTGACAGAATTTTGACCAAAGTTGAAGGTTGATTGGATTTCTATCAAAATTAGGGGTTTTTTGAAAATTTGTCTAAAATGTCATATGATAGTATACAGGCTCGTACAACATGGAATATGACATGACATGACAATCCCAAAGCTCGTACGATAATTGATACCAGGAATTGATTTTTGCTTGGGATTTCTGACAATTCTTGTATGACACTCTGTAGCTCCCCATATGACACTTCGTTGGTTCTGGTATGACACTTGGTGATGCTAAGAAATTTTCATACAATAATTGTTGGGGCCAAATGACAGTTTACACTAGAAAAGGATTTTACTTCAATTTTTTAGGATTTTGGTGTTTTTGGTCTCAATTTGCTTTTCAATTTTGCTGTCTAGTTTTTAGAATATGTGTGTTTTGGATTGTCTAAGGATGTTTAGCATAGCAATAGGATCAAAATAATGGAAAACAAATGGGAACTAACTCAATGAATCAAACAGACCTATCTTAACCTAACTAGGAGAAGAGATGTATTACTTTCTCATTGAATTAGGAACACACTCAATGAATCCTTAGAATATGGCAGTCCAACAACACACAATGGATGTTGAAGCCCATATTAGCTGAGTTCAAATATCAAGGAGGGCTCAATATGATGAGTTTATTGGGGTGATTACTATTCACCTTGCACAAGCACTACAAATCCTTCAGAGGTAGATTGGTGGCAAACTAGCTTAGGCTTTTAATCAAGGCATCCATTCACAACTGTCTCCCATACTGATGCAGGAGGATCTCCGATCCTTAGCAATCCTATATCACCAAAAACAAGTTTGAGTTGTTATGTTTTCTTGTTAGCTGCTCAGTTTCTTCATTGACCGAGTTGGCTTGGTAGTTGCTTGCTTGGTTTGTCGAGTTATTTTTTTCCCGGCGCTCAGTAGTCTTGCTCACTGAGTAGTTTATTTTGATTTCCTATTGAGGTCAACTTGTGCATTTAATTTTGGTCATGTATTTAATGTTGGTATCAATCATTGGGAAGTGTGTGGACCTAGATCTGGTCATTCCTTTCTCTAGTGATGGATCTAAAGGCCAACTTGTTTCGGTAGCCTCTTGTATAAATAAATTGGTTGATTGTAGTTTTAGGGAGGATTTTTTGAGAGGGATCAGTTAGGAGATAGAAGATAGATCTGAAGGATGAATCCTCACATGTTTGAAGACTGTTGTAATTGCATCTGAATGTAATTGGCCATAACTGGGAAGGCCTTACGGACCCACATGTATGAGGTTATTTGATGAATAATATATGATTTGTTTTGCATTCTCTCTCTCTCTCTCTCTCTCTCTCTCTGTGTTGTTGCTTCCATGTGTTTCTTCTGCAAGGAGGTTGGTGATTAGGGTGTGCCTTTGGCCCCTCTTCCTACCTTACCTTGCGTCAGTTGGTATCAGAGCAAAGGTTGATATTTGGATCTAGACTTGTGAGTTTACGTTGAGGGTTCCTTCTTGTAAAACCCTAGTTGATATTTGTTGTGGGGTAGCAGATTGAGATCTGACCTATAATTGCAGAGGGTTTCAAGATGGTTCATGGGAGGCGAGATGTAGATCCAAGATTGGAAAACATGCTAAGACAAATTGCTGCTAGGTTAGAAGCTATTGAAACAGCCCAACATCGAGGAAGACATCTTGAGGATGTTAGTGATGAGGAAATTGAAGATGAGTAAGATGAAGCAAAAACTACACCTATGATGGATCAGGGTGAGGAAAGAATTTTTAAGGCTTTGACAAATATGAAGTCAACACCACATTTCAATCCTCATGAGTACAATGGAAAGCCAGATTCAGATGACTTGATGGATTGGATCACTAAGATGGAGAAGTATTTTTGAAAATTTTCCTGAGGAAAAGAAGGTTAAGATTGCAAGCACAAAATTGAAGATTCATGCATCCTTATGGTGGGAGCATCTACAATTGGATAGAAAAAGCAAAGGCAAAGGAAAAATCAAGGTATGGAATAAGATGCTAAACAAATTGAAAGGCAAGTTCTTACCATGTGATTATCAGATTAACCTAGTTAGGCGAATGCAAAGTTTTAGACAGAAGGATAGCTTGGTAAAAGATTATACCGAGGAATTATATAGACTAGATATCAGATCTGAATATGATGAAGATGAAGTGGAAAGAATTTCTAGATACCTGAATGGATTAAGAGTTTCTATCCAAGAATAGATTAGTCTGGTTAAGTTGGAAAACATTGAGGAAGCTTATCAATTTTCCCTAAAAGCCAAGGAGAAATAGAATAAAAGACATCAACAAAGACAAAGAGGAAGAGGTGGTAGATTACCTAGAGGAAGAGGTAGATATTATGGTGAAAATAATAGATCTAATCAAGACAAAAAAAATCTGGACAAAGGAAAGACCATGTGGAAAGATGAAAGTTCTTCTAAAGGAAGAGGCAATAATTACAGAGGTGGTTATAATAGAGGGTGATTCTGAGGAACTTGTTACAATTGTGGAGAAGAAGGACAGATCATTTGAGTGTACACATACAAGTAAGAAGGTTGGTAGTAGTAGAAATGATTTGGTGCAAGAAGACTCACCAAATGAACCTAATAAGGAAAATAATTTGGTGGTTAGAAGAGAACTTTGGAGTGAAAGTAATAAGGAAGACCCGATAAGGAAAAGTTTGTTCAAGACCAGATGCAGAGTTTTTGATGAAGTATGGAAAGTAATCATTGATAGTGGAAGCTTGGAGAATTTGGCATTTGAGGAAATGGTTACAAATTTGTAGTTGGAGAGGTTGAAACACCCAAAGCCCTATCAGATCTCATGGATCAAGGATGAGCATACATTATTGGTAAGTGAACAATGTTATGTGAATTTGAAATTTGTCAAGTACTATGATAAGGTGTTGTGTGATATCATGCCTATGGATTGTTGTCATATTTTGCTGGGTAGACCTTGGAAATATGATAGACATGCTATATATGATGGGAGATTGCATAAATATACTATTTGGGCTGATGGGAGAAAGAAAATCTTCATGTTACCTTTGATTGAAGAACCTGTTAGTAGTGTTTGTACATCTATGAAAGTTTGTTAAGGATTTAAAGAATAATGATGTATGTTTTGATGTGATTCCTAACAAACTGAGTGGGAAAGTAGTGGATAGCATACTTGAAGAGATTGATAAGATACTCATCGAGTATAGAGAAATCATTTATGATAATGTACCTAATGGTTTTCCACCAAAGCTAAGCATTGATCATTGTATGGATCTAATTCCTAGAGTTAGTTTACCAAATAAAGCACCACATCGGTTAACACCTACCGAGAATTAGGAACCGAACTGACAAATTCAAGAATTATTATAGAAAGGTTTGATCTGAGAAAGTTTGAGTCCATGTGGAGTACCAGCTATATTGAAACCTAAGAAGAATGGAGAATGGCGAATGTGTACTGATTCTAGAGAAATCAATAAGATAACAGTGAAATAGAGGTTTCCTATACCGAGAATGGATGACATAATGGATAGTTTTGTTGGAAATATTCAAGACTATCTAGGTTACTAAGAGGGGAGGGGTGAATCAGTAACTTCAAAACTTTTAACAGATTCAGATCTTAATAATATTAGATTGATAATCTGACTGCATGCATGAGTAATAGAAAGAATAAAACATTCATAACACTTTGAACACAGAGATTTGGTGACCCAGAAACCTTCCAAGTAGAAAGTAAAACTGGGGTGGGGATGATACCCACAAAAATTCAATACTGCAGTATAAAGTTTTTTGGTTAAGGCTTACAATGATCACTTCTAATGATCTACCCTGTTAGGAGTAATAAGGACTGCTAGGTCCACCTTGTTAGAGGATTTACAAACATACAATGAAGTATGCACTCGGTTAAGAGATTTTACAAAGACTGTTAAGTCTACCCGGTTAAAGGATTTCAAGCTGATTCACCTGTTAGGATGAAACATAAGATCTCTTACTTGCAACTGTACTTGCTGATTGAGATTCTCTGATGTACTGATGACCTTCTGTGATGGATAGATCTTTGCTACTTCTTATACTACTGTAGCCCTTTGTAATTTGCTTATCTCTGCCTTTCTCTCTTTTTCATACTTCGCTATTTTCACCTTTTTGATATGATATAAAACATTGTTTATATATATCAATCCAAAACAATTACCAAATAATTACAAAGTCAGCTCTTAAACAAGATAACATAAATATTACTGAGTCGGCCCAAGTATAGTGACTCGATTACTGCAAACTAACTCGGTGACTTTCTGATACTCGGCATCCACTACATTACTTGGCATCGTCATGCACTTGGTAGAAGTGGAGGCACGGTCCATACTAACCACATGGTTGTAGTTTCAAACACGGTATATACTGGAGACTCGGTCGATATAGTGTCACTCGATAAAAACTATTCTGCTCGGTAAGCACTATTCTGCTCGGTAAGCACTATTCTGCTCAGTAAGCACTGTTCTACTCGGTAAGCACTGTTCTGCTCGGTAAGCACTGTCCTGCTCGGTAAGCACTATTCTGCTCGATAAGCACTATTCTACTTGGTAAGCACGCAGAGTCTGAATAAGTGTTGTCACTAATGACAATCATACTTAATGCCAACAATCTCCCCCTTTGGCATTAGTGACAAAACACTTATTGCCCAAAACTTATATACACAATCATGTTGACACTGGTTTTGTATATACATTTCATGTCTCCCTTATACAGTATATATACAAATATCTTATTTCACCTCATACTTATATTTTCTATTTATATTTTCTCCCCCTTTCATATCTCATATACTTTCTCCCCCTTTTTGACAATAATGCCGAAGATGTATATACAAATATTTTACACGGAGATACCAAAATGTGAGAGAAAATTAGAATGTACCTTTCCAATTAGTGCTAGAGTTCTATCCCAATTCTCTTGTAGAATCTTGCATGTATGGAGTGCAACTTGGACTTCTGCAGAGAGTTCAATCATGTGATCTGCAATTGAAAATTGATTGTCATGGATCAATGTTTTTGAGTATGCAATATGCTTCGGCATTGTATCCATGATGGGAAGGATCATGTTCTGAATATCTATTAATGTTGATCTGATCCTTGCATCTTCTTTCAATAACTCTGACTGCTTATCAGATAGGAATCTGACTGTCATCTGATGTGTAGAGCTTGAACTAGGTTCAAGTTGCAAATTTTGTGCACTGATCTTCAGATCCTCATCAATCTTATTTATTTTGTCTTTAATTTCCTTTGAGAACTCGGCAACATTACAGATTTTGACAAAAAGAGATGTTACCTTGGAATAGGAGGACTCGATGCTAGTCAAAACTGAAGATAACCCTGCCTGATTGATAGCTATTTGTTGAGCAATGTGCTCAAGCACTTCATTTTCAAACTTCTTCTCAACCTTTTCAAGCAACTTGTCTATTCCAGAGGAATCATCATTAAACCTGTTAATTGCTTCTGCCAACTGCAACAAAATGTGTTGAGAGGAATCAACTTTAACACCTATAGCTTCTGTCAAAATGTTCTTGGCATCCTCAATGATCTTATATTCCTTATCTCTTTCTTCTTTTAGTTTCTTTTGCTTTGCTTTCTTCTGGAGGAGTTCACCAACTATTTGCATTTGATCTGTAGTGAGGTTTGCAAAATCTAGCTGGGGAATTTGTATCTCCTCATCTAGATCTATACCTTCTACTACACTCTTACTTAGAAATTTTGTACTCGGTTGAGTCTTTATACTTATTGCCTTTGTAGTAGAAATTATTGTAGACACAGTAGGACTAGTAGTGAAAACTGATAAACTTCTGACTGATGGGATGCTAACTGGAATGCTTGATAAATAAAAAAATGAAGTATTTACAATTGTAGAATCTGAAGTACTTACTGCTGAAAAACTCAAATTTGAAGCAGGTACAGAGGACTGCAACTCGATGGAAGAAGGAGGCTGAAGCTCAGTAGATGAAGTGGTAGCCACTTCTGTCGTTGATACATTGAGCTGTGCTAGTGATGATTGGACATTTGATGTATCTGAGGGAGTTGTTACAATCACACTTGAAGTTTTCTCCGGGCTAGATGTAGCAATTTTTACTGGAGAGTGGGGAAGTGAGGCAATTACCTTTGCAGCTATCTGAACTGGATCATCTTCCTTGACATTCTTCTCAGCTTCCTCGGTAGCTTCTATCCCTGCTTCCTCTGTCACAACATTATCAATCTAAACTGTTTCTTCTTCTTCTTCTTCTTCATTACTGTCATCTTCAATATCTTTGATTATCACAGTTTCAGTACTTGGTTTGTGAAGATGATAGATGTTTTTCCAAGTAGAATTTGCACTCTTCACAACCAACTCTATATCTTTGATCAAAATTATACAACTGTTGAATTTTAGTGTCATCTTGTGCTCATTTTCTATCAATGCCTTATTTATTTCATCATCTTTCAAACTTGGCATTAACTGTCTTAAGGTTTGAGCATATATGTCCTTGACAGTTTGTCTTGCATTGGACCATCTCATCTTTACTTTATCCAATAGAACACCTGGAATTTGAGAAGCCATATCATCAAGTGAGTACTTCCATTTTCCCATTTTCTCAATAACAACATCTTCTATTTCCTGCTGCTCTACCTTTGATTTAATTTTATATTTGAGAGATTTGAAATTTGCAATTCCAGATCCTTCTCTCAAATCCTTAATCTTTTGTTCAAATGAGGGAGGAGGCCTTTTGAGTACTATATCATCATTGATTTTACCTACCTTGCCCCTTGATCTTTTCCTTGTGAATACTGTAGTGGATTGCTCGGGTTCCTTGGTGATAGTTACCTTTCCTTTCTTCTTTATAGGCACTTGTTCTTCTTTATTCTCATCCTTTTCTTCTTCTTCTACACTATCTTCTCCTATGCCCTCGGTTAACATTAGAGGTGTGCTAGATTGCATCTTGGCCATCCTCTTTCTTCCTTTGTTAACCGCCTGTGGAAGTTGTATGCTTAGCTCAATTCTTATCTTAGCTTCATCATATGTTCCAAAGTATGGAGCCTTTGGATCAACAGGTTGATTTACTAGGGCTTCGATTATATCCTTTGTTTCATCAATGTTTACCTCATAAGGAAGAGGTTTCACCCATACAATCCTGGGCCTTACTGCCTGAATGTATACTCTATCACAATCAACCATGAAACAAACATCATCTTTATAATCTTCCACCAATTTTAGTGGAATTCAGAATCTGTTATTCATCTTCTCCTTAAAAGATTCAAAATATTTATCCATTATGCTTGTAAAATTCTCACCCATTTCTGCAATATACTCATTTATTTGATAAAGAGTAGGTACATCCTTTCTCCATTTTACTATGCCTTTTGATGGGAAAAACTTTTGAGCATAGAAAAATAAACAAACCAGCAGTGAGCTAAACTTACATGGATTGTTCTTTGAGGTTTGGATGCTCTCCATGTTCTTGTTGAACTATTTCAACAAAAGATCTGCTAGGTCAAATGACAGATTGTTCTTCACAATTTTATAGGCTAGGTGAACTGCTTCACACGGAACACTATTCTGCCAACTTGAACTGTATATCTTGTGAGCTATTACATATGTGCCAAATTTTAGTTCTACATCGGTAATACTATTAATTTTCATACCTCTACTGTCCCATTCGGCTAGGGTTTTCTTTTCCAGCTCTACCCGACCTAGGGTTTTTGTAGATTTAGGCTTGGCAAGCATGGGAAGACCAGTGATTTGGTGAATCATCTTCTTTGTTATTTCCACTGGTTGCTCAAGCCAAAATTTACCTTCATGTACTCAGCTCAGAATATATCTTATCCATTTTATCTGGAAACCCCGAGGCAAGTGGGTGATATGTGTTAAACCCTTTTCTTCCAAATGTTTATGTCTCGGTTTGAGAACACCATCAACACATAGTTCATCATGAACAACATCTATCTCTAGGGTTCCAAGTTCTTGAATTGTACCTTTAAAATGACTGCAAATGTCATTTACAAGAAGTACCTTTGGAGGAATTTGAGACTAAGCTCCACTCGGATCTAGGGTTTCTGCAACTGCGGGCACGAGTTTGAAATCTGATGCTTTCCATTCTCCATGAACTAACATTTCCAAACCTTTCTTTACTTTGGTGCTGGATGAAGCCATGGTAGCACGGTAGAAAAATTTCTTCTTTAAAATTTTGCTTCGAATCCCTGGATCGCACTAGAAATTTTTTTGCTCAAAATGTTGATATTCACGGTGAAGAATGAACTTGATTTCATGATTTTTGTTAAAACTTTGTCATTAATGCTCCATAGGATTAGGGTATTGAATTCAATAGATTGTCATCCACTATGCATTAAATGCTCGGTGAAGATTCCACAACTTGGAGAACATACGAATTCATACTTCTCCGACCTTACTCGGTAACCAAATGAAATTAGGTTAATCCTGACCTTGCTCGGTGGTAACTGATACTGACCTTCTTGTGATCCTACTGTATCTTGCATACTGATTTGGATCTTTCTTCCTTTCAGTTCAGGAACTATTTCGGAATATGTCTATGAAGATACAGTTCCAGTGCTTTCTTGGAGACTAGTTAGAGTTCATAGAGCCACTCCCTTCATGAGTGACTTTAGGACTGGTTTGCTCGGTAGGTTTAGGAATCCACTGCTGTCTCATCTGCTTCCTAATGCTATTTTCTTTTTCTTTCTTTTCATCTTCAACTTTGCCTAAATTCATGCAATTTTTAGCTATGTGACCAAGCTTAGTAACATCTTATGGTAGAATCCCTTTTTCTCAAGTGATGCCTAACACAATTCATGCCAATGTGTCCATATTCTCCACAGTAATGACATCTACACCAAGTGTTGTAATCCCAACCAAACATTGCTTTAATAATTTGTTCCGCTAGATTGGGTGTTTTAGTTCTGCATTCTGATGCCTTATGACCTTGTTTGCTACATTTGTGACATTTGCCTTCAAATCTTGGTTTCTCCTTGCATTCATTTGCTTTATGACCAAGCTGATTGCAATTGTAGCATTTTCCATTGAATTTTTCTTTTCCATTGCTCCAACATTTGTTTGAAGTATGACCAATTTTTCCACAGTGATTACAAGTAGGTTTCTGATTCTTTTGAGTACCTTGTTTGGAGGATTCACCTTCCTCTTTGTATCCAAGTCCTGCTTTTCCTTTTTGCCTATGAAGGTTTCGTTCATACACCTGATTCATATCTTCTTGAGATTTTAACATTCTCTCCTTGATTTGCCTTTCAGCATCTAGGTCACTCATCACTTTTAAATTGATTTTCTTTTTAGATCTCAACTCCTCGCTTATATTTTCATTTTCTGATCTTAGGGTCAAGATTTCTTCATTTGCATTAGAGATTTGATCAATAAGGTTTTCTAGCTGAAGGGTTTGATTCTGGATTTCATTGTTCTTTCCATCTATTTCATCTTTCATCTTGTTTCTTTGTTCCAAGATTTCACAAAATCTTGTTGACTAAATTTCCTATTCTCTTTTCAATTTTCTCACTTCTTCTTGCAGAGATCCACTCTTTTCTAGAAGTTCTTTGATTGCATTGTTTGCTTCATTTGAGCTACTTGAAGGGAAAAAGTCTTCAATCTTTTCTTCAACATACTGGTGGTCATTAATCTGATTTGCAAGTTCCTTCCTTCTTTTTAGGGAAAGGGAAAGATGCTCTCTTGCTTCTTTGAGTTGAGTTATGGCCATTTCCAGATCTAGCTTTTCATTCTCAATTACTTTGTTAAGTCTGAATATCTCCATTGTCTTGAATCTTTTCTCAAGCTGTCAAACTTTATTTTGAGAACCATGGAGCTTTGATACCAATTGTTGGAAATATTCAAGACTATCTAGGTTACTGAGAGGGGAGGGGTGAATCAATAACTTCAAAAATTTTAACAGATTCAGATCTTAATAATATTAGATTGATAATCTGACTACATGCATGAGTAATAGAAAGAATAAAACATTTATAAAAATTTGAACACAGAGATTTGGTGACCCAAAAACCTTCCAAGTAGAAAGTAAAACTGGGGTGGGGATGATACCCACAAAACTTCAATACTGCAGTATAAAGTTTTCCGGTTAAGGCTTACAATGATCACTTCTGATGATCTGCCCTGTTAGGAGCAATAAGGACTGCTAGGTCCACCTTGTTAGAGGATTTACAAACATACAATGAAGTATGCACTCGGTTAAGAGATTTTACAAAGACTGTTAAGTCTACCCGGTTAAAGGATTTCAAGCTGATTCACCTGTTAGGATGAAACAGTAGATCTATTACTTGCAACTGTACTTGCTAATTGAGATTCTTTGATGTACTGATCACCTTCTATGATGGATAGATCTTTTCTACTTCTTATACTACTATAGCCCTTTGTAATTCTCTTATCTCTGCCTTTCTCTCTTTTTCATACTTCGCTATTTTCACCTTTTTGATATGATATAAAATATTGTTTATATATATCAATCCAAAACAATTACAAAATAATTACAAAGTCAGCTCTTAAACAAGCTAACACAAATATTACTAAGTCAGCCCAAGTATAGTGACTTAGTTACTGCAAACTAACTCGGTGACTTTCTGATACTCGACATCCACTGCGTTACTTCGCATCATCATGCAGTCAGTAGAAGTGGAGGCACGGTCCATACTAACCACACAGTTGTAGTTTCGAACATGGTATATACTGGAGACTCGGTAGATATAGTGTCACTCGGTAAACACTGTTCTGCTCGGTAAGCACTATTCTGCTTGGTAAGCACTGTTCTACTTGGTAAGCACTGTTCTGCTCGGTAAGCACTGTTCTACTTGGTAAGCACTGTTCTACTTGGTAAGCACTGTCCTGCTTGGTAAGCATTGTTCTGCTCGATAAGCACTGTTCTACTCGGTAAGAACGCAGAGTCTGAATAAGTGTTGTCACTGATGACAATCATACTTAATGCCAACAAGTTTGACTAGAGAAAAGTATTTTACCAAAATTGATTTGAAAAGTGGATATCATCATATAAGATTTAGAGAAGGTGATGAATGGAAGATAACTTTTAAGACAAGAGAAGGTTTGTATGAGTGGTTGGTTATGCCTTTTGGTTTAACTAATGCACTGAGTACTTTTATGAAATTGATGAATGAGGTTTTGAAGAAATTCTTGGGTAAATTTATGATTGTATACCCAGATGATATTCTAATATTTAATAAGATCATAGAAGAATATTTGTTGCATATTAAACAGGTATTACAAAGATTGAAAGAAAAAAAGTTGTTGATTAATTTTAAAAAGTGTTCCTTCATGAAAGAAGAGATTGTGTATTTGGGATTTGTGATTTTAGCTGATGGTTTGAAAATGGACCCTGAAAAGGTTGAAGCTATTTTGAATTGGCCTACACTTGAAAATTCTAGTGAGGACGTAAGATCATTTCATGGTTTGGCAAGTTTTTACTGAAAGTTCATCAAAAGTTTCAATTCAATTTGTAATGCTATGACTAAGACTATGAGAGGAGATAAAAGAGAATTTAAGTGGACACATGGAGTTGATAAATGTTTTGAGACTTTGATGTAGAAGGTTGTTGAATTACGTGTGTTAGCTTTACCTGATTTCAATAAGGTATTTCAAGTTGAATGTGATGCAATTGGTAATGCAATAGGAGCTATTTTGAGTCAAGAAGGTAAACCTGTTGCTTTCTTTAGTGAGAAGTTGAATGATGCAAAAAGGAAATATTATGTGAATGATCAAGAGTTCTATGCTATTGTTCAAGCCCTGAAGAATGGAGACATTATTTGATATCAAGTGAATTTGTGTTGTATACTGATCATAAAGCTTTATAATATTTGGGTAGTCAGAATAAGTTGAATTAGAGACATTTGAAATGGGTTGAATATTTGCAGAGTTATACATATGTGATAAACATAAGAGTGGAGTCACTAACTGAGTTGTTGATGCACTGAGTAGAAGAAGATCTTTGATGACTGAAATGAAAATTGAAGTTCTTAGTTTTGATGACATGAAAGATTTGTATGAAACTGATCTTGATTTTTCTAAGTCACGGAGGAAGTGCAGAGCACCTATTCAAGATCAACCGAGTACTAAATGGGAAGACTATTTCATTCAAGAAGGTATGTTGTTTAAAGGTATTCAGTTGTGTATACTGAGAGAATCAATGAGAACTAATTTGATAAAGGAGAAACATAGTAGTGGTTTGGTTGGACATTTTGGTATTGACAAGACATTGAATTTTCTTAAGGAGAAATACTTTTGGCCACAATTGTATAAGGATGTTTAGAAATTTGTGAGAAGTTGTGGAATTTGTCAAGTTGCAAAGGGAGTAAGTCAAAATAATAGATTGCATATACTAATTTTTGTTCCGGAGAAACCTTGTATTGATATCAGTATGGATTTTTTTGTTGGCTTACCGAAGAAAGTAAGAGGTAATGATTCTATATTTGTTGTTGTGGGTAGACTTTCTAAAATGACACATTTTATACACTGTAGAAAGACATCAGATGGAGTGCATATAATAGATCTTTTCTTTAAGGAAATTATCATATTACATGGATTACTAAGGAGTATCATCTCTAATCGAGATAGTAAGTTTGTTGGATATTTTTGGAAGACTCTTTGGAAAAAGTTGGGTACCGAGTTAAGGTATAGTTCTACATTTCACCCATAGATTTCTGGATAGACAGAGGTTGTAAATAGAAGTTTGGGTAATCTTTTGAGATTGTTAGTTGGAGATAAACCAAGTAATTGGGATTCTATGTTGGCACAAGTAGAGTTTGCATACAATAATTAAGTGAATAAGAGTACTGGAAAATCACCTTTTGAGATTGTTAATGGCATACAACTAAGAGGTATATCATATTTGAAGGATATTGCTGGTGAAGAAAAAGGAAGTGTTGAAGGAGAAAAATTTTCTGAGTTCATGAAAAAATTATGTGAGGAAGTGTAACATAAATTGGAAGATAGTAATCAGAAATACAAGAATAGAGAAAATAGATCAATAAGACATAAGACTTTTTCAATTAGGGATGAAGTAATGGTACACTTGAAGAAAAGAAGATTTCTTGTTGGAACATATGGGAATTGAAAATGAAGAAATTTGGTCCTTACAAGATATTGAGGAGATTTGACAATGGAAATGCTTATGAGATTGAGCTACCTAATGACATGAATATATCACCTATATTCAAAATTGTAGATTTGTATGAGTTTCATGAACCTGATGAAGATATGACAGTACTAAATGATTATTCTAAGAAACAGACATAAGAAGTTGAGTAGATTTTGGAACAAAGAATTGGCAGAAGCACAAGAGGAAAAGAATACATGGAGTATCTAGTAAAGTGGAAGAACATACCAATTGAAGATAGTTTGTGGATTTCACAATCTGAGTTATATTTAGCTCAGGTTGTACTTGCTGCATGATTTAGAGAATCTTTTCAAACAACCCTAGGTGTTTGATGCAGGAGCATCTCAGGTCCTTAGCAATCCCGTGTCACCAAAAATAAGTTTGAGTTGTTCTATTTGTTCAGTAGCTTCTCGGTTCCTTCATTGACCAAGTTGGCTTAGTAATTTCTCTATTCCTTCTTTGACTGAGTTTCTTGATTAGTTCACAGAGTTATTTTTTCCTGGTGCTCAGTAGTCTTTCTCACTGAGTAGTTTATTTTGATTTCCTCTTGAGGCTGACCTACTCATTTAATTTTGGTCATGGAGTTAATGCTGCTATTGATCATTGGGAAGTATGTGGGCATAGCTCTGGTCATTCCTTTCTCTAATGATGGATCTAAAGGCCGACTTGTTTTAGTAGCCTCTTGTATAAATAAAGTGGTTGATTTTAGTTTTAAGGTGGAGTTTTTGAGAGGGATCAGTTAGGAGATAGAAGATAGATCTAAAGGATGAATCCTCACATGTTTGAGGATTGTTGTAATTGAATCTGAATGTAATTGACCATAATCGGGAAGGCCTTACAACCCAACATGTATGAGGTTATTTGATGAATAATATATGATATGTTCTGCATTCTCTCTCTCTCTCTCTCTCTCTGTTGTTGCTTTTGTGTGTTGTTTCTACAAGGAGGTTGGTGATTAGGGTATTCATTTAGCCCCTCTTCCTGCCCTGCCTTGCATCACATAGTCCCACAAGAAAGATTGAGATTGTTAACCCAATGAGTACTCAAACCTGTGTAGTCTCATAAGAAAGATTGAAGTGGCTCCGCTCTACACTAAATCTGAGCATGTTCATGGAATAAATCCAAGGAACACATGCAATTATGTCTTCCAATGATTTAACCTCAAAGAAGTGTCCAAGTTTATAGTGGGGTGGAAGAGTCGGCTTAACACTTGTCCCCACTTGGGTCATTCCTGAGAGATTTTTACCTCAACCGACAAGCCCTCTAAAGGTTTAAATGAAATGTGAGGTTGGGGACCACGGGATCTAGGTTTTTAATTCTCTAGAAAGAGAATAGCATAATACCCTAACCTTGTCCTTTTCCCTATCCAAGACACACCAAGAAGAATTAATCCAAAGACAATACGCACATTACCAAGGGGGAGATACCTTCTAGGTTTCTGATTCTCTGAAAAGAGAAGAGCATAATCCCCTCAATATCTACCACATGTAATATGACACACATAACTAATTATCTATGTGCCTATCAAAAAGAGATTAACCAAACACAATTATTACTCGATGATGACTTTGGAAACATGCAAAAACCACAAGTCATAAATTTTGATTTGATTGAGATTTCTTTGGCTAGTGATTTCTGAAAGGGTTTCCTGCAAACAAGGGCTTAGAAGAAAAGACAAGAATAGGCTAAAAAGATAGGTTTCAATACTCAGGTCTTCATCTCATGTCCTACAAGAAGTGTTAGGTTATCTCAAACAATCACACACCAGAAAATAGTAGGGGTCAGGATTAGAAATTAATCAAATTTTATAGCAGAAACCTCAAAAATTGATCAAAAAATCTATACGACAATTGAAATACTAGTGTGAAATATCGTACGATAATATACCTTGGTGTAGGAGCACCTCTATGATAGCCCTCACCTTCAATTTTTGGTGTGTTAATTCTATGTGAGTACAATAAGAGTCACCAAGGATTTTGACTCATTTTTGTTGTGTCTAGGCTTAGTATAAGTCCTAGAAATCTCCTGGTCTTTCTAGTTTGTATTACACTTTGATGCAAGGATTGTTGTCAACTTGTAACAATGCTCTGTCAAAGTGTTTGGAGGTCTTAGGATAAGAATTTGGTGGATTTTAGAGCACAAGAGTGCCTTGGAAAGATTTAGGTAGATCTTGGTAATGAAAGAGCAAAATTGCTCAAGCAACAATAAAGTTGCTCAAAGGTGGCTAGCAATTTTTGTGAAAATTGCTTAGCAACTTTTCTTGTAAAAGGTCTTAACTTGCTAAATGTGAAGCAAGCCCTAAGAATATACTTACCGATGGAAGATGACCATAAAAGGACTTAAAAAACCCTAATGTATGGTTAGATGTCAAAGTGTGCAAGCTTCAGTACGGAAGGAACATACTGGTGAAGTTTTTGAGGGAACAGTCACTGTAAATGGACTAAATACTATGAATACAATTATATTTCTATGTGAATCTTAGTGTGCATTGTGTGTTGGAGTGTTTATACTTTCATTTGTGTGTAGTAGTTTCAATTTTAGTTTACTGTTGTAGTATTTCTTTTCTTTTTCTATTCTAGCCTACTCACTGCCAGTTTTGGAGAGGCATGGAATGAAGGGGCTATAGTTTTGGTTTCCACCATGGAAACACCATGGTACTATGGAATCTAAAAGTAAAGACCCAAATTAATGTATCCTAAAATGTAGGGCCCTAGAGCATGTGTGCAAACAATTGTTTGACAAAGCCCTAGGCGAGCTAAGGCTTAGTCCGGCTAGGAGCGGTCAGCATCAAAAGAACTCCAGCAGTCAGAGGAATGAGTTCCAAGCCTAGACCTTTGGAGGGATGCTAGATGGATTAGTGAAGGTTAGGTATTGTGAAGGAGAAGGCTTGAAGAGTTTTAGAAGGGTCCTGTTGAAGACCTAGATAGAGAGGAGGTCATTAAACCCTTGAAACCCTCAAACTTGTCATAAACCTTGTACGAAAAAATGGGCACCTAAGACCTCAAAAATATTTGAGAATGAGGAAATTTTAGAGGAATTCCTTAAGGCCAATAATTTTAATTGTGTATGGGGAAAGAGTAACAGGCCCTACAAATCTGGAAGGAGGCCTAATTGGCACTTCCTAGTAGCCCTAATTTTCAAAGAAAGTCCTAAATCAGGTGGTGACCCAACTAAAATAGTGTTATGATCAGGTGCCTAAAGCCTTGAAAACTACTTGGAACCTATAAAAAGTCACTTTTGGAATGTGGGATAAAAGCATAAGCCAAAAAGCCCTTATTGAGCCTAGTAAGGGATAGTAACTAGAATACAAAGCATAGTATGTGGATGAATGAGATTGTTGAACTTGGTGGGTAGGTTAGGTAGGTCAGGGGGAGTCCTTGAAAAGATAAGGAACCCTATAGATCATCATAGGTGTTTGAAGAACATTGAGATCCTAGCTGAGGATCAGGAGCATAGACAAGCTACTCTATCCTAGCCTCCCCATTAGATTGGTGTCAGAGCACCTTAAGGCTTGGGAAATGAAGGTGGATGTTTCAACCACTAAAAGAATCAAGTGGATTATATAAAAAATAGAAAATGGTGACCAATGAAAAGCTTTCCAAGAAAGTAGAAGATCAGGAGGAAGCTAATAGACTCCTATAGGAAAGATTGTTACAGATGGAGCAACTCTTGGATGATGTCCAAGCAAAAGTAGATAAGGTGAATGTGAAAATGGAGGAGTAGGATGATAAGGGTAAAGAGAAGACTCTTGATGATGATGTACCCACACCTAATGCTCCAACACAAGATGAGCAGTTTCTCAAATCTCTAAAGGCTATCATAGGCAAGGCACTTGAAGGTGTCCCATTACTGACTAGCAGGATGGATACTGAGCTTGTGATGCAATGGATTGAAGGTATGGAGAATCACTTCAAATGTGAAGAGATCTCAGAGGCACAGAAGGTCAAAGTGGCCAAATCTAGGTTGAGAGGACAAGCATTAACCTGGTGGAACTACTTGCAGGGTGAAAGAGAGAAAGAGGGAAAGAATCCAATCTCTAATTGGAAAGCTATGGTCAACAAAGTCAGGGAAGCATACCTACCAGTAGATTATGAAATACATCAGCATAAGAAAAGGTTGACACTTAGACAAAAGGAGATGGATGTAGCTACCTATACTAAAGAGTTCCACAAATTGAGCTTGAGATCTAGAGTCCAAGAAGATGAAAGCATTAAAGTAGCAAGGTACCTCAATGGCCTGAAATGGAGCATAGCAAAAGAGATGAGTTTGTTCACTCCTACCACCATACTTGGTTGTCAGCATATGGCACAAAAACTTGAAGACAAACAGAGGAGAAAGAAAGAACCTAATTCCAAGAATAGAGGAAGAGGTAGAGACTCTAGAGCGGGTCAAAGAGGAGGTTCTAGTAGAGGTGGTGAATCAAGAAACCAAGGTGAGATTAGACTCTTGGAACAAAGTTTAGAAATCAATACAAGAGGATCTTATGGAAGAGGAAGAGGTTCTCAAGGAAACAGAGGAAGAGGAGTAGGAAGAAGCAACTCCTACTTTGCCATCATGAAGTGCTATCAGTGTGGACAACTTGGACACCCTACTTATAGGTGTCTTGATAAACTAGAAATTTTATAGAATGAGAAGAGAGTAGCCTATACCCAAGAGGATAGCAGCAGCTCATGCACTAATGAGGTCAGCAAATTGGAATCAGAAATGGGGGGGAATCTTATGTTCAAAAGGGTACTTATTAGGGAGCCTAATCAAGGTGAACCCAAGCAAAGAAGGGCTCTTTTTAGAGTCAGATGCAAGATACAATGCAAAGTATGCAAGGTTATAGTAGATGCAGGGTCTACTAATAACATTATAGTAGAGGAAGCAGCAAAGAAGATGAAACTCACAAAGATTCCACATGCAAACCCCTACAAGGTAACTTGGTTGAACCAGGAGCAAAGTGTGCTAGTTAATGAGAAGACATGGGTAGAGTTTTCCATTAGAGGCTATAAAGACATAATTATTTGTGATGTCTTACCCATGGATGCATGCCATCTTCTATTAGGAAGACCCTGACAGTTTGATAGAAAGATGATCTATGATGGAGAGGAAAAATCCATTTCTTTCAAGAAGGATGGGAGGACTTTCAAAATTCAGTCCTTAACAGAGAATGAAGAGGGAACTTCTAAGACACCTAGTGTGTTTCTCAGTAGTGGTAAAGAGTTCCTACAAGCCTTGCATGATGAAGAGACCATAGGGTGTGTTATCATGGTGAAACCAAAGGAGGAGGACAAGAAGGTGCAGGCAGATTTACCATTAGAAGTGCAGCAAATGTTGGAAGAATACAAAGATATAGTAAGTGATGGAACCCCTGCCACCTTACCTCCAAGAAGAGCTATAAGTCATCAAATTGACTTTGTACCTAGTGCATCTCTACCTAATAAAGTAGCCTACAAGCTTACCTCGAACTAGAATAAGGAAGTGGCAAGACAAGTGCAAGAATTATTGGATCAAGGGCTGATCAAGAAGAGTATTAGTCCATGTGCAGTTTCAGTTGTCTTAGCATCTAAGAAAGGTGGAAAATGGAGACTTTGCACAAATTCAAGGGCTATTAATAGGATCACTATCAAGTACAGCTTCCCAATTCCAAGAATAGAAGATCTGATGGATTGCTTAGGAGGTGCTATGTATTTTACAAAGCTGGATTTGAAGAGTGGTTATCACCAAATCAGAGTTAAGGAGGGTGATGAGTGGAAGACCACTTTTAAAACCACTGATGGTTTGTATGAGTGGCTTGTGATGCCATTTGGGCTTACCAATGCCCCCAGCACCTTCATGAGGTTGATGAATTAGGTCTTGAAGGACTTCACAGGAAGATTTGTAGTGGTGTATCTAGATGATATACTCATCTATAGCAAGACAAAAGAAGAGCATCTGGAGTACTTAAGGTTGGTTATGAAGAAGCTACATGAAGAGAAACTAGCCATCAACCTAGAAAAGTGTGAGTTCATGCAGCAAGAGCTGATTTATTTGGGCTTTGTAGTGTCTAAGGGTAATCTAAAAATGGACCCAAGAAAGGTGGAGGCAATCTTGAATTGGCCTACCCCAAAAACAGGGATAGAAGTGAGAAGTTTTCATGGTTTAGCCCAATTTTATAGAAAGTTTGTAAGAAACTTCAGTGGGATTTGTGCACTAGTATTGGACACCATCAAAGGAGGACTGAAAACAAAGTTCAAATGGACTGAGGTAGTTGAGAAAGCATTCCAAATATTAAAGCAAGAGGTAGCTACTAAACCTATCCTCCTCTTACCTACTTTTGACAAATTGTTTACCATTGAATGTGATGGAAGTGTTATAGCAGTAGGGGGTGTATTGAGTTAGGAAGGAAGACCCTATAGCATTCTTTAGTGAGAAACTCAATGAAGCAAAGAAGAAGTATTCAACTTATGACTTGGAGTTGTATGCATTAGTACAATCTCTCAAGAAGTGGAGGCATTACATTTTTCCAAAAGAATTTGTTGTCTTTACTAATAATCAGGCTTTAAGCTACATAAACACTTAGGAGAAGCTCAGTAATAGGCACTTGAAGTGGATGGAGTATTTCCAATCCTTTACCTTCACAATCAAGCATAAGAAAGGGCAACTCAACAAGGTTGCAAATGCTTTGAGTAGGAAGTTATTGACTGTCCAAGAGGTACAGTTGCAAAGCATTGGAATAGTAGGTTTTAAAGACTTATATGAGGAGGATGAAGATTTCTCAAAAGCCTACAAGGTGTGCCTTGGAGTTTGAGAACCATTTTCATGGTGAGTTTGCAGATTACACCCTTTAGAATGGACTATTGTTTAAAGGTAATCAACTTTGTGTACCTAGAGGATCCATGAGGGAAAATATGATCCAAGAGAAGCATAATGGTAGCCTAAGTGGTCATTTTGGCATAAACAAGACCTTGGAGTTAGTATAGAGATACTACTTTTGGCCTAAGCTAGCAAGGGATGTCAGCAGGTATGTTGAGCAATGTGGAGTAATGTCAGAGAGCTAAAGGAGGCTCAAGCAATGCAGGACTCTATCAACCTCTACCAGTTCCAAATAGGCCTTGGAGTGTGTAAGTATGGACTTTGTGGTTGGACTCCCTAAAACCAAATCAAGTATGGATAACATCTATGTTGTTGTTGACAGGTTTTCTAAAATGAGTCATTTCATTCCATGTAAAACTACTCATGATGCAAGCTATGTAGCACAATCTTTTCTTCAAAGAGATAGTTAGAATCCATGGAATTCCTTTGAGCATTGTGTCTGATAGGGATAGCAAGTTCATGGGCCATTTTTGGCAAACTTTATGGAAAAGGCTGGGAACTAATCTCTCTTTCAGTTCAACATACCATCCTAAAAATGATGGTCAAACTGAGGTCATCAATAGAGTTCTTGGAAACTTGCTAAGGTGTCTAACAAAGGAGTATGGGTAGACTTGGGATCTTCTGTTATCTCAGGCTGAATATGCATATAATGATAGTGTAAACAGGACCACAGGAAGGAGTCCTTTTGAGATAGTTTATGGAAGACACCCTAGAGGAGTGTGTGAGTTGAGAGATTTAGGTTCCATGGAGTTGAAGAGTGGATAAGCTTAAGATTTCACTCAAACTATCAAGGAGGTTCAAGAGAAAGTGAAGAAAACCATGCTGGAGTCTACTCAAAGGCTCAAGGCTAAAGTGGATGAAAAGAGGAAAGAAGTATAGTTTCAGATTGGGGACTATGTCATGGTCCATCTCAATAAAAGCAAGAATGCAAAAAGGCATGCCTACTAAACTACAAATGAGGAGAGTAGGTCCATGCAAGGTTTTAGAAAAATATGGAGAGAATGATTACCTAGTGGATTTTCCTTCAGACTTAGCTATTTCATCAGTGTTCAATGTTGTAGACTATTTATCTTTAAGGGAGATCTTAGTCAGCAAGGTACAGGTCCACCAAAGGTGTTACAAGACATAGACACTAATGCCATGCCTAAGAAGGAACTGGCTAAAGAAGAGAGGATCTTAGAATCCAGGGTGAAGAAGGAAACTAGGCATCAAATCTATATGGAGCATCTAGTCAAATGGGTAGGCCAGCTTGAATCTGAAGCCACTTGGATAGAGGAAGGGACAATTCAAAAAGTTTGGGGTTGATCTAGCTCTTCTAGATCCCAAGGTACCTTAGCTTGTGCTGAGGGGGGAGTATGGTGTAGGAGCACCTATATGAGGGCCTTCACCATCAATTTTTGGTGTGTTAATTCTATGTGAGTACAATAAGAGTCACCAAGGAGTTTGACTCATTTTTGTTGTGTCTAGGCTTAGTATAAGTCCTAGAAATCTCCTGGTCTTTCTAGTTTGTATTGCACTTTGATGCAAGGACTGTTGTCAACTTGTAACAGTGCTTTGTTAGAGTGTTTGGAGGTCTTAGGATAAGAATTTGGTGGAGTTTAGAGCACAAGAGTGCCTTGGAAAGATTTAGGTAGATCTTGTAATGAAAGAGCAAAATTACTCAAGCAACAATAAAGTTTCTCAAAGGTGGCTAGCAATTTTTGTGAAAATTGCTTAGCAACTTTTCTTGTAAAAGGTCTTGACTTGCTAAATGTGAAGCAAGACCTAAGAATATACTTACCAATGGAAGATGACCATAAAAGGACCTAAAAAACCCTAATGTACGGTTAGATGTCAAAGTGTGCAAGCTTCAGTACGGAAGGAACAGACCTAGTGAAGTTTTTGAGGGAAACAGTCACTGTAAATGGACTAAATACTATGAATACAACTCTATTTCTATGTGAATCTTGGTGTGCATCATGTGTTAGAGTGTTAATACTTTCATTTGTGTGTAGTAGTTTCAATTTTAGTTTACTGTTGTAGTATTTTCTTTTCTTTTTTTGTTCTAGCCTACTCAATGCTAGTTTTGGAGAGGCATGGAATGAAGGGGATGTAGTTTTGGTTTCCATCATGGAAACACCATGGTACTATGGAATTTGAAATTATAGACCCCAATTAATGTATCCTACAATGGCAGGGCCCTGGAGCATGTGTGCAAACAATTGTTTGACAAAGCCCTAGGCGAGCTAAGGCTTAGTCCGACTAGGAGCGGTCAGCATCAAAAGAACTCCAGCAATCAGAGGAATGAGTTCCAAGCCTAGACCTTTGGAGGGATGCTAGATGGATTAGTGAAGGTTAGGTATTGTGAAGGAGAAGGCTTGAAGAGTTTTAGAAGGGTCCTGTTGAAGACATAGACAAAGAGGAGTTCATTAAACCCTTGAAACCCTTAAACTTGTCATAAACCCTGTATGGACAAATGGGCACCTAAGACCTCAAAAATCTTTGAGAATGAGGCAATTGTAGAAGGATTCCTTAAGGCCAAGAATTTTAATTGTGTATGGGGAAAGAGTAACGGGCCCTACAAATCCGGAAGGAGGTCTAATTGGCACTTCCTAGTAGCCCTAATTTTCAAAGCAAGTCGTAAATCGGGTGGTGACCCAACTAAACCAGTGTTATGATTAGGTGCCTAAAGCCTTGAAAACTACTTGGAACCTATAAAAAGTCACTGTTGGAATGTGGGATAAAAGAATAAGCCAAAAAGCCCTTATTGAGCCTAGTAAGGGATAGTAACTAGAATACAAAGCATAGTATGTGGATGAATGAGATTGTTGAACTTGGTGGATAGGTTAGGTAGGTCAGGGGGAGTCCTTGAAAAGATAAGGAACCCTATAGATCATCATAGGTGTTTGAAGAACACTGAGATCCTAGCTGAGGATCAGGAGCATAGATAAGCTAGTCTATCCTAGCCTCCCCATCATACCTCAACCCATATGATACTTTATCTTTGATACGACAATGTATACGAACCTATACGACACTTTAGGAATGTCATATGTCGTATGAAAGAAAGAGACTTCTAAAATGACACTCTGCAAAATGTCATACGAGATTGTACAGAAAAATTTCAAAATCTTAGAATTTGATGAAAATGACTATAAAATGATGAAATATGAAAAATGTGAAACCCGATATCAGGCCCCACGATGGGCACCATAAATGTGTGTATAAAAATTATACATGTTTAGAAGACACAACACATCAGTAAAATATTATAGATCAATGATAAATGAATAAGAAATAAATAAATATATCATCAATCATGCGATTTACTACCTTCTAGAAGATGTGAGTATGGTATTCTTAGAAATGACCGAGATCAGTGATAATTCAATGCCTAAATGAAGGATTTGAATGCAAAAAAATTGAAATGAATGCAAGATTAAGCTAGGTTTTGTTATTTTAAATGCAATAAAAATAACAACTATATGAAATTGATCTAAAAACTTGATATCAATGATAATGAAAACTAGATACAAATGCAAAAACTTGAAATAAATGATAGCAATTGATCTCAAAATGAATGCACAATCTCAAAAGATCTCGAGAGTATAGCGTTATTGTTCCCAAAATTGCACATTGTAATTGTGAAGGACCGAGGCTTGTTTATATAGAAATTTAGGTTTGAGAACTCATGGAAAAACCAAAAATCACTCCTTGATCAACTCAAATCGATTGGTAAGTTATCAGGAAATTAGAAACAATTATCTAGTAAAAATATGCAAATCAATTTTTTAACTGATAATTGGAAGTTGAGATCACTCCAATCTATTTTTTAACTCACAATCACATGTTGAATTTAGAAAGTTAACAAAATGGATCCAAGAGTTGATTTTGAGTTTAACTGATCTTCTGATTTTTGTATAGATAATTGTGAGTTTATTTAATTTCCATGTGTTTTATTCTCAACTTAACTAATTTTGTTTAAAAATAACTGATTTATGGGTCAATCAATTATTTAATAAAACTTTATCCAAAATTATATTATTAAATTTGACAATTCAAATTAATTAATTAAATAGATATTCAATCAATTATTTTTAGAATTTTGTGATTAATTGTCAAATAAACAATATTAATTTTTTTTTTATATTATAAATCGAGAGTTCAAAAGAGTACATCAAAAAGGAGGGAGGCAGAGCCTCAACCAGCTAGAAGGAGAGCAGCAATGAAGGAGAACCACCAAAGAGAAGAACTATCCGAGAAACATATACAGCCGAGAAGCAATAGAGTGCAAGAGAACCAGAAGAGCAACCAAAAAAGGAATAGTCCTACGGGTAAACATCTTCAAATTTGTTGACCCAGGATGTCCAACCAAGGGGTCCCTCCATCCAGATAGCCTTTTTCTGTTCCAGCAGTTGATGAAAGACCTGAAGGTTATCAATAGAGGGGTTTTTGCTGTTTTGGATCTCCTGCATGAGCTTGGCAAGGGCTTCATCAAACGCCATCTGGTTGTCCAGCACACTAGCTAACTCATAACCATTCTGCATCTCATATATAAACATTGTAGCCCGGCCATCACGCAAAAATCTGAGCAACTTCCTTTTTTCCAGGTTGAGCACGCAGCAGACCTGTGAGGCAATTTTAAAATAAATGAGATTTCTATGAAATCCAGTAAGAGATCTGGTAAAACCTTGGAACTTAGAATCATTTCTAAATTTCCATATATGCCAAAGGATGAAAGATGAGAGAACCTGCCAAAATAAGTTAGTATCTTTTCTAAGGCCATCAATAAAACCAGTAATAATATCCAAAGTATAAACATAGCGAGTGATGCAAATACCAAACATGAGCCAAACTTCACGGGCAAAGGAACAGTCAAAAAATATATGTCTCATAGTTTCAGGGACTCTACAGATAGAACAAATATCAAGGGTGGCATGCTGGTTTCTAATGGGCAGCCTGTCCAGCAGGAGCAACCATTTAAAGCATTGAATTTTAGGAGGAATAGGAGCTTTCCAGAGCTTATCAAACATTTTATGCCAATCAGAGGAGGAAAAGGAAGAGTACCAAATGACATAAGATGTTGAGAAATAGAGGTATCATTGTTAAGAAATCGGTATATATCTTTAGCTTTGATAGAAGAGAGGTGAGTACCATTCTGCCACCTAAAAGAGAGAAATCGGTAAGAATCCAAATCAGTATTACGGGGAGATTAAGGTGAGAACAAGCCATTTTGATGAGGTTATACGTTTTCTTATGAGAAGCAGGGATATCAAATTGATTAGCAAGGTCTTCCCACTGATGAGCTGATTGTGTTCAAGGATATCCATGATATACTTAATACCCTTGTTGGCCCAAAGTTTAGCTGAGCAGCCTTTAGTCAAAGCAAGGGGTTTACCTTGATGGAGAAGATTCCACCATATTGATCTCTCACCTTGAAGAGTATAATGATAATCAAAGGCTGAGTTGACAATATAGTGACGAATGTTCTCCCATGCTTTCCATAAGAGAACGGAAAACCCAAGTTCCCTTCACAGATATGGGGAAATTGCCAAAAAGCAAATCACTGAAGGGGAGATGTTTCCAAGATTTAGCAGTTTTAGGCACTCCATTCTGAATGTTATTTCTGACAAGAAACTTTCCAGGGCTCGTCACCAACAAGGGATTGAAGGATCCATTTAGAAGCAAGAGCCATTCCTTGAAGTTTGAGATCTTTAAGACCAAGCCCTCCGAGACTTTTCTCAAGATGGCACCAGTCCCATTTAACAGAATGGGCTTTCCTAGAACCGTTGCCATCTGACCAAAGAAAGTGCCTGATGGCTTTCCTGAATTTCCAAGATCTGATAGTTGCTAAACATCCAGACAGAAGAGTAATATATACTATAGGAGGAGAGAATCTTTTGGCAAACCTGGACTCTTCCAGCAAGGGATAAGAGTCTATGATTCCATTTATTAAGTTTTCTAAAAATCTTGTCTTTTATCCATAACCACATATCTTTGAGGGAAGGCTTGCAGAAAAGGGGATACCAAGATACCTGACAATCTGGTTAGGTCCTCCCCAGGAATAACCGAATTGGCAAAGCCAGTCCAGAGGATGATCACTCCATCCCAGCATAATGGATTTGGAGCTGGAAATACGAGCTCCAGAAGCCTTACCAAACATATCAAGTTTATTACAAAGGCAGATTAGGTTCTCAAAAACTGAGCTCAAGAAAGAGAGAAGTGTCATCGGCAAATTGAATATTGAGGAGCTCAGAATCATTAGGAAGAGTAATACCACGCACCTTAGGGGAGATGGTGTCATCTTTAAGGATATAATGAAGAGCATCGGAAGCAATGACAAAAAGAGCAGGAGCAAGAGGGCAACCCTGACGAATAGACCGAGACAAAGGAATGGGATTGGATAGGGATCCATTGACATCAATCATGGCAGAAGCATCTTTTAAAATAATTGGAATATACTTACAAAAGAAATCAGGGAATCCAAAGGCTTTTAGCATCATCAAGATGAAGTCCCACTCAATTCTATCGTAGGCTTTTTCGAAGTCAAGGAGAAGCATAGCAGCCTCTTGATGAGAGGAATTGGCCCATTCCAAGGCCTCCAGCTGGAAATGAGGTTTTCCAAGATGAATCATCCTTTAATGAAGCCAGTCTGAGTGGAGCAGATAAACTTAGGAAGAATAGTTTCTAACCGGGAGGCCAACGCTTTCGCAAGAATTTTATAGGAGACATTAAGTAAAGTGATAGGCCGCCAATTTTAATCAAAGCTCTATCCCCCTCTTTAGGGATGAGCTTAATGATACCAGTGTTAATGACAGATCCAAGGGTGCCATGCGAGAAGGCCTCAAGATATAAATCATGGAGGTCTTTAGAAACCCAATCAACATTGGCTTTGTAGAATTCAGCAGGAATCCCATCGGGGCCTGGGGCTTTGTTATCCTTTAGCTTTTGGATGGCAACAACAATTTCTTGCTGGGAGACAGGGCTTTGGAGGGCAGAAATATCATCCTCCGAAAGAACCTTAGGGATAAGCTCAGAGCATCTAAGATGCATCATCCTCGAAGTGTCATTATCTTCTGAGGTAAACAAATTCTTATAAAAAGTTTCAAAGGCCAAGAAATATCCTGGTCCGTAAGCAACTCTTTGTCATTATCAAAAATTCTATCAATCCTCTCTCTGCTTTGTTTCTCCTTAAGCAGATTAAGAAATATTTAGTACCTTTATCACCAAACTGAAGCCAATGATTCTGGGCTCTGATGAAGGCCCCTTTTGCTTTAACATATTGATGTTTTCTGAGAGAATTCCTGGCCATGGACACTTGCTCAGCAAGGCTGATAGAGTCCGGTTGGGATTGGATATTATTTTCAGCCACAAAGAGCAATTAGTCAGCACCTGCTCAATCCGTCTGTAGTCTTTGGCTTTCTTTTGCCCAAAGGTTTGAAAGATCTTGGTCCAAGAAGATATATTAAGAAGCCATCTATTGATGTGAGAGAGGGATTATTTTGCAAGTTTATGAGTCTGATCATCTTAATAGCAATGTTCACATCTTGATCCTCAAGTAGAGAAACATTAAGAATGAATTTATGGGGGGAGGTATAGGTCGGTAGGGTGAGGGTTCTGAAATTGATTTGAGCCATGATAGGATAATGATCAGATAAAGTGGCAGGAAGGGTAGTGATAGGAGATCCGCAATGATTTGGAGAAAAAGAGAAAAAATTGCAGTCAGCGTAGAATCTATCAAGCCTGGAGTAAATCCGGTTAGCCCCTTGTTGGAGGTTACACCAGGTGAACCACAGAGACCTATTCCCAGGTATATCTCCTTCAAGGGGATCGAAGAGATGAAAGTGATGCTTGAACTTGTCCCAATGTTGTTTTTCAACAGGCCTCCACTCAAAAGGTGAGCCACCAACTTTGTCACCAGAGTTTTTGATCATGTTAAAATCTCCACCAAAGAACCAAGGGATGCTAGGAAGAGAAGTTAGCCAATCCCAAAAGTGGATTCTGTCATTATAGTCATTAGAGGCATATAGGGAACAAATCCCAAATTGAGAATTATTGATATTAAAAATCGCCCAGGCAGCGCGGTTGCAGGGGGATATTCCAAAACTAGTGATAGAATTGGTCCATTTATGATTGATGAGGAGAGAAACACCGCCCTCTGCCTTTGGTATGTTCAGTAACTATCTTAAAGGAATCTTTATAGATAAAGTTAAGGGCAGTATCAAGGTTAAAGCCAACCGTCTTAATTTCTTGCAACATCATGATATCAAATTTAGCATGAGAACTCATGAAATTTTTGACAATAGTCTTGCGATCAGGAGACTCGAGGCCTCTCACATTCCAAGAGACAACTTTCATGAGAAGGTATTTTAGTGGAACTAGTAAGGGGATCAGAATCCCCACCTTTCTTCTTGTTCTTGGAACCGAGAGGTCGACCCTTTTTCTTTGAGCTGGCCTTAATCATGGCATCCTCATCTTCATTGATGTCATCAGAGATTAAGCTTGGGTCTTTCGTAATCAACTTAGAACCACCAGAGACCGGAGTAGGCTTGGCATGAATGACCTCAATAATCACATTATCATCAAGTTCGGTTTAAGGAAGATGCAGGGGGATTGGGTGGAATCCCATCTGGACTGGAATCTATGTGAGGTGAGGAAGGGTCAATGACAGGGCTAGAGTCCCTAATTTCCTCCATGGGTGAAGCATTATTATTTAAATCTATCGTGCCAAGAGGAGAGGGCAAGGGAGTATCAACAGAATGAGAAGTAGAGGAGCTGAGAACATCAAACCTATTAGCAGTGGGCTGAAAAGCACGAATGCGGTCTAAAGCTAATTGTTGGGCATTTTTCCGTTGTCGTTTGCGCTTCCCGACAGTTTGGAAATCATCAACGGCAGCCGGCTTAGGAGAGGAAAAGGTAAATTGGGTTAAAGCCAAAGCTTTGGAAGTCTGGTTAATGAATCCGGCAGATTCTGGGGTTTGGGTTTGGGTAAGAATAGGAGAGGAAGAAGGGGCAGCCATATTAGTGTTGTTGAAAATAGCCACCAAAGAGTTAGCAGGGTAATCAACCACACCTGTGGTAGACTGGTTGTGGACTCCTTTATAGGGTGGGGCATGGTTTTGAGAAGTAGCAGAGGGTGAAGAAGGACCAGCCAAATTATAATCTCTGTGCATAGCCATCTTAGAGCTACTAGGGGTTACCAAGGATAACCGAGGCAGACTGAAAATTAACTCCTTCAGAGAATTGGGTATGGCTTTGATTACCAGCAGAGGGTGAAGAAGAACCACCCTCATTATTGTCATTATGCATAACCATATTGGAATTAACAGGGTTACCAATTGAGCCCACAGGAGAACCCGAACTGGGTAAAGACACAGTGGAATGAATAGTTTTAGAAGCAATTAAGGTTTCATTTGTAGCGGTTTTTTTTTTATTGGTAATGATGGGGCAATTTTTCCTTTGATGCCCTTCTTTTTTGCACAGAAAGCAAGTGTTTAGGCCACCTAAAACTTCAATAGGGCAGATAAAAACTTCACCGCCAATGTTAAGCTTTAGATTGGGGGGAATGTCAATACCCGGTTTAATAGAAATCAACATGCGGGCATCCATATTAGCAACCAGCCTAGCCGTTTCGTCTATACGGATGATTTTCCCAAAATTGTCCATCAAATGAGGCAAGAACTTCCAGAGGAATGGCGGAACTTCTTTCACAATAACCCATCTAGGGCAAGCTAAAGCAAGAATTTCTTCATTAATTGCATCCTGAGACCAAGCAAGGGCACGAAAGGATGTTTTCCCAACCGTCCAGTAGTGCCTTTTAAGGGCCTCAACCTGCGATTCATGATTACTAAAGAAGATGATAAACAACCCTCTTTGAATCTGTCGACAGAATGAGATTTTAAAACCTAACTTCAAATTCCATAGACTGTGAAACCAGTCGTCCATGAATTTACGGGGAGGGCATTTATCAATATCTACACAGGAAAAGAAAATAGCAGTAGAGCTTAACCGACATTTTTCGAGCGAGATCTCATGCAACATTTCATCATTGGGCAATATGCAAATATTTTCCAAGGGGTTACCAGACGTCTTACCTTCGGCTCCAGGTCTTTCACTCGGAGGGGTGTAAACAAAGCGTGCAGCAGAGGAGATGCCATTGCTGGGAGGGGCAACCATTTCAGCAAAAGATCTCCTCGGCGATTTAGGGCTCCAGGGTCAGGCGGGAATTACGGATTAACAGGCTCGGCATCCATGAAATTAATTTAACCAAACAACAATACGAAAACAGAGCAGTAAAAGCATAATAAATGAAAAAAATAGAGGAAGAGAGCGGGTACTCGGCGTGGAGGAGATATCTCTCCTCCACGTAATCTCCCAGTTGACGCGTTTGAAAAAAAATTGTCTCTGCTGATTCGCTCCAAAAACTGCGCTCTTAAAATTTCGAAAATCCCAATTTTCAATATTTTTTTTAAAAAAAAAACAATATTAATTAAAGAATAATCTAATTAAATTAATTAAGTGGCTAAATGAAGTTTAATTAATTAAATATTTAACATAATCAATTAATTGCACTTAGGATAAATAATATCATTTATCGCCAAATAATATTCAATTAGAGATAATTAGGATAGATTAGGAATATGTAGGAATATTCCCCAATGCAGATTTATGATAGGATCAATTAGGGTTTCAATTACTTGATGTGCATATGTGCCTTGGGTTAGGACTTTAGGGGTTGATTTCGATTGATTTGTTGATGTAGGACGTTAATGGTATTGAAGCCCATTTTTGGGGTATTACATATATATGTATATATATATGTATATTGGATTAAAACTTTAGGGTCGATTTCGATCGATTTGTTGATGTAGGAGGTTAATGGTATTGAAGCCCATTTTTTGGGGTATTATATATATATATATATACACATATATATACATATATATATATATACATATATATATATATACATATATACATATATATATACATATATACATATATATATACATATATACATATATATATATATATATATACATATATACATACATATATACATACATATATATATACATATATATATATATATATACATATATATATATATACATATATATATATATACATATATATATATAAATATATATATATATACACATATATATATATATATAGATACACACACATATATATATATATACATATATATATATACACACACATATATATATATATACACATATATATATATACATATATATATATACACACATATATATATATATACATATATATATATATATATATATAGATATACATATATATATATATATACATATATATATATATACATATATATATATATATACATATATATATATATATATACATGTTGGAAATATTCAGGAATTAACCGAGTTACTGAGAGGGGAGGGGTGAATCAGTAACTCCAAATTTTCTTACAATTTTAACATGTAATTTACTTTTAACCTTTGCATACAGAAAGCATGAAACTTAAAAGCATTTACAATAATGACACATAGATTTGGTTACCCAGAAACTTTCCAAAAGAAAGTAAAACTGGGGTGGGGATGAAACCCACAAAGCTTTAATACTGCAGAATAAAGTTGGCCGGTTAAGGCTTACAATTTGATCACTTCTGATGATCTGCCCTGTTAGGAGCAATAAGGATTGCTAAATCCACCCTGTTAAAGGATTTACAAAAACATACAATGAAGTATGCACTCGGTAAAGAGATTTTACAAAGACTGTTAAGTCTACCCGGTTAAAGGATTTAGTACTGATTCACCTGTTAGAATGAAACAGTAGATCTCATGCTTTGCAAACTGGATTGCTGATTGAGATTCGCTGATGTACTGATCACCTTCTATGATGAATTTGTCTTTGTTGATCCTTATACTTCTAAAGCCTTCTGTAATTCGCTTATCTCTGCCTTTCTTTTTCACATATATTCTTTTTCATTCATTCTTTCATTTTACAACATTGTTTATATACAAGTCTTAAATAATTAATTACAATTACAATTACACAGTCGGCTTGACAAATAAACTAAGTGCTACTAAGTCGGCCCAAGTATGATTACACGGTTCATGCAAACTGACTCGGTGACTTTCTGATACTCGGCGTCCACTGCATTACTCGGCATCGTCATGCACTCGGTAGAAGTGAAGGCACGGTTCATACTGATCACTCGGTAGGTTTTGAACTCGGTAAATACTGGTGACTCGGTAGACATGATGTTACTCCGGTTTACATTGTCCTGTTCGGTTTGTACTAACTTCCTCGGTTTGCACTGTCTGCTCGGTTTGCACTGTCTGCTCGGTTTGCACTATTTGCTCGGTTTGCACTGTTTGCTCGGTTTGCACTATTTGCTCGGTTTGCATTGTTTGCTCGGTTTGCACTGTTTGCTCGATTTGCACTATCTGCTCGGTTTGCACTGTTTGCTCGGTTTGCACTGTTTGCTCAGTTTGCACCCAGAATGCAAATAAGTGTTGTCACTAGTGGCAATTCTGCTTAATGCCAACAATCTCCCCCCTTTGGCATTAGTGACAAAAACACTTATTGGCCAAAACTTGTATACATGAATCATGCTGAGTCTTATTTTGATTTTTCAAAATTTGTCTTTGTTATAGGGCTTTATACATTGTCTCCCCCTTTCAATGTGCTAAATGTTTCTATACAAATCTTCTTCTATACATAATCTCTCCTTCTATACATATCTCCCCCTTTTTGACGATAATGCCAAAGGTGCATATACAAGTTATTTACAGAGAGAATCCAAAATTTGATAGAAAATCAGAATGTACCTTCATTATTAGTGCCAGGTTTCTGTCCCAACTTTCTTGCAGAATTTTACATGTTTGTATAGCAATTTGGACTTCTGTAGAGAGTTCAATCATGTGATCTGCTATAGAGAACTGATTGTCATGAATCAATGTTTTGGAATGTTCAATGTGCTTAAACATTGTATTCATGATGGGAAGGATCATGTGTTGGATGTCTAGCAGTGTGGACTGGATCCCTGTGTCTTCTTTCAGTAGATCAGACTGCATATGTGATAGGTGTGAGATTTTCATGTGATGAGCAGAGCTTGAACTTGGTTCAAGTTGCAGCTTCTGTATGCTAATCTTCATATCCTCATCCATTTTATCCTTAATATCCTTTGTGAACTCGGCAATATTGCACAATCTGGCCAAAAGAGAGGTAGCATTCGAATAGATAGATTCAATGTTAGACAAAACTGAAGACAATTCTACTTGGTTAATAGCTATGTGCTCAAGCACTTTATTGTTGAATCTCTTCTCGGCTCTTTCAACTAACTTTTCTGTGACGGATGAATCCTCATTGTATTTCTCAACTGCTTCTGCTAACTGTAACAAAACATGCTGGGAGGAGTCTACTTTAATGCCTAATGCATCAGACAAAATGTCCTTAGCATCCTTAATGATTTGATACTCCTTGTCTCTCTCCTCTTTAAGCTTCTTTTGTTTTGCTTTTCTTTGGAGGATCTCACCTATATTTTGCATTTGGTCCGCTGATAGATTTGCAAAATCTAATGTAGGAATCTCTATCTCTTCATCTAGGTCTATATCCTCTACTATATTTTTACCCCAAAAATTTTATACTCGGTAGAGCCTTAGGCTTATCTGTACTTAATGCTTTGGTAGTAGTGACAGTAGATAAAGTAGGGCTGGCTATAGATACTGGCATACTTTCTACTGGAGAACTTAAAATATTTACACTTGAAGATTCAAAAACTGGAAAACTTACTGCTGGAAAACTTGACAGTGCAGGAGACTGCAGCTCGGTAGAAGAAATGATAGCTGCTTCTGATGTTGCTAGGGATGATTGGACAAATGTGGAAGTTGTCACAACCATGCTTGAAGGTGTCTCCGGGCTGGATGTAGAAACTTTCACTGGAGAGGTAGGAAGGGATGCAATGACTTCTGCTGCTATCCTCACAGTATCATCTACCTCAGTGTCTTCTTCTTGTTCATTCACTGTCATCTTCAATATCTTTTATTATTACTGTTTCAATACTCGGTTGGTGAAGGTGGTAAATGTTCTTCCATGTAGCATTTGTAGCCTTCACAACCGATTCAATATTGTTGATCAAAATTAAACAAGTATTGAACTTCAATGTCATCTTATTTTCATTTTCTTTTAATGCCTTCTTTACTTCATCATTTTTCAAGCTCGGCATCAACTGTCTCAGGTTTTGATCAAATATGTCTATCACAGTTTGCCTTGCATTGCTCCATCTCATTTTTATTGATTCAATAGAACTGCTGGAAACCTGTGGGGGCAATTTCTTCAGGAGAGTATTTCCACTGTCCCATCTTCTCAATAACAGCATCTTCTATTTCCTTCTGTTCTGCTTCCGATCTGGTTTCATATCTTAAGGATTTTATGTTACTTACTCCAGATCCTGATCCGTCTCTAAAGAGTTTGATCTTTTCTTGAAGGTTTAGAGGAGGCCTTTTGAATACTATGTCTTTATCTGCCTTTTCTGCCTTGTCTGCCTTGCCTCTTGTATTTCTTCTTGTAAACACAACAGTGGGAGGCATAGTTGCCTTAGTGATGAAAACTTTTCCTTTCTTCTTTGCAGGTTCTGGTTCCTCTATTTTCTCATCCTTTTCTTCTTCTTTTTCATCTTTTTCCTCTTTGTCCCTCGGTTATCATTTGCATTTTGGCTATCCTCTTCTTTCCTTTGTTTACCGCCTGTGGAAGCTTTATGCTTAGTTCAATTCTCACCTGAGCTTCATCATATGTTCCAAAATATGGAGCTTTGGGATTGATAGGCTGGATTAAGAAGAGCTTCAAGATATCCTTGGTCTTCATCAATATTTACCTCATAAGGAAGAGGTTTTACATATACAGTCCTTGGTTTAACTGCTTGAATATATACATTATATCCAATCCACCATAAAGAAAATGTCGTCTTTGTAATCTTCCACCAACTTCTGTGGAATCCGGAATCTGTCATTCATTTTCTCTTTGAAAGACTCAAAATTAATTGTCCATGATGCTTTCAAAATTCTCACCCATTTCTGAGATGTATTCATTTATTTCATAGAGGACTGGCACATCTTTTCTCCATACAACTTTTCCTTTAGAAGGGAAGAATTTTAGAACATAGAAGAATAAACAGACCAACAAGGATCCAAACTTACATGGATTGTTCTTGGAAGTTTTAATGCTTTCCATGTTTTGTTAAACTGTTTTAACAATAAGTCTGCTAGGTCAAATGTTAAGTTGTTCTTGACCACTTTGTATGCTAGGTCAATAGCTTCACAGGAGACACTGTTCTGTCGACTAGAACTGTAAATCTTATGGGCAATGATGTGTGTACCAAACTTCAGTTCAGCGTTGGTAATGCTGCTAACTTTCATGCCTCTACCATCTCACTCGGCTAGGGTTTTCTTCTCTAGTTCCGTCCGACCTAGGGTTTTGGTAGTTTTAGCTTTGTTCAACATGGGAAGACCAGTGACTTGATGAATCATCTTCTTGTAATCTCAATAGGTTGCTCAAGCCAAATCTTGCCATCATGTACTCGGCTGAGAATGTACCTAACCCATTTATCTCAAAAGTTTCGAGGTAGATGTGCAATGTGAACTAAACCTTTATCTTCCAGATGTTTGTGCTCGGGTTTCAGAATACCATCCACACATAGTTCCTCACGCACAATATCTAGTTCTAGGTTCCCCATATCATGAATTGAATAGTTAAAATGATTGCGGATATCGTTAATAAGCAGTACCTTAGGAGAATCTGAGATTGAGCTCCGTTCGGATCTAGGGCTGCTGCAATTGCGGGCACGATCTTGAAATCTGGTGCTTTCCATTCTCCTTGGACTAACATATCAGATCCTTTCTTTGCTGAAGTGCTGGATGATGCTATGTAGCTCACAGAAAATTCCTTTTCACAAAGTATTGAATCGCTGGGTTGCTCTTGAAATTTTCTGCTCTCAAGGTGCTAAAGATTCGCGTGAAGAATGAGTTCGATTACTTGCCTTTTTGTTTACAACTCTGTCATTAATGCTCATTTCAAAATTAGGGTATGAATTCTGACAGACTGTCACCCACTAAGAATTAATTGCTCGGTAAAGACTTCGCAACTCAGTGAACTCGGGAATTCATAATGCTCCGACCTCGCTTGGTAAAGACGGGTACCGACCTTGCTCGGTGAAGACTGATACCAACCTCCCTCGGTGAAGACTGATACCGACCTCCCCTGTGATCTTACTGCATCTTGCATGCTGATTTAGATCTTTCTTTTAATTCGTTCAGGAACTCCTTGAGATTGGTCTATGAGAATACAGTTCCAGTGCTTTCTTGGAAATTTAGTTTGAGTCGGTAGAGCCATCCATTCCATTACTTGGAGTGGATTTCTTGGTAGCTTTAGGAATCCATTTTTGTCTCACCTGTTTCCTGACCTTAGTTGCTTCATTCTTCTTTCCATCTTCAACTTCACTAGCATTCATGCAGTTTCTGGCTATGTGACCGAGTTTAGTGCATTTGAAACATCTTACGGTAGTATCTCTTTTCCTTAGATGATGTTTTATGCAATTCATGCCAATGTGTCCATATTCTCCACAGTAATGACATCTACACCAGGTGTTGTAGTCCCATCCAAACATTGCTTTCATAATTTGTTCTGCTGGATTAAGTGTCTTGGATCTGCACCTCGGATGCCTTGTGACCTTGTTTGTTGCACTTGTGACAATTACCTCTGAATCTAGGTTTTTCCCTGCATTCATTTGCTTTGTGACCAGGTTGATTGCAGTTGTAGCATTTTCCATTGAATTCTGCTTTTTTATTATTCCACATTTATTTGAAGTATGTCCTATTTTACCACAATGATTACAAGTAGGTTTTTGATTTCTTTGAGTACCTTGCTTAGAAGATTCGCCTTCTCCTTTG